>PVHT021183648.1:7062178-7169639 GCA_004024745.2 Catagonus wagneri
GCTCGGGGAGGGGTCGGGTCATGTTCCGTTCCGGGGCCCGGCAGCTCCGGGGCAGGTTCCGCGGGCGCCGCTGGGAGGAGCCGGGCGGCCGGGGGAGGCGGCCCCGCGGCCTCCTCCTTCCGCGCCCGCGCGCCCGCCGCCCCCGGGGGCCCCGAACCCCGACCTCCCGGCCTGGTCTCGGCCGCGCGCCTTAGCGTCGCTCCCCAAGAGGTATTTCAGGGTTCGCCCTCCCCAACCCTCACCCCGGCAAGGAGCCGAACCTTTTCCTCCTAGTTGGGCTGTTTCCAGCTGCCTCCCCAGCGTGAAGAAACGCAAACAATGATTTGAGAGAATTACAATCGCTCTTTAAAAATCCCCGAAATGCAGGGCACCGCCGTCTCTTAGGAAAGAGAAGTAACAGGTACTTTAAGAAAAATCACACTCAGGTGGTCAGGCCCTCAGCTGCCTCTCTGTTTGTCATTGAAAGCCTCCACCTGAAGGCTCTTAATATTCATTATTTTTCTTTGCTTATGTTTACTTATCATTTTCTATTTACAAATGTAATGAGAATGAGCAGTCTAAAATGCGCTTTAGAGGTATGTTCTCCATCGGGCAGCACAGAATCATCTTGAAATCAAAACAGAGGTTCACCTCCTCTAAAGAGGTGCAAGACCCCGTTGATTTAACGTCCCACACTTAGTGCATTTTTTTTTGAACTAATTAAAATAGCTTTGTTTTGAAACTACATTACACACTTGAGGAAACTAGAGACCTAAGGTGGTGACAGTCCAGAACTTGGAATCACTGACTAGGACAATCGGATCTTTATTCTAGTGTGCTTTGAGCATTTGAGCATGAAGCTGCTTCTACTGAGAAGTACTCACGTGGATATCACATAACAAAGATGTGATTAATGACGGAAAAGCACACTGTGAGTGAACTGCTCCAGGAGCCAGAATTTGTGTGTAGGAATAGTGTAGCTCCTAAAGTATTCCATTTGCAATGGACCGAATTTGGGACATTGGTCCCTAAAGGCATCTTTGTTGGGAAATGTCCAGTTTAGACACTTCCTGGGGCTTTTTGTTTCATTGGCAAAAGAACTGAGAAGCAGGTTTGGAGTAAGAAAGCTGAAACATCTCCATACTCCTTTTCTACCTTTTAAGTCATGCAGCTAAAGCGCATTCGCTATTATTATCATTTCAGGTTAGTATTAAGGTAAGCCTCCAGAAGCTTCCAGCCCATCTTTTAGAGGAGAAAACAGCGTCCACCTGGAGATGGGAGCTCGCTGAGCACGTCAGGCAGTCAATGAAGCCTGAAGGCCATAGATTTGACCTCTTTTAAGACTTCGGAGGGGAAGCAATCTCTCCCGGCGCCTGGTCCTCTGGTGGCCACGGGCTGTTACTGCCTGTGCTCTTCCGGGAGAGCTCTGATAATCAACTGACCACAGTCCTGCTGTTTAGAACAGTTTCCTAAGGGGTAGTTGAAGAGGCTCTGAATCTCCAGTCTGCTTAGTTGGAGGAGTTGGGATTTGGGAGAAGGAAGGAAAAAAGAAAGAATCCTTGTCCTAGCGGGGATCTTGACGGGATAAAAGACTCCACAAGATTGCGAGTTCTCTGTGCATGCTGCAGCCCCAGTCCCCTTACCCTGATACATCTTGAAGCCTCTCTCTCCTTTCTTCATTTACACAATGAAATTGGAGTGTCTTCCATGTATGCGGTGCTATGAGAGCTATTATGGGAGCCTGCCCAGTATATATCATCTAATAAGGGAAACAAGACATTGATTAAGACTAATTACAAATGAAGTTAGTAATTGAGTGGCATGCAATATTAGTTAAGGAGCCAGGTAGGCTAGGGTTGTCAGGGAAGGCATCTCCCAAAGGGCTTTGCCCTTATCCTTGAAGGGTGGTTAAGGTTTAATTTTGAGTAAGAGGGATCAGTGAAGAGACTATTCTAGAAGGGAAATGGCAGGAGCAGAGACATGGAGATGGATCGCACAAGGGATATTCAGGTGAGGGACGAGTAGACCCTTCTAATAGTAGTGGAGATTGGGGTGTCGCAATAAAGAATGCGGCTAAATTTGAGATTTAGAGGTACATTACAGAAGTACATGAATGTTAGGATAAATAGCTTGTTACTAGTCCAGCAAGTAAGCATTGAACACGTTTACTTCATCAAAAAGCACCTTTCCCCTTGTTCTACTGAAAGAGTTTCTGTATCTGCCAACGACACATGGGTAGGACCAAATTTGAAACAATACCATTACAATTGCTCAAAGAATATGAAATATTTAGGTATATATAAATCTAACAAACTATGTCCAGGATCTGCTTGCTGAAAATTATAAAATGCTGATGAAATAAATAAAAGAAAACCTAAATAATTGGAGTGACTTACTATATCCATGGATTGGAAGACCCAATATAGTAAATAGGTCAGTTTTTCTCAAATTGATTAATAGATGAAGACAATTCCTATCAAAACCCCAGTAAGGTTTTTTTGGTAGGCATAGGCAAGCCTAACCTAAAACTGCTTCCAGAATGTCTAAGAGATGGAGTAAGTGCTAGATTCCCCAGAGGTGGACAAAGAGCTCACATACTTAGGACACCAGCAAAGCAGGGGCTCCCAGGTCTTATGATCAGATAATCTAAAAAGAAGATATTTTTGTTTCAATCACAGAAGGGTATTGCTTTTAGAGTTAAATATGAGGGAGGAGCACCAAATTTTCTAGCTAGAATTAAAGACGAATGTGGAACACCATAATCTTAATGCTTAGACCCTCTTGAGGTTTCAATCTGTCCCTCGCTCTGGGAGTGTGGTTATCATGGAACTAATGTTCTAGTGGGGAGAGAAGATGACAACAACAGCCAGGGCTGTGACAAGATCAGCTCTACGGGGGGAAAAGTGGGTGTTGTGATAGTTAATGAGGGTGACTGGGGGGGACATTCATGCGGAAGGGGCATTGGAACTGAGACCTGAAGGGACGGGGTCTGGGCAGAGGCAGCAGGTCACTCTGAGACCGTTCAACAGAAACAGTGTGACTTATAGAGAGTCCATGTGTTCCCAGAGCAAAAGGGAGGCCCTCTGGGGCTCAAAAGTATGAAACAAGGGTGAGCAGGAGCCAGACCATACAGGACTTTATAATTGCATGGTAAGGAATTTGCATTCTACTCTGAAAGATTTAAGCAGATTAACACATGACCTGATTTATGAAGAAGATATTTATAAGTAAGCATAATAGTTTAATTTTGAAGAGAGTCTTAATATTTTATAAATATTTACTTAATTTAGCAGCTCCCTTTTCCAATGGGAAGGAAACACATTTTTTCCCATTTTTAAAACTTTTTTTTGTCCTTTTTTGTCTTTTTAGGGCCACACTTGAGGCATGTGGAGGTTCCCAGGCTAGGGGTCCAATCGGAGCTACAGCTGCCGGCCTACACCACAGCCACAGCAACACCAGATCCAAGCCGCGTCTGCGACCTACACCACAGCTCACAGCAACGCCGGATCCTTAACCCACTGAGCAAGGCCAGGGATCGAACCCACAACCTCATGGTTCCTAGTCAGATCTCCTCCCATTTTTAAAATTTTTATTGTAGTTGATTTACAATGTTGTGAACATTTCTGCTCTACAACAAAGTGATTCAGTTATACAGGCATACACATCCTTTCTTTTTCAGATTCTTTTCCCATATAGTTTATCACGGAATATTGGGTGGATTTCCCTGTGCTATACAGCAGGTCCCTGTTAGCCAGTCATTCCATGTACCTCAGTGTGCATATGTCAATCCCAAACCCCTAGGCCATCCCTCTCCTGCCATCTTTGGTAACTATAAATTTGTTTTCAAAGTCTGTGAGTCTG
Organism: Catagonus wagneri; assembly: GCA_004024745.2. NCBI lineage: Eukaryota > Metazoa > Chordata > Mammalia > Artiodactyla > Tayassuidae > Catagonus > Catagonus wagneri. The sequence continues at coordinate 7,066,019 of PVHT021183648.1, forward strand.
TTTCTGTATCCTTTTTTAAGATTTCACATATAAGTGATATCATATGAAGTTTGTCTTTCACTGTCTGACTAACTTCACCTAGTATGATAGGTCCATCCATGTTGCTGCAAACGGCATTATTTCATTTTTTATGGCTGAGTAATATTCCATTGTATATATGTACCACATCTTCTTTATCCATTCCTTTGTCGATGGACATTTAGGTTGCTGAGAAGGAAGCACTTTTAATAATTTAGTTAATATTTAAGGACCCTTTTAATGTCTCCAGGTCAATTGTTCTTAGCCTAGAATTCATGGATTCCTAGGGAATACATGGATGGCTTCAAATGGTCTAGGAAGCCCCTAAAATTTTGTGCACGTATGCTTATGTGTGTTTTCCTGTGAGTGTGTCCTAGCTTTCGAAAGATTTTCAAGGCATTTTACCAATATTCACACAAAAAACGAATATAAGACCTACTTTACCTTTAAGTCTTGGCTGTGTGATTTCAAAATCAAAGATATGGTTACCAAAGGGGACACCATGGAGGGGAGGGATAAACTAGGCAGATGGGAATAACATATCCACACTACTATATATAAAATAGATAACTATTTTATCTATAAAATATAGAATATATAGGTCCTTGTCCCTATATTTTAGCACAGGCAAATAGATACAAAGATTACACATACATGTAAAAACTGACTCACTTTGCTGTACACTGGAAACTAATACAACATTGTAAGTCAACTATACTCCAATAAAAATTTTTTAAAAGTCTTGGCTCTGTGTTTTGGATGATAGTTGTTGCTATTCTCCTAGAGCTCATGGCACCATGCAAACAAATCAGTTTTGGAAGTAAACAAGTTCTGCCTCAAATAGGTGACACTGTGGGTGGAGGAAAGCAGTACTTTTGGCAGAGTAGGAGGGAATATTCCAAGAGATTTTCTCTGAAGGAAGTTTTATTTTTATTTATGAAGAAAATTTTACCTCTGTGATGTGGGAACTAGAAGATTTCAAAGATAACACTTTATTTATTTGTTTAGTTTTCTGAGCTCACACCTGCATATGGAGGTTCCCAGACTGGGGGTCAAATTGGAGCATCAAATCGGAGCTGCAGCCACAGCAATGCCAGATTGGAGCCACATCTGCGACCTACACCACAGCTCATGGCACCGCAGGATCCTTAACCCACTGAACGAGGCCAGGGATCAAGCGTACATTTTCATGAATACTAGTCGAGTTTGTTACCACTGAGCCACAATGGGAACTCCCTATTCACTTTACAAATAAGAAAGCAAAGGTCCAGAGAGGTTAAGTGGCTTGCCCAAGAATGCGCAGCTAGTGACGGGCTAAGCTGGGATTAGAAATGTCTCCCACCTTTCAGTACGATGCTCCATGCTCCTCACTGGAAGGTTTACAAAGAACCTGGGCCAAGTAGAGTGCTTTAAAGTCTAATGGAAATTGTGTTCGATTTCATCCAATTAAACACATTCTCCTTGTAAGGAAATGGAAGGAAGGAGGGAAGTAAAGGGGTTTAAAAATATACAATCCCAGCTCTGAAAGCTCAATGTCAAATTAAGACATGCAACCAAGGGGAGTTCCCATCGTGGCACAGCGGAAACGAATCCAACTAGGAACCGTGAGGTTGCGGGTTCAATCCCTGGCCTCGCTCAGTGGGTTAAGGGTCTGGCGTTGCCGTGAGCTGTGGTGTAGGTCGCAGACGTGGCTTGGATCCTGTGTTGCTGTGGCTGTGGCGTAGGCCGGCAGCTGTAGCTCCGATTTGCCCCCTAGCCTGGGAACCTCCACATACCGTGGGTGCAGCCCTAAAAGGAAAAAAAAAAAAAAAAAAAAGACATACAGCCAAGAAGGAATAAACAACAACAACACTTATCAGTGTATATCTGATCTCTGTGTGTGGCAAATGTGTAAACAGACACAATAAGTTACAAGAACTAGATGATTCCTCATTTATCAATTTGGCAAAGGTTTTCAAAATGTGAGGTAATCCCAGGATTGAGTCAAGAGTATGGAGACACAGAACAGTAGAAGGCAAAGCAGAGGGCATGGCTGGTACAGAAAGCCAAGAAAAGAGAGTTTGGAGCAAAGAGTGTTTATAGCAAGCTAGTGGTCAGAGAAGATAAGGTCTAAAAAGCCTGCCTTTGATTTAGCAGTTGAGTGACTGTGGAGAGGGTGGTTTCACCAAAGACAGTCTTGCAGAGGCAAGACTGTGATGAGTTGAGGAGAGAATGAGAAGGAAGGAAGGAAATGGAGACAGTGGAGTAGAAACTACACTTTCAAGAATCTCGACTATTAGGAGCAGAAGACAAGGATGCTACCCAGCTACAGGCGGATGTCAGAAGTTTCAACCTTACAAAGATGCTAAAGACCTGATAACCATCCGTCTGTTTTCCTTTTTCTTCTTCTTTTTTATTTTTTTCTTTTTAGGGCCGAACTCGCAGTATATGGAGATTCCCAGGCTAGGGGTCTAATCAGAGCTATAGACACCGGCCTACGTCACAGCCACAGCAACGCCGGATCCGAGCCGCGACTGCAACCTGCACCACAGCTCACAAGGCCAGATCCTTAACCCGCTGAGCAAGGCCAGGGATCAAATCCGCAACCTCATGGTTCCTAGTCAGGTTTGTTTCCACTGCGCCACGGCCGGGAACTCCCTGTTTGTTTTCTTTTAATCAAACAATTCATAACCAACAGTTCTTCAGGTAGTACCTGGAGAAATGAGAATTTCTCAGTCATGATCTCAGAAGAGTTTCAGGTAGATTTTTGCTGCCAACAGCCCAGAGTTTATTTTCAGTATCATGTGGAACACATATTTGGAGTTTTTGTCAAGGTTGTTTTGATGAGTCTTTTAATAACTGAAATAAAATATTAGAATAAAAGACTTCTCATTTCTAACATCAGAATTATGTATCGTTCAAAAGGCTGGAGTTCTTTATAAATGATGGCGGTAGTAGAGAGGAAAGTCAATAAATAAAAGGCTGAAAAAATTTTGTGAACTTTGCTTTTCACCTGACTCTAAAAGAAAATAATTGGAATATAAGTAATACGAAAAAATGGTGCTTATTTTTATAGAAGAGCGATTTAAAAAGATTTTTTTTCCCATTTTCCAAGTAAGTGTAGGTCTCACTGTGCTCAATGGCTTTCTGGACTAAAAAGGACAACATTCAAAAACGTCATTCATGTTTATAAATGTAAGCATTACCTTTAGAAACCACCTTTAACCAGCAACTGAACTTACTGTTCAACGTTGGTTAAATAGCAAGATATAGGACATGCTGACCAAATAGTGAAATACTATGTTGATTAAAAAAATTTTAAAAATTTGTGTAAAGTGTTGGCAGTCACCATGGAAAACAATATGGAGTTTGCTCAAAAAACTGAAAAATAGAGTTGTCATATGATCCAGCAATCCCACTCCTGGGCATACACACAGACAAAACTATAATTCAAAAAGATACATGCACCCCTATGTTCATAGCAGCAGTATTTACATAGCCAAGACATGCAAACAACCTAAATATCCATCAACAAATGAATGGATAAAGACGATATCGTATATTTATACAATGGAATATTACTCAGCCATTAAAAAGAATGAAGTAATGCCATTTGCAGCAACATGGATGAACCTAGAGTTTATACTAAGCAAAGTAAGTCAGAAAGAGAAAGACAAATACCATATATCATTTTTAGATGGAATCTAAAATACAGCACAAGTGGGAGTTCCTGTGGTGGCGCAGTGGTTAACAAATCCGACTAAGAACCATGAGGTTGCGGGTTCGATCCCTGGCCTCGCTCAGTGGGTTAACGATCTGGCATTGCTGTGAGCTGTGGTGTAGGTCGCAGACGTGGCTCGGATCATGCGTTGCTGTGGCTGTGGCGTAGGCCAGTGGCTACAGCTCCGATTCGACCCCTAGCCTGGGAACCTCCACATGCCGCGGGTGCGGCCCTAAAATGACAAAAAGGCTAAATAAATAAATAAATAAATAAAATAAAATACAGCACAAGTGAACATATCTACAGAACAAACACAGACTCACAGATAGAACAGATTTGTGGTTGCCAAGGGGAGTAGGCGGAAGGATTGGGAGTTTGGGACTAGCAGATACAAACTAATATATATATAGAATGGATAAACAAAAAGTCCTACTGTATAGCACAGAGAATTATATTCAATATCCTATGGGGAGTTCCCATCGTGGCTCAGTGGTTAATGAATCTGACTAGGAACCATGAAGTTTGCAGGTTCGATCCCTGGCCTTGCTCAGCGGGTTAAGGATTCAGCGTTGCCGTGAGCTGTGGTGTAGGTCGCAGACGCAGCTCGGATCCTGCGTTGCGTAGGCCGACAGCTACAGCCCCGATTAGACCCCTAACCTGGGAACCTCCACATGCCGTGAGTGTGGCCGTAAAATGACAAAAGGCAAAAAAAAAAAAAATCCTATGACAAACCATAATAGAAAAGAATATGAAAAAGAATATGTATGTATAACTGAGTCACTTTGCTGTAGAGCAGAAATTAACACATTATAAACCAACTATACCTCAATAAAATTTAAAAATTAAATTAAATTCAAATTAAGTCAGTGGCTGTTTTGTTTTGTTTTGATTTGCTTTTTAGGGCCACACCTGTAGCATATGGAGATTCCCAGGCTAGGGGTCTAATTGGAGCTACAGCTGCTGGCCTACACCACAGCCACAGCCACAGCAATGCCAGATCCGATCCATGTCTGTGACCTACACCATAGCTCATGGCAATGCCAGATTCTTAACCATTGAGCGAGGCCAGGAATCGAACCCCCAACCTCATGGTTCCTGGTCAGATTTTTTTCTGCTGTGTCATGACAGGAAGTCCTAAAGTTTTTATGAATATCTCAAACTACTAGTATAAAAGAGACTAAAAATGAAATGGAATTTGAAAGTAATATCATCATGTTAAATCAAATATGGAAACATCAGCTCTTTTGTACAAGGTATATACTGGGCTTTTAACTTTCATAACCACTGGAAGAATTAAGTATTATTTAATTTATTATCTTTTCTATTTTATGGTGGAGGAAACAGGCTGAGAAAGTTTAAAGAGTTGGCTCAGAGACACTGAGCTAGGAACTCACAAGTTAGAACTCAACCTAAGTTTTCTCACAGGCAGTTTTGTTGAGAAGATAAAGAAAAAAAAAAAAAAATACAGGAGTTCCCATCGTGGTACAGTGTAAAAGAATCCGACTAGGAACCATGAGGTTGTGGGTTCAATCCCTGGCCTTGCTCAGTGTGTTGGGGATCTGGCGTTGCGTGAGCTGTGTTGTAGATCACAGACATGGCTTGGATCCTGCATTGCCGTGGCTGTGGTGTAGGCCGGCAGCTGTAGCTGCAATTGGACCCCTAGCCTGGGAACCTCCATATGCTGCAGGTGCAGCCCTAAAAAGCAAAAAGAAAAAAATACAAAGTATAAGCAGATCAAAATAATACTACAAGCACGAGTTCCTGTTGTGGCTCAGCAGTAATGAACCCAACTAGTATCTATGAGGATGCAGGTTCCATCCCTGGCCTTACTGCATGGGTTAAGAATCCAGTGTTGCCATGAGCTGTGATGTAGGTCTCAGACGAGACTCAGATCCCGCATTGCTATGCCTGTGGCATAGGTTGGCAGCTGCAGCTCCGATTTGACCCCTAGCCTGAGAACTTCTATGTGCCTGGGGTGTGGACCTAAAATAATAATAATAATAACAATAATAACAATAACAATAATACAAGCAATGCCACTCTCTTAGAATGCATTTCTGTGATTATTGGTCAAGCTTGCTCAGATATGTGCTAGAGAAGTACGGAAAATGAGAGCTCTGAACTGGGTCATGGTAGCCAGCCACAAATTCCATCTCTGCCACATACTGGCTTTGTAACTTGAGGGAATATTAGTTTCTCCATCTATAGAATGAAGATTAATACCAATCATCCAGAGCTGCTGTAAAGTCCAAGTGAATACCAAGGAAAGAGCCAAGTGTAGTATGTAATTCTACACTAAATACTCCTTACATACTGATTCCTTCCTTTTTAGGAAAGGCAGCATGTAGAACTTAGATCTTGAACACTAGGCTAGATTGAACTGGGATATTAAAAGAGAAGGGGACGTTCATTCCAGGAAGAGAAAACACACAGTTGGAAACTCAGCAGGGAAAAGGTGTTTCAAATAGTTTAACTGAAGAAAAACATTTGTATTCAGGAGTATATGATAAACCTAGAAAACATTTGGGGACCAGATTATACTGAGCCGAGTCCAAAAAAATTAGCCTTTATAGCATAAGTAACAGGGAATGATTGATAGTTTGGTTCCTTTTTAAAAGTTACACTTTAATAAAAAATAAAATAAAATAAAACTTATGCTTTATTTGCCTTATCTTTTATTATAAAGCAATACATGTCCCTCGCTGAAAGCCTGTAAATTACAGAAAATGTAAAGAAGAAAATACAAAACAACTTATTCAATGGTGGGAGAGAAATAAAAAGTTTCTTATTGTTATATCCTTTGGTGATATTTTGATTCAGTTTTTCTTTACCATGCACACTTGTTGTTTTACTACTAGTAAGAAAGTTTATAAACATAAGGAAACATTAATCAGATTTATATAAATTTTTTGGTCCTTTTTTTTTTGTCATTTTAGGGCCAAACCCGTGGCATGTGGAGGTTCCCAGGCTAGGGTTCTAACAGGAGCTGTAGCCGGCGGACGATGCCACAGCCACATCGACGTCAGATCCGAGCCGCGTCTGCAACCTACAACACAGCTCACGGCAACACCAGATTCTTAACCCACTGAGTGATGCCAGGGATTGAACCCGCAACCTCACGGTTCCTAGTCAGATTCGTTAACCACTGAGCCACGATGGGAATTCCAGATTTATATAAATTTTTTTATGCAAAAGTTTGCCTCTGAAAAATGGAACTGCGTATTTGGAATGGTCAGATGACCAGTGAAAGCTCCCCAATGTTGCAACCAATGAAGCTTGACCAACACACTTCTAGGGTACAATATTTTCTTTTTATTATGTTTCTTGCCCTTTAATTTCAACCTGTAGTAGAGGCAATGAAGTTATGTAATTTCAAAAAGTGGTACCTTCATTACACTGTCCAAGGATAACCTTTGGGGACATTTGGACATATCTTCTCCAGTTTAAAGGTTTGAACTTGGAAATGGATGTAATAAAGGTGAGGGTTTAGGCAACTTGGTCTGACCAAAGCTAATTAAAATGATCCAAGGAAGGGGACTGTAAAATAAGAGAGAACATGTTGGGCTGGGGCAACAACTCAGGCATAAGTCAAGAGGAACCAAGACTGGCCCAGTGGCCGTAGCCGTGGAAAGAAAGCAACAAGTGCAGGAAATAGTACAGAGGGAGGATTGAGAGGACTCGGTGATTCATGAGTTATGCAGGGCTAGGAGATGAGTAATTAAAGGTGATGCCAAGGTGTCACCCTCTGCAACTAACATAAGCTTCAATTTCCTTGTCTATAAAATAGGGTTAATAATTGTACCTTCCTCACAGGTTGCTGGGAGGATTTGCTGGATGACATCTAAAACACTTAGCACAATAACTGGAATGTATTCCCAGTAGATACTAGCTGTTGTTGTTTTTATAGCTGCTGAATCCAGATGACTGGGTTAATAACAAAATTCTTAAAAGAAATAGGGTGGAGGTATGATTGAGGTGGGGGAGGTGGGGTGGAGCTATAATTTAGACATGCGAAATTTAGGTTTAGAGTGGACAGTGAATTAAAAAAATGTCCAGCAAGAAGCCACCAGTGATGGCCAGTGATGTTTTTGACAGCAGGTGCATCCTAGGAAGACTCCATATTCATAAGAGGCAGATATGTAGAGAGTGGATACCCACTGCAAAGTACTAACTGCACCTCTCCCTGCAACCTCTATTCATTGGAAAAATTACCTTAAATAATGAGCAATCTCTACAAGTATTGACTTCCTGCTTGAAGGGTTCTCTAGGCAAGACAGATATCGAAATAGTGAAATACCTAGATTTGGGAAACAGATCTGTCAATCTCAACCCTTCTACTTTCTATTAACGATCTTAGAAAAGTTAACTCTCTAAGCTTCAGTTTTCTTGTTTATAAAATGGAATCATAAAATAATAAAATCATAGGGTTGATGGGAGTGTTAAATGGAAATAGTAAATGAAACCTATTCTAAATTATAAGATGTGACATAAATACCAAGTAAGGTTATGAGATGTATTTATATTTCTTCTCCATCCCTTATGGTGCCAAACCAGAGAAGCACTCTCTATTAACAGCTGGGCCCTCTGCCCCTGACATTGGTCTTCAGCCTCTCCCCAGTCAAGATTCCTTTGTCGCCTATGATTGTGTGAAATCCCAGGGAGTCTGTCAGCCTTTGTTTGGAAAGACTCTCTCTGTGTTAGTTTTCTATTGCCGCTGTTAACAAATCACTACAGACTTAGTGGCTAGTTTTCTATTGCTGCTGTTAACAAATCATTACAGACTTAGTGGCTGAAAACAGCACAAATTGATTATCTTATAGCTCTGGAATTCTAAAGTGGGTGTCATTGGGCTAAAGTCAAGGTGTCAGCAGGGCTGTGTTCCGCTCTGGAGGCACAAAGGGAAAACGCATTCTCTTTCCTTTCCAGCTTCAGAGGAGCCTGCATTCCTTGGCTGGGGGTCCCTTCGTCCATCTTCAAGACCAGCAACACTGGGCTGAGTTCTTCCCAAATCACCAACCCTCCTCCTGGTTCTCTGCTTCCCTCCCTCCCCCCATTAAGGAGTTATACTGGGCCCACCTGGATAACCCAGAATAATCCCCTTTGTTAAATCTGCTCATTAGCAACTGTAATCCCCCCTCCCCCTTGCCGTGTAGACTGAGGATTCTGGTTCCGAGAATTAGGACAACGACAGTGAGGGACCATGATTCTGCCTACCACGACTTCCTCAAAGGGAACTTCAGACAGGTTTGCCCCTGCTTTGTCCCTCTGCCTTGTAGGACCTGATCCATCCCACAAATGATGAGCTGCCAATCACAGTTTGAGAACCTAGCAGTCACAGTTAGGAGGTATTTCATGCTAAGAGTTTCCTTGGGGTCTAATCCTGATTCTGCTTCATACTGAAAAATATACTTTCAGCCCAACACAGTACATATTAGCTAACTAAAAATTTCCAAAGAAATAACGATCCCAGGGAATATTCTCCAGCATGGGAAAGAAAGCTTTGTCATCAACCTTTAGTTTTTGTAAGTGATACAAATGTCTATTTCATTTCTGAGGATAAACAACCCCATTCTGAGGCTAAATCACCCCGTGATCATTACCAATACATTTTTATTTCTTTAAAAGAACTTCAACAACAGTGTTTTCATTTTAGTTCCAATTGATGATTAATGGACAGCAGAGTATATCTTAAGAAAGACAGGTGAAACATATCAAGTTGCAGAGCAAAGCATGTAAATATATATCAGAGCCTGGAATTTTTGTTTAAAGGGGCAAAAGGCCATCAGGGCTATTTTAAAAGTACCAGGAGTTCAAACACGGTAGTTGGAAACACCTTCGAATTTCACTCTGAAATTCAGTATTCCTGTCTTTTAAGTTCTTTTATTCCCTGAGGCACATAAACGAGCTCAAACTAAATTGGTGCAGATCCCCAGTGAAAGTAATTTTTAAAAATTTTAATGGTTGTGCTCAATTTTCCAGTAGGAGGCTAGCCTAAGTACATAATTGAAAAAATACTCCGTTTGAATAACAGGAGAGGCCAGCTCTGAATTGCTTTATGACTTTGGGCAGGACAATGGATAGAGAGGGAAAGGGTGAGAGAGCTCACAGCGTTGAGCGTCTCTATTGCCAAGCACCGTAGGAACCCACATCCCCTCAATTCTCACTCCCGCCACAGGAGGTGGGCGGTGTTCTCCCATTTTAAAGATGAGGAAGTTGAGGCTCCAAGACGTGAAAAGGCTCTCCCGCAGTCACACAGCTACAGAGTGGCAGCCCAGGGATTCCAGTCCGATCCTACCTGACTTCAAAGCCTGTATATCCTCTATCCACCTGCCTCGGCCGCTCTTCCCTGAGCCCCGAGTTTCCTCATCTATAAAATAAAGGAACTGAGTCAGACCATCTCTGAGGCCTCTCACAGCTCTCACTGTATGGCCTTCATGGGTGGGCGGGGAAGGGAATCAGAATGGGGTCTCAGACACTGGACGGAATGTCTTTTTCTCCTAGGTGGGAGAGCACAGGAAACGTGTCCTTTCTGTACTGTCAGGACTCCCTGACCTACCAAAGGAGGCTGCCGCTGCTGCTGACAACCACGCCAGCGATGACAGGCTCCCCCTGCCCATCGCTTCAAAACAGAAACAGGTCTTGGAATTCTCCTCCGTGGAGCCACTTTTTATGAACTGGGTTTCCAAAAACAAATCCATCAACACTGTTGAGAATGCTACTGTGCCCAACGTTGAGTTAAATTGTATCGAGAGGCTCTGCAGGGGAACAGCAAAGAGTCTGTGTTCCCAAGGAACTTACAACCAGCACTGAAAGAAGTTTCTAGAAGACAGTCTCTAACCCACCTAAACCGTGTAGTCCAGGCAACAGGTACTGCAGGAGTCCAGAGACAGGCATCAGTGTGGCCACAGAACTCAAAGAGGGCTTCGTGAGAACTGTGGCAAAGACAATGTTCTTAACCTTGCCTTCTAGACTGGTCTTTCTTGGCCTTCTCTGTCATTGTGAAATCCTGCCATGAACCTTTTGCATAGTTCAAAGAGTCTCGGTTTGGGAGGCCACAGCGGTGTCCTTCGTATCACGTCATCTGCATGCCGCTTCATCCTTACTGGCACACATGGGAGGGGTAAAACCCCAGTGGTATGCAAACACCGTCATGGATACTTGCTCCAAGCCATGGGAGGTTTCGTGCAAAACCAGTTTCTCAATAGGGCAAATGTTGTGCAAAAATGTAAGAGGCTTGAGAAACTGGTTCAAGGCAAAACCTGTCACAGCAAGAACCAGATTCGAATGGGGACACTTTCCTGCCCGTGTCAGCCATGGTCTGTCCCACCTGGGCTTGAGCATTTCTCCAAGGCTTTGGCCCAGAGACCACAGGAAGCCATAGGTCCCACCTTGTCGGAGCCCCCATCCCCCCCATCTGCCCACCCTCATGTTGCCACACTGTTGATAAGAGACTCCAGGTCTGAAAAGCTATTTAAGAATTCTGGATCCTTCCTCACCCTCAGACAACGAAGTACATATCCCTTTCTCCAAATTCCACCCTCAGTGTAATCTGGGAACACATACTGTCCCAAGAGATAGTTCGGATAAGGTCGTCTAGTAGATTAAATATTCATGATACTCACTGAGTCTTCTGAAATGATGCTGAGGAAGATTTTTCAAACTAGTTGAGATGTAGCATAGAAGTGTACCAGGTGCTCAGCCAAGGGGAACCGGTTCAGAAAAGTGAGAAATCAATAAGCACCGAAGAGATGAGGGAAAATTTCATGGAGTCGGGTTTAGCATGGACCTTAAAGAATGGGAAGAATTTGGATAGGCAGGGGAAAGAGATTATGACAATCTAGAAAAGAGACATACCATAACCAAAGGCAAGAAAAGGCCGAGGTGTATTCATGAAAGACCAGGGTAGTCAGCCTGCCTGGAGGAAGGGCACAAGAATGTGCCTAGCAAGAACTCATGGGAAATGAGATTAGTGGGATAAGATGAATTCATCAACAAACTTCGCAAACATTTATTAAGTGCTGGTTAGACGTCAGTCACCGTGCTAGGTCTCTTGCACACAGTAATGGCTTAGACCCATTAGGCCTTCATTGTGTCAGATGCTCTAAGCACCTTTCATGCATTATCTCATTAATCGTCACTACAGACCTATGAGGTAGGCACTGGCTGCATTGCCATTTTAGAAATGAAGAAGATAAGCCCAAAGTGGTTAAGGAACTTGCTCCAGGTCACACGGTGACCAAGTGAAAAAGCCTGGACTGGAACCAATGAGTCAGCTCAAATGTGGTTTCTGAGCACAATGCTAAGCTGCCTCCACACACATTTCCTCATTAAATCCTCATAAAATTCCCTGTGACACAGACACCATTATCCCCATTTTGCCCATAGGGCTCCAGGAATCAGCGAGTTCCTCTGGGCGGTTCTGCTGGCATTTGAAAGTAGGTCCACTAATCCCAAGTCCATTAAACTTGCCATTCAATATAACTGGCTGGCAGAAGGATTGTCCAGAATGGGATCAAATTAGGGGAAATTTAACAGACTGATAAGGGAAGAAGCCTATAGGACAGGAACAGGGAAAACTTCAGGGTTTTGAATGAGCATGACTTAATTAACAAAGAGAGGTCTGGCGTTGGCCTGGCACGGGGACAGGGAAAGAGTGGATGCAAACAATAGATGATATTAGAGGTGGTGACGACCTAGAAATGGGCATGGGGGTGCAGGCGGAGGAAGGCAAGGACAGAAACAACGATCAATATTTGGAAGAATATCTGATTGTTCTTAGGGACTGAAGAGCTGAGGGCAATGAAAGGAGATTAGATCAAGAGGACTTTGCTTTTTGTCTAAATGACAGACTGTTGACAGGGGCTGAGAGGTTATAGGAGCAGCCGGTTTGTGGCAAAAAAATGAGGGTTGTTTTTGGATATGTTGCAATCTGCTTGGCAGACCAATGAGTGGCACATTCCAGAGGAAATGACCAGTAGGCAGTCGGGGAGGTGGGACTGGAGCTCAGGTAGAAAGCATAGGCTGGGCATTACCTCCGACACAGAAGCTGTGCAGGACCCCTGAAGGGGCGGACGAGTCAGATTCCGGGGAGAATATAGGTTTTTCACAGTTGACGGAATAAGTCAGGAGTCCGCACAGAACAAACATGTAGCACAACAAAAGAAAACAGGCCCAAGGGTAAGCCACGGGTCTGGGCAAGTTCTTAGGGCCAAGACAGAGATAACAATTAAAGGGCCACAGTAGCAGATGCGACCTCACCCGTATCACAGAGAAATGACCACTGGAGAATTCCCTGAGGTGAATGTGGCGTTTGGGGGTGTTCTCCCACTGCAAGAGCCAAACACACTTTAGCCAAGGGGACCCTGCAGTCTGACCCTACAGAACAACTGGGAACTTTGGTGGCAGAGTCCAAAGTTCATCAGCAGAGGGAGAGAACAGAAGTCATCACGTGAGAAGTAACATATGTCTTTTCTATCAAAGGAAGAGTTGATTATTCCATTTTGCTCTGGTTTCATCTGAAAGGCCCTCCTGCCACCCCCTCCTCTTTCCCTCTTCTCCCAGTAACGATTTGTTTCAAATTAGCCAACCGAGAAGAATGTGCGCCCTGACCTGACCAGTGGGAAGGGGACAGGTGTACCACCTGCGTTAAGGATAAATACGGGGGTCTTTTCTTCAGTGCACGCGCTTTTTGAGAACTCGTGCACTTCTGCAGAAGTAAAGAGCCTTGTCGAGATCTCTCCGTGTTCGTGCATCTCACTTTCTGACACTGACGATCCGAGCCAGAGTCATGTTTTTTCCGACAATCAGAAAAGCCCTCCCCCCAAAAGATACATTTAAAAACGGTGACAACAGTCAATTTTAGGTTTTGGATATTGTCCCAGAATGGAAAAGGAATATCTCTCCCCTGAGAATACAAATGTCTACAGATCCCACCAGAATCTCCAAAAGCCCAAACGCATTTCACGTTTCCTGGACTTACCCCTTCCCATCCATGGTTTTGATTTCCTTGCCCGAGTCGGTGGCCGTGCTGCCCAGGGGATGAAGGTGTGGATGCAGCCAGGGATGGCACTCCCTGGCTCCCGGGACCTTCCGATCTGCAAAGAGCAGGGAGTAGTCAACTGTGGTCCATTTGCAGGGGATGTTCCTCTCCTGGCCTGTCTGCTACCTCTGTCTTTTCCCAGAACACTGGGGACATGATCTGTTTGGCCATAGCCCCACTCCCTGTGGCCTCTTCTGCCTGACAGCATGAAAAGAGTGAGACAGGGAGCAACTCAACTAACACTGGGAGGGACTTACTTGAGGCAGGAATTGGAGAGTCTGGGGATTTCAATTCTTGCTTATGGCCCTTCGAACACGTCAGTTCCAGGATCCCTGTAACTGGCTTCACCCAGTTCACCTGCAAGCCTATATACGACTCCTTCCCTGCTTAGTCTGTGACCTGCCTGGTTAGGGGTGCTCTGTGAAACAGGGCTGCCGAAAAGGACTCCTACACTCTTGAAATTAGTAAGATGGGGTTCCTTCTCATTTTACAAGAGAGGAAACAGGGGCCTGAAGTTGTTGAGTGGCTTGCCCAAGGGCAGACACCTGGTTAACTGCAGAACAAGGAGATACAGGGCTTTTGATCCACTCTCTAAATCTCTTTTAGCTAGACAAAGAGAGCCCAGTTGACATATTTGGAATTCTATTTTTATTAAAGCTTTGCTTTCCCCATGATTGTTCTCTTTCGCTGCCCTTCTCTCAAAAAATGTTTAAAATGCTTGAAAATGCCAGATGAGGGGGTCCAGAAGAGAATGGTAGCAACAGTGATGGAGTGGGGCACTCACTGGTTGCCCACAAAACCGTCACAGGCTGCCTGACAGCTGGGATCTATGCCCTCCTCAGCTTAAAGACAGCAGAGCCGGGTAAGGAGGCCTGTGTACTAGGGCTCTCTAGTCCTTTCTGTCATGGTCCCCATGTTGACCTTGATTTCAGTGTCTGAAACCCTTGATTACCAACGTCAATAAGCAGTCAACTGGCTTGGGAGGGGCTCTCCAAGGCTATGGCAAGATAGAAGAATGACAGTACAGCTCATCATAAACATATTTATCAGGCAAACTTCAGGTAAAACTGGTTGCTCAAGTTTGCCACCTCAAGAGAAATAGTTTTGTGCTAAGTCTGACCTGGTGCAAAATAGATGTATGCAATTTTGTTCCATTGTCATGTGCACTTTAGGAGGCATCTGGGGGTTACATCAGCACCCAAAAAGACTTGCCCCCACTGGAGAGCATTGGAGCTATAAAATTAAACAGAGAAATGGACTATGTTTTCATCAAGCCTATAGATCTTTTCTGTGGTCATTTCCTGAAAAGGCAGAGATTCAAGTTTAGAATGTTAAAGTCACAGAGCCATAGGCTCATAAAATAGTAGAGCTGGGGGAGTTCCCGTCATGGTGCAGCAGAAACGAATCTGACTAGGAACCATGAGGTTGCGGGTTCAATCCCTGGCCTCACTCAGTGGGTTAAGGATCCGGCGTTAGCGTGAGCTGTGGTTCAGGTTGCAGATGCGGCTCGGATCCCACGTTGTTGTGGTTGTGGCTGAGGCTGTGGTGTAGGCCGGCGGCCACAGCTCCGATTTGACCCCTAGCCTGGGAACCTCCATATGCTAAGGATGCAGCCCTATTTAAAAAAAAAAAAAAAAAAAAAGCATTCTGCTCTATTCAAAAGGAGAATTCACTTGAGGGAAATATTTGTGATTATATATTGTAAATAGAAACCTAAGAATCACTCCCTTGATTTTCTTCCTTTCCTCATCCCCCATACTGAATAAGAAGGGCCAACATTTATCAGGCACTAACTATGTACCAGATACTGTGCTAAGTGCTTTAGAAACCTGACTAATTTCATCCTCACAAGTATCATGATTTTACAGATGACAAGACTGACACTTCTTTTAAATTATTTGCTTAACTCACTTATCTAGGAATGGTGGGGCCAGATTCACACCCAGGTTATTGTAACTCCAGAGTCCCAAAACTTAGCCACCATAAGTTTAGTTCAGGGTCTCTGGCACAGGCATCAGACCATGATGCAGATCCGACCCTTCTGAGTCACGGAAGGAAGAAAAGAAGGAAGGAGCAAAGAGGGAAGGGAGGGAGGTTGGTTGAAAGGAAGAACCCTGGCCTGCAGGGCAGTTCTAAGAAAGTTCAGCAAAGCTGATGGAAATTCTTAGAGCAGATAGTTGCCCATCAGAGAAGTCCCCGCATTTCCTAGGAGTGGGCCTTTCTTAGCATCCCCACCACCACCCACACACTCGGTCATGAAGCAGCTTTTGGGAAGTTTGCCCCCAGTAAGAAGCAGTAATGGATTTCAGAGCACAGGAGCTGGGGTTATCAGTCAGTTGTGACCCTCTCTGAGAGGTGCATTTGCATCGCTGCCACATTACATGAAACCAACTCTTTTAGCAAATCTGCTGATTTTATCGTCAACAGTTGCCTCTCTCTACTTGTGGTCTTAGTTCAAGCCTCTGTCATTGTTCGCCTAGACAATTCCCAAAGTATTTTAATGTATTTCCCTACTTCCAGTCTCAATACCCTTAAAACCACTTCTTGCAACTCTACCAGGATGATCTTTCTAATACATAAGTCCAGTTATGGGATAATCTAGCGTTAAGAAGCTAAGAAGACAACTTTCTGTCAATATTAGAATGGATAATCCCCTAGCATACAAATGACAGGACTCTCACCAGCTTTCATTAATTAGGCTAATTTCAAAATTGCCTTATGTTTTTTTTTGTTTTTTTGGGTTTTTTTTTGTCTTTTTGCCTTTTCTAGGGCCACACTTGCGGCATATTGGAGGTTCCCAGGCTAGGGGTCTAATTGGAGCTGTTGCTGCCAGCCTACACCACAGCTCAGAGCAATGCCAGATCCTTAACCTACTGAGCAAGGCCAGGGATCGAACCCGCAACCTCATGGTTCCTAGTCGGATTCATTAACCACTGAGCCGCAATGGGAACTCCAAAACTGCCTTATGTTCTTTTTGGTAAGGGCATCACTGTGATATTCATTCAAGGGGCCATCCCAGGTACCATATGTAACGTGGTAACATAAAACCCTAGCTGCTGCTGCTGCCTTTTTTTTTTTTTTTTTTGGCCATGCCCATGGCATGCAGAAGTTCCTGGGCCAGGGATCAAACCTGTGCCATAGCAGCAACCCAAGCCACTGCAGTGACAATACCAGATCCTTAATCCACTGAGCCACAAGGGAACTCCAAGCTTCTGATCATGGTTCACCAGGACCACCAGGACCTGGCCACTCCATACTTCTCACATCATCCCTGTCACTCCTTACTTGGCTTTTTAAAAAATTTTTAAATGGCCACACCTGTGGCATATGGCGGTTCCCAGGCTAGGGACTGAATCCAAGCCACAGCTTCTGCAATCCTAATGCTGGGCTCAGGGTCGAACCCACTCCTCCACAGCAACCCACTCAGTCAGATTCTTTTTTCTTTTTTTAAGGCCGCACCCATGGCATGTAGAAGTTCCCAAGCTAGTAGTCAAACTGGAACTGCAGCTGCTGGCTGACACCACAGCTCACAGCAACTCCAGATCCTTAACCCACTGAGTAGGCCCAGGGATCAAACCCACATCCTCACTGGATACTACTCAGGTATGTACCCACTGAGCCACAATGGGAGCTTCCTGCAGTCAGATACTTTTTTTTTTTTTTCTGTCTTTTGTCTTTTTAGGGCCGCATCCGCAGCACAGGGAGGTTCCCAGGCTAGGGGTCTAATCAGAGCTGTTGCTACGGGCCTATGCCACAGCCACAGCAACGCCAGATCCAAGCCGCGTCTGCAACCTACACCACAGCTCACAGCAACCCTGGATCCTTAATCCACTGAGTGAGGCCAGGGATTGAACCCGCAACCTCATGGTTCCTAGTCGGATTCGTTTCCGCTGCGCTACGACAGGAACTCCTACAGTCAGATTCTTAACCTACTGCGCCACAGCGAGAACGCCTTACCTGGCATTTAATATGGTGAAAACACAGTTTTGAATTATTTGTAACTCCTCCTATGCCTTTGTTTATACTCTTCCCTCTGCCTGGAATGCTGTTTTCTCTTCTCCTCTCCCTTTTGTGCCTCTTTGAATTTCATTTTAGATTTGGCTCGGCAGCTACTTCCTTGGGGGAAGCTTTCTATGACTCATACACAGCCCAACCTAAGGGTCATTTAGTCCATTCTCTAGCCCAATTCAGGAAGTCTGTCTAAGGCAAAAGGCCATCAAAAGAAGAGCCCGTGACTTCACAGGGTAACTGGCTCTGCACTACTGTATGGTCACATAAACCAGTCAAGGCCACTTCTATTCTGTTTCATGAGGGAGTCTATCAGTTCCTGTTTCCCAGGTTTTCTGTAGTTGGTGGTTAAAATAATACCCACCTGCCACTTCAAGATGGAGCATTAGAAGTTAGGAGCTCAGGAGCTCCTGTCGTGGCTCAGCAGTTAATGAACATGACTAGCATCCATGAGGACGCGGGTTCGATCCCTGGCCTCCCTCAGCGGGTTAAGGATCTGGCATTGCCATGAGCTGCGGTGTAGGTCACATACGCGGCTTCGATCCGGTGTTGCTGTGGCCAGGGCTGCGGCTCTGATTCAAAGCCTGGGAACCTCTATATGCCTCAGGTGCGGCCGTAAAAAGACAAAAAAAAAAAAAAGTTAGGGTTAGGAGCCTAATTGAGAAATTCTCTTGGCACGTCCTACAGAGGTGATGTCTGGCTTTGAATCTTCAGATCTCGTCAGGCAGAGGGGGTAGTGGTGAAAATGACAATGGGGAAGCAGAGAGCTTGCCAACAAGCCACTGATCATTTTCTTCTGACTGTAATTTCTGAACTTTCTTCCTTTTCATTTCTAAACCTTCCTCCTGTGATTCAGTTGTTTCAAGAGAATTTCAAAATGCCTGTGGATGTCAAGAAAGAAGAGGCAAGAAGTTCTCTTATGGCACAGTGGGTTAAGGCTCCTGCACTATCACTGAGTGGCTTGAGTCACTGCTGTGACATGGGTTTGATCCCTGGCCCAGGAACTTCCAAATGTGGGTGCAGCCAAAATTTTTAAAAATTAAAAAAAAAAAAAAGGCGGCATAATTAAGAAGAAGGATGTAGCCTCTGGTAGACCGCATAAGGGTTAAAATTTAGCCACCATGGCTACAGTTACTAAGATTCCAATGTTTCCTTAATGCTTTTGGTAAATCTCTCTTTCTCCAAGACTGGAAAGTTCCATCTCTAAATACATAGATAGGAGATCCCTGATATGAAGGAAAAGACAGTAAAGGCTGATTCTAAGACCCTGCATTTATGGGGCTTGTGGGAGGAGAGGCATGATGAATGGGAGTTTTTTACCCACGTTCTAGCTCAGGCCTAGTGTTCTCAGTTTTCAATAGTCTGTTTTCAATAGTCTGTTTTTATGCACTTTAGAGGGTTTGATGTGGTGACTGAGTAAACACTGGGACACTGTCTAGTTCTCAGCCAAAAATTTATCTTGGGGAAGCACAAGAAAATTTATCTTGGGGAAGCACAAGAAGGAATTAGAATATGTATGAACAAATCAGAAAAGTGGATATGAATCAATGTTTCCACTGCAATGCTGGAAAGGAAAACAACAATAAAAATCATGGTAGCTACTGAGTCAAATTATCTTACCAGAGAGTTCCTATTGTAGCTCAGTGGAAACGAACCCCACTAGTATCCATGAGGATGTAAGTTCAATCCCTGGCCTCGCTCAGTGGGTTAAGGATCCGGTTTTGCCATGAGCTGTGGTGTAGGTCGCAGATGCAGCTTGGATCCCACATTACTGTGGTTGTAGTGGAGGCCAGTAGCTGTAGCTCTGATTTGCCCCCTAGCCTGGGAACTTCCACATGCTACACCTGTGACCCCCCCAAAAAATAATAAGAATAAATTTTAAACAATTATCTTACCAGACATTGTTATGTTTACAAACACAGCATACAGTTAAATTTTTTTTTTTTTTTTGGCAGCTGAGTATAGATCTGGAAATACAAGAAAGAAAATAGGGTGATGAAAGGAAATTGGCTTGGTTAGCTTTACATTTACTTTCGCTTTTTTTTTTTTTTTTTGAGGCCGCACCTGCGGCATATGGAAGTTCCCAGGCTAGGGGTCGAATTGGAGCTACAGTTGCTGGCCTACACCACAGCCATACCAGCTCTGAGCCACATCTGCCACCTATACCACAGCTCATGGCCACGCAGGATCCCCCTAACCCACTGAGCGAGGCTGGGGATCAGACCTGCGTCCTCATGGATACTAGTCAGGTTCGTTACCACCTACCACAATGGGAACTCCCTATATTTACTTTATATTTAAAAAGACTTTGTTTTTCTAGAGCAGCTTTAGGTTTATAACTTGAGAGCGAGGTACGGAGATTTGCCATATATCCCTATCCACCCCCGGCCCAGGCATAGCCTCCCCCCATTGTCAATATCACTCTCTAGAACATTCTTTCTTTCTTTCTTTCTTTCAACTGAGGATGAACCTACATGGACACATCATAATCACTTAACGTCCATACTTTCTTTACCTTAGAGTTCCCTCTTAGTGTTGTACATTCTATGGGTTTGAACAAATGTGTAATGACATATATCCACCATTATAACATCATGCAGATTATTTTCATTGCCTTAAAGCCATTAGATTTTTTAAATGCATTCTAAGGCTACATTAATTAATAGTAATGCTGAAATAAGCAGATCAATGGAAAAAGGCAGTCAGTACAGATATGGACCCAAGTGCAAACAAAGTTTATACTAAAAGGAGCATTCCAAATCAGAAGGAAAAATATTCCATAATCAGTGTTAGGTTACATGGGTAGTCTTTTAGGAAAAAGATAAAAGCAGAGCTGTATTTTTCTCTGCACATTAAAAGTAAATTCCAAGTGGACCAAAAAAAAAAAGTGAAATCATCTGGAGTTCTTGTTGTGGCTCAGTGGTTAATGAACCCAACTAGTATCCATGAGGATGTGGGTTTGATCCCTGGAATCACTCAGTGGGTTAAGGATCTGGCATTGTCGTGAGCTGTGGTGTAGGTCACAGACAAGGCTCGGATACCACGTTGCTGTGGCTGTGGCATAGGCTGGCAGCTGCAGCTCTGATTTGATCCCTAGCCTGGGAATCTCCATATGCCATGGGTGTGACCTTAAAAAGGCAAAAACATTAAAAAACAATGAAATCATCGAAGTACTAGAATAGAACAATGAATTTTTATATAATTTTGTCATGGAGAAAGCTTTTTCTAGGTGTGACATAAAATCCAGAAGTTAAAGATCAATAAATATGACTAACAAATGGAATCTTTGATTAAAAAATACAATCAACAAAGTCAAAGACAAACAACAATCTAGGAATAAACGGTTAAAAAATATGAGGACGGCACTAATTCCTTTAATATATATGGAACTTTTTTTATAAAAAAAAGACCCACCACCTATAAAAAAAATGAGCAAAGAATATGAACTGGTAGTTCAGAAAAAGAAAAATTAAATGTCCTACCACATATGCAAAGAATACTCCACTGCTAATTCAATAAGTGCCAATAAAAATATCGACAAGATATCATTTATCAGATTGGCAAGGCTTTAAAAGTTTGATAACAAACCATAATGTCTGGCAAGTGGGGAAACATACTACTGGTAGAAATACATATTTTGTAGCTCTTTTGGAGGAAAGCTTGGTAATATCTGCCAAAATTCAAGCGCATATATACGTAATCTAGAGGTTCTTCTAGGAATCTGACCTGTAAAGTCACACAAGAACAGAAAGGTGTATAGTCACAGTTGTGTATCTTTGCATTGTTTAGCTAGTAAAAATAAAAAGTAAAACAAAAAGTAGTCTGAAAGGAAGAAAAACAACACTGAAGGAAGGAGAGTGTTCCTTATACAATGACATGGAACTTAATTCCAGTACATACTGTCAATTGAAAAAAACGCACGACAGTGTGTGTAATTTAACACAAATTGTGTAAAAATGAAAGTGAGATACCCATATCCTTGTAATGTGTCCAACATTTCCAGAAGCTACGCAGTGGTTACCTAACTCTGGGGAGAAAGTCCAGAGACTTTACTGTTTATCTTATAAACTTTGCTGTGGGACTGTTTTACCATGGGTACATATTACTTTGGAAATAAAAAGTTACATTTTTTTTTAACTTCTACAAATGAAAAAGAGAAATTCCATCTGGTAAAGGAAGTTTTCTTCAGTCAACACTGAATTTTCTTTTTCACCTCTCTCGAATAATATATGTTCAACTCTATTGAATAAATAGAAGATTCTAAATTCGTTCTCTCTGTCTAGCATCCCTCCATCTGCCCATCCACCTGTTCTTGATATTTGTTATAGGCATGGCATGGGGAACCAAAGGCACTGACAATTTTTAATCTGTCACCTTGTGTAAGAGACATAGTTAAAGCTGAAAACAAAAAGATTCTCTAGAGTGAGTTCTATGTCTCACTAATATTTTGAAACTTAATGTCCTTTCCCAAAGATATTACAATGGGCTGAATGAAAATTCTGGGTGATGGAGGGATTAATATAATTTCTGGGACCTGTATGAGGCATTGTCACGTGGCTGCAATGCACATCTATGAAGACATCCCAGCAGTTCCTGTCATCTTCTGCTTTTGTGTTACAGACAGAGCCTGCAGGAGAAGGGAGTCCAGAGGCTTGGTCTGTGGTCCTGCCGGGACCACCGACATCTGAGCAAGAATGAGAGACTACGTTAGTCTTTATCTAGTTACCAGATACTAGTGAGAGCTTAATATATGCCAGCCGCTTAGACTGTAATATTAAATTCAGTGTACCATATAGCATACATATAGTATAACATAATATAATATCACAAAATAAAATAAAAGATACTGAGGAGCTGCCAACTGCATGTGAAAAAGCAAAGTTCCCCCAGTTCGTTTTGTTTGTTTGTTTGTTTTTTGGTCACACCCACAGCCTGCAGAAGTTCCCAGGTTAGGGACAGAACCAGAATCACAGCACTGACAATGCCAGATCCTTGACCGGTTGGCCAACCTGCTTTCTTGGCAAATTGATTAATGGGGACATGACTCAACAGGCCTGGTTGTATGACATGTCCAATAACATTGGGTCAATGGGGTGTTGGGTAAAAATATCCAGGAATTTACTACCAGTGGTGTGACCACCTGTTTGCTGGAAACATTAAAGAGGGAAATCTGGGGAGGCAGCTCCCTTGAAGAATTCCATCACCAGCCTCTCCCCCACAGCAAAGTGCCTCTTCTTCTTTTTTCTTTTCTTTTTGCCTTATCTAGAGCCGCACCCGCGGCATATGGAGGTTCCCAGGCTAGGGGTCTAACAGGAGCTGTAGCCGCCGGCCTTCGCCACAGCCACAGCAACAAGGGATCCGAGCCATGTCTGCAACCTACACCACAGCTCACGGCAACGCCGGATCCTTAACCCACTGAGCAAGGCCAGGGATCGAACCCGCAACCTCATGGTTCCTAGTCGGATCCGTTAACCACTGAGCCACGAAGGGAACTCCGCAAAGTGCCTCTTCTAAGCTGAGCAATAGCACTGGTGGAAACCAGAGAGCAGCTGTTCGGGTCCTTCAGCACTTTGGTTGGCTGGGGCCTGGGCCGCCCTGCCAGAGCGTAGAGACACTGCACAGGTAGCTCTTCCCAAACCTGAAGGATAGAGGAGCTGGAGAAGCTGTCAAGCCCTGCCTCAGTGCCAAGGAAGAGAAGTGGATCTTGATTTAGGAGCATAAACAAGGGAGAAAAGAAGCTGGAATGAGAGGAGGGACGGGAAGTGGGAGAAACACAAGAGTAGGGCAGGAAACTGGGCAGCTGGTATCACGCCCACTTCACCTCTGGGACCTGGCAGTAGAGAGCGGAGAGGAGTGGAGAGAGAGGGGTTCCTGGGACCCTTTTTGGAAGTTGGGACCTGACAGGAAGGGAGCATGCCTGTATTTCAGCCTTGCCTGCAGCAGCCTGAGTAGAGTTGTCAACAGACAAATTCCATGCTGAGTGGGAAAGGAGGCTACCTAAGGGAAACACAGTAGAAGGCCTGAGGTTTTCCCAGGCAAAACAAACTGGAGAAAATCTTAGAGGCTTAGGGAAAGGATAATCCCCTCCCAGGATTCATTGGCTGAAAACAAAATGCTAAGAACAACAGAATGGAAGACAAGAACCCTCTGAAAAAGAGAAAGGATGAGGCATAGAGGAAGGGGCAAGAGAGCCCAGGCTGAAGCCGGAGGGGCCAAACACTGTGACAAAAGACCAACATTTCCTGCCCAACCCCTAAGGTCACGTGTTGCAGCCATCCTGAACTGGCAACAGTACAACGTGCCAGGCTTGTTGGAGGAAGGCAGCGTTACTAGAGACTTTCTCTCTCTCATTTAGAAAACGATCTAGAGGCTGGAGCTGAAATGAAAAGTAAATCTGGGAGTTCCCATCGTGGCTCAGTGGTTAAAGAATCCAACTAGGAACCATGAGGTTGCGGGTTCGATCCCTGGCCTCGCTCAGTGGGTCAAGGATCCGCAATTGCTGTGAGTGAGCTGTGGTGTAGGTTGCAGACGTGGCTCAGATCCTGTGTTGCTGTGCATGTGGCGTCGGCCGGCGGCTACAGCTCTGATTAGACCCCTAGCCTGGGAACCACCACATGCCGCGAGTGCAGTCCTGGAAAAGACACACACACACAAAAAAGGTAAATCTGTAAAACTCAAAATAACATCTATGTACTCCCAGTAAAAAGCGGAAGGAGCGAGTTGATACTTGTGTTTTGAAGTTCATGCTTGTGAGAGCATCAGGGGAACGAGGAATGGCTGCGGTACTGAACTGTTTAAGACATGAAGACACGTCTCCACTGCATAAAAATGAGTCCTGTAACAACACTGGCCAGTTGTGTGAACTCTCAGTTCCAATAATAGGTACTATCTTGCTGGGGAGACAAAGTGACTATCTAAAGAGCTGACTTAAAAGGCAAAAATGAACAGCACAAAGAGCTTAGTATTTGTGTGGAAGACATGTATCTGCCTAGACAAAGTTCCTACAGATTGCTATGGTTATGTGCCCCAAAAGTAGAAGGCCCCAGAAAACACTGGGCAGCAAAAAAAAAAAAAAAAAAATGCAGAACAGATATAAAAAGAGGATAATTATTGCACTCAGATTAAAATACAGGCAAGCAGGACTGTGGTTCCTCCACACACATCCACACCCACGGGAGACGGTACTGAGGCAGTTCTGTGACTGCCCCTGGAAAGGGAGGTGACGGTGTCAGAAACTGCTCAGAAAAGGCCACTGCACACCTTGGCAGGGCTCAGGCGAGAGGAAAGCCTTTTGAAACAGTTTCAGGAGTTCCCGCTGTGGCGCGAGGGGATCGGTGGCATCTTGGGGAGTGCCTGGACACAGGTTCGACCCAGCCTGCCTCGCACAATGGGTTAAAGATCGAGCGTTGCCGCAGCTACAGCTTAGGTCACAGCCACAGCGTGGCACGGATCTGATCCCTGGCCTGAGAACTCCATATGCCAAAAAGGGAGGGGGGCAGTTTCATCTCGGATATGTGAAGGCCAAGAAATAGCATAGCATGAGTCTCTGAAGACCGTAAACATTAAGGGCAGAATCTACATGGCTTATTTATAAAATAAGGATCAAAGGATGTCCTTTGAATCTTGTTTGAGATACACTTACTGTAGATATTTTTAAGGAACTACTTCACATAACAAGCAGAAAGGAAAATCTTTAGGAGTTCCCATTGTGGCGCAGTGGTTAACAAATCTGGCTAGGAACCATGAGGTTGTGGGTTCGATCCTTGGCCTTGCTCAGTGGGTTAAGGATCCGGCGTTGCCGTGAGCTGTGGTGTAGGTCACAGAAGCGGCTCGGATCTGGCATTGCTGTGGGCTGTGGTGTAGGCTGGCGGCTATAGCTCCGATTCGACCCCTAGCCTGGGAACCTCCATTTGCCGCGGGTGCGGCCATGAAAGGACAAAAAGACAAAAAAAAAAAATCTTTAAATGACTTGAACAGGTTTATGAATGACAGAAACACAAATGGTGACTCAGCAGAACAATATGCTACCTAACTTTTTAAGACAATCGTGCTGTTCTACTAAAGGACTGCTGTGGATGACAAATACCATTAGCACAGTCAGATTCCATGTGGCCATACCTTCATTCCTCTGTGATAAATTTCACACAAATAGTTTTGGAAACTAAGTGGTTTACTAATACTAGTCTTATATTTTATCTCACAAGTTATGAGGTGCTATACCATTCAAGTAACATTGTATTAACCAAAGAAGACTGACGTTAACCACCTTCAGACTTGAATGTTTTTGGAACAATTCTATGTACAAGCAAAAGGTTTAAAGCTCTATCAAAGAATGGAAGGCTTCTTATGCATATGAGGAAGACTTTAAAGGAACTGAAAATAAATGGAGATATGTCTACAAATAAATGAACACATGTCCAAAAAATAAGTGAAGATACATCACACCAAATGGAAAAATCAGACTATCTCTACGTTAAAAGTAATGCCAGTGGAGTTCCCACTGTGGCTCAGTGGGTTAAGAACCCTGACATAGTGTCTGTGAGGGTGCAGGTTCCAACCCTGGTCTCACTTAGTGGGTTAAGGATCTGGTGTTGCCCCAAGCTGCGGAGTAGGTTGCAGATGCGGCTTGGATCTGGTATTGCTGTTGCTGTGACTGTGGTGAAGGGTGCAGCAGCAGTTCTGATTCAACCTCTAGCCTGGGAACTTCCATATGTCGCAGTTTCAGCCATAAAAAGAAAAAAAAAGTAATGCCAGAAAGAAAAAATCAAAAGTACTTACATCTAGCAGTAGATAGCACATGGAGGGAAGAAATATTAACACATTCTCATCAATATTGTTTGTGGCTTGTTGAAAATATCTTGAGGGTCCTAAATCTAATAGGGTCCTAACAGTAAACTTTATTTTATTTATTTATTTTTCTTTTTAAGGCCACACCTGTAGCATACGGAAGTTCGCAGGCTAGAGACTGAATTGGAGCTGCAGCTGCCGGGCCCCTAAGCCACAGCCACAGCAATGCCAGATCCGAGCTGCATCTGTGCAACTTGTGACAATGCCAGATCCTTAACCTACTGGTCAAGGCCAGGGGTCGAACCTAAATCCTCAAGGACGCTATGCTGGGTTCTTAACCTACTGAGCCACAATGGGAACTTCCCAAATAGTAAAATTTAGGTTGCATTTATTTCCCCTTAGAAGTGGAGAAGATTGAGGCAAAATTTGAAGGAGTTAAGGTTATTCATAAGATAAGAAATGTGTCCCCTTCTGTTCTCCTAAAGTCACAGATACCAAAACCTTCCTTCCTCTGGATAATCCAGGATTCCAGTCTTTTGTCCCTTAAAAATGCAAGATCTGGGGAGTTCTATCCATGGTGCAGTGAATCCAACTGCATGGGTTCCCACTGTGGCTCAGCAGGTTAAGAACCCAATTAGGATTCATGAGGATGGGGTTTGATCCTTGGTCTTGCTCAGTGGGTTAAGGATCTGGTGTTGCCACAAGCTCGGCGTAGGTTGTAGATGCAGATTGGATTTGGCGTTGCTATGGCTGTGGTGTAGGCTGGTGGCTACAGCTCTGATTCGACCCCTAGCCTGGGAACTTCCATATGCAGCAGGTTCAGCTGTGAAACGGGGAAAAAAAAAAAGAATCAGACTACAGCAGCTCTGGTTACTGCAGAGGCACAGGTTCGGTTCCTGACCTGGTGCACTGGGTTAAACATCCAGCATTGCTGAAGCTGTGGCATAGGTCAAAGCTGCAGCTTGGATTCAATCCCTAGCCTGGAAGCTTCCATATGCCCCAGGTATGGCCATTAAAAAAAAAAAATTCAAGATCTGGGAGTTCCCTGGTGGCCTAGCAGTTAAAGATCTGGCATTACCACTGCTGTAGCTTGTTCTGGCTTTTGTTTGATTCCTGGTCTGGGAACTTCCAAATGCTGTGGGTGAGACAAAAAAAAAGGAAAGAAAGAAAAAAGCGGAAAAACAAACAAGATCTGGGAAAAGGATTCCCAGTCAGATTTCCATTCAACAAACAATTCTGGGTTTACCAAAACTAACACTGGAAACAACCTCGAGAGTGAACTTTGTTGGAAGGAAGCTGCTTTGAAAGAAGGGTTTCTAAATGAAAATTCAGACTGAGTTTGGTACTTACTCCATCACAAGTATCATGGTAAGTTTAAGATTCTTCAGGTCTGAGTCAGTAGAATGAAATGTGCTTGTCTTATGTATGTCTATTGGGTAAACTCTCAGGAGACTTCTGAAAGCAGGTACCTTGTCACTTGTTCATCCTTCATCTGTCTCCTATCTCTCCTGCCCTAACCTTCAGCTCTTTTTTTCTTTTTAGGGCCGAACCTGCAGCATATGGAAGTTTCCAGGCTAGGGGTTGAACTGGAGCTACAGCTACCAGCCTAGGCCACAGCCACAGATACACAGGATCTGAGCAATGCTGGATCCTTAACCCACTGAGCAAGGCCAGGGATAGAACCCACATCCCCATGGATACTAGTCAGATTCATTTCCACTGTGCCACAACAGGAACTCCTTGGCATCTCTTTAAATTCTCAAAGGCCCAGCAGAGCAATCAGATCTCTCTCCACCTTAGAGCACCTATACTTCAAAACCATATGCATAGACCTCTTTTCTCCCAAACCTAAACCTAATCTTTAGGTAGCAAGTATAAGAATTAAAAAAAAAAAAAAGCACATTCATACTAAAGTGTAAATGACTGATAGTAATGCATAGCAAGCCATCTCTTACAAGCAGTAGTTCAGGAGTTCCCGTCGTGGCTCAGTGGTTAACGAATCCGACTAGGAACAATGAGGTTGCGGGTTCGATCCCTGGCCTTGCTCAATGGGTTAAGGATCCAGCGTTGCCGTGAGCTGTGGTGTAGGTTGCAGACACGGCTCGGATTCCGTGTTGCTGTGGCTGTGGCGAAGGCCGGCAGCTACAGCTCCTGTTAGACCCCTAGCCTGGGAACCTCCATATGCTGCGGGTGCGGCCCTAGATAAGGCAAAAAGACAAAAAAAAAAAGAATTTTCAGTAGGAACGGTAATTAGAACGACATTGAGAAAAGCTGTTGCTGAGTTGGAGAGACGCTTTCAGCATGTTGGTGAAAGAGGAAGGGGCAAGGGAAAGTTTGAACATGGAAGGTTTTTCCTTTCCTTGAGCTTCATTTTCTCTTCCTTATTTTTATGCTGATCAGGTCTCTTTTTCCTTCCTGGTCAACAGGCCGTTTCAGTCCTTCTTAGCGTTATTTACTTATTTTGCTCCTGCTGACAAGCTGGAAGCTGAATTATGTGCTCATTCTGAAAATATCCCTTTGGGCTCTTGCCTCTGAACTTTCTAGCCAATGCAGAGAGTAAATAGGTACTGTGCTGGATGCAAATGTAGGCATATTTGCCCGTGTAGGCCACAGGGGCGGGGGGCATTTTGCAAAATGCCTTTAGAACAGAACCAAACCTTTGAGATGGAATCTTTTACAGCCTCATGACAACAAGCTAAACTTTTCCGGAAAGAAAAGGGACAGAGAAATACTTATCTATGAAATACGTTAGAAAAAAGCACACACACACACACATACACACAAAACAAAAACACGACTAATACTTCAACAGTGAGTTCACCTCAAGCATTTCATGAATTTCACATGACCCACCCACTTTTTCTCGGTACCTCTGAAGATTACCATATCAGCTGCAAGAATGCTCTGTTGTTTGAGTGCCAGATTTACATATCAACGTAGCCATGGCATTCCTGAATGTAGAATATTGTACTGTTCCCCTTGTTTGTGGTTTCTAAAGAAGGTTAATTTTGTTCCCTTACTCTCCTCACTTCATCTCACGCCACCCCCTACCTCTCTTCAATCAGTGGTTTGTTTTTTTTCTTGGAATAGTTTTCCTCCTTTTCTTTCTCGGCCTCTGTGTCATAATCAGAACTATCCACAAATTCACTTACAATCACGCTGCGTTTTAAACATCTTTATCACCCAACCACAGCAGATCAACTCTTTGAAAAGACAGGAGTTCCTGTCGTGGCGCAGTGGAAACAAATCTGACTAGGATCCATGAGGTTGCAGGTTCGATCAGTGGGTTGAGGATCTGGCATTGCCGTGAGCTGTGGTGTAGGTCGCAGACGCGGGCTCGGATCCTGCGTTGCTGTGGCTGTGGTGTAGGCCAGCAGCTGTTGCTCCGATTCCACCCCTAGCCTGGGAACCTCCACATGCCGTGGGTACGGCCATAAAAGGACCAAAAAAAAAAAAAAGACAAAAAAAAAATCTTTGAAAAGACGAGCTAGGGACAGAGAAGCAATGACTGGTCACTTCTGGGGTGACTCTGGGTAACTTCCTGCCTGAATGTATGGTGTGTGTGAAGGTGGGGCATAAACTACTGTGGGAGATTTCATGGCCACTTTTGTTGCTTTTTTAGCAGGTTTTGTCGTTAAAGGAGGTGGGTCTAGCAAAAATTTGCAGACCAGCATTGAATCAATGTTCATTTCATTGAACATTTGGAAAGGGCTGGATCATTTTTAAAATCTTAGACTCTTAGATGTCAAACTTCATGGAAAGCCAGCTGGAGCCTCGTAAGCTATTTTAATGAGCTTCCTTTCTCTCTGATGTTCCCCAGGGGCTCTGTGCCAAGCAGACCCATGTGGCCCAGGGAGTAACATGATCGTCTTGGCCCTGTTTAGACACCTGCGCTCTTTTAGCCAAGCAGTAAGGGGAACAGAAGAAAGAGAGATGAGAGCATGGAAGGCATGCAGATCCACTGGGAGTGGGTATGTGCCATGCTGCTTAGGAATTTACTACAAGAAACCACACAGCAACAGCCGAGACTTGATGCATCACAGGCCAACAGTGCCTCTATGTGGGGTGTCTGAAAGAACATAAAATGTGCTTCTGTGTGTGTTGGGGAGGGAGGTGAAAATTACATGCATTTTTAAAAGGATTTGCATGCTTCAGAGGTTTCCTTTGAGAAGGCAACATAGGAAGAAAAGATTGAAAACCACGGATACAAAATATGCCCAGGACCCAAGGGTATCTATCTATCTATCTATCTATCTATCTATCTCTCTCTCTCTACCTATCTATTTATTTTGCTTTTTAGGGTCACACCTGCAGCACATGGAAGTTCCCAGGCTAGGGGATTGAATTGTAGCTGCAGCTGCTGGCCTACACCACAGCCACAGCAATGTGGGATCCGAGCTTCGTCTGTGACCTACCCCACAGCTCCTGGCAATACCAGATCCTTAACCCACTGAGTGAGGCCAGGGATCGAACCTGTGTCCTCATGGATTCTAGTCAGATTCATTTCCACTGAGCCACAACGGGAACTCCTCAAGAGTATATTCTTCATCTAAGCTTCTTCCCACTCAAAAAAAATTGCTGTGGGAGTTCCCACTGTGGCACAATGGGATAAGTGGCATCTCTACAAGACCAGGATGCAAGTTCGATCCCTGGCCCTGCACAGTGGGTTAAAAGATCCAGGGTGGCTACAGCTGCGGTGTTAAGTCACAACTGCGGCTTGGATCTGATCCCTGGCCTGGCAGCTCCATTTGCTGTGGGGCAGCCGTAGGAAAAAAAAAAAAAGGAAAAATGCTGTGTTCACTTTTCCTTTCCCATGAGTCAGTCTGATGCTTGGCTCTGACTACCCATTGTGAATAACTTAGCACATAGATAGTAAACTTGACCTGTATCATTTAGTGATTGTTCCTAGTCTCCTGTATGTGTGAATTTCTCCTTCCTGGATTACAGACACCTTGAAGATTTATACTTAGAGAAACAAATACTTCTGTTCTTCCTCATCTCTTTACCACCAGTTCTGGGTACTTCTCAGCAAATGTTTGACATATGACTATACTATATTTTTCCATAAGATTTTCTTCCCTTTACTAAGTCTTAATTTATGATGTAATTATGGTTTATTTTTATACATCAAATATTAATAATTTAATTTCCACACTTTCTAAAGTGAACGTGTTTATAGCTTTTTTTTAAAATATAAAGTCCTATTTCAACTGTGTGGTATTTCAAACGTACAGAAATAGAAAGCAATACACCACACTCTCCACCATGAGATTTTACATATTTGCTTCACCTCTTTAAAAGTTAAATATAGGAGTTCCCGTCATGGCTCAATGGTTAGCGAACTCGACTAGCATCCATGAGGATGTGGTTTTGACCCCTGGCCTCGCTCAGCGGGTTAAGGATCCGGCGTTGCCGTGAGCTGTGGTGTTGGTCGCAGATGCGGCTTGGATCCTGCGTTGCTGTAGCTCTGGTGTAGGCTGGTGACTACAGCTCCGACTGGACCCCTAGCCTGGGAACCTCCATATGTCGCGGGTGAGGCCCTAAAAAAGGACAACAACAAAAAAAGTTAAATATACAGCTAACCACCCCAAGACTCTCTCCATCCCATTCTTCTCTCTCCCTTCCTGGAGAAAACTGCTCTTCTGAAGCTGATGTACATACTACTTGTGTGGCACATGTTCAGATTTCCACCCCCTGGTTCAAAAGGTCTTAGTCCTCCTTCCTGAGGGCCGGGTGATTGCGTCTGGTGACGCAGAGGTGGGAGCAGAGGTGGGAGCATTTCGTCAGAAGGGATGCAGGGGGCGTGGCACAGGACAAACCCTGGGGGAGAGGCAGTTCCAGTCAGAAGATGGGGGCCTAGCAGCATAGCTGGGGAGGAGAGAGAGGGCATCAGATGAGGAGACTAGGAGTTTCTCTCGTGGCTCAGTGGTTAATGAATCCGACTAGGAACCATGAGGTTGCGGGTTCGATCCCTGGCCTCACTCAGTGGGTTAAGGATCTAGCATTGCCGTGAGCTGTGGTGTAGGTTGCAGACGCAGCTCAGATCCCTCGTTGCTGTGGCGAAGGCCGAAGGCTACAGCTCCAATTAGACCCCTAGCCTGGGAACCTCCATAAGCCGCAAGTGCGGCACTAGATAAGACAAAATGACAAAAAAAAAAAAGAGGAGGTAGAGGGGGCTTGTGGAAGGAACAAACAAAAGTGGTGTTAGGTGAGGGAGGAGGAAAGCCTGCAGGCGCACAGAGCTTTGCTCCCCTGATCCTCAGAGAGGATGTGGCTAGGGTCTCTGACACCACCTGGAATGCAATTTGGAGGTTACCAATGCAACTATCCCCTTGCTGGGCAGGAGGTCGAAACCTCACAACATGACCTGGCTGTGTAGCATTTACTCTTTTTTTTTTTGGTTGCCCTTTGTCATATGGAGCTCCCGGGTCAGGGATCAGATCCAAGCCATAGCTGCTATCTAAGCTGAAGCTGTGGCAACGCCTGATCCTTAACCCACTGTCCTGGGCCAGGGATCAAATCTGCCTCCCAGTGCTCCCAAGACGCCACCAATTCCATTGCGCCACAGGGGGAACTCTGGTGGCATTGACTTTTGAGGAACTGACTGGCTTTAGTTCCTCTGAAGCGTTGTATAGGTCAGACAGAGGTGAATCAGCTTTCCTGTATTATTCTTCCTCCATTTAGAGTTGCCAGTTAAATAGAAGACACTTGGTTAAATCTGACTTTCAGATAAGCAACATTTCTTAAAATGTAAAAGTGTGTCTCAAATATTATATGGGACATACTTATACTAAAGGGTTATTTGCCTGAAATTCAAATGTGAATGCCCTATATATTTATTGCTAAATCTTGGAACTCTAGCTCAATTGAATTTTGGAAGGGTTTAGCAAAGCACTTTAGGAGTCTGAAAAGGAATGAGTCAAAAGGCTCTCCAGAGCAACATTAACAAACACACAAACTTTGTCAAATTCTCAATGGCCTAACATAGGCCAAAACAACGAGCTCACTGACTCTAGTAAATCAGAATGACAAAACACTCTTCATTATTTTTCACATACCATAATATTCACTCATTTAAAGTATACAATTCAGTGATCTTTAGAATTGAGTTGTGCAGCCGTAACTAAATCAATTTGAGAAGTTTCATCACCTCAAAAGAAACCTGGTACCCATTAACAATCACTCCCCATTCCCTGCCTCCTCCCTCCTCCTGTTCTCCAGCCCTAGCCCCTGGTAACCACTCACCAACTTCTCTTTTAAATGTTACTATTCTGAAAATTGCATTCTAAATGGAATCTACAATATGCGGCCTTTTGTGTCTGGCTTCTTTCACTTGGCATGTTTTCAAGGCTCATCTACATTGCAGCATGTGTTCCTTTTCATGGACTAATAATATTCCTCTGTATATAAATACAGTTGGCCCATCCATTCATCCACTGTAGAACACCTGGGTTATTTCCACCTTCTGACTTTATGAACAACGCTTCTAGGACAGAACATTACTGCACAAGTCTTCGTGGGGTCACACGGCGTCATTTCTGTTGGAATTGTTGGCCATGTGCTAACTCCCATGTCTAAACTGAGAGTAACTGCCAAATGGTTTTTCCAAGCAGCTGTACGATGTTACATTCTAAGGTTTGTTTTTGTTTTTTAACTTTCAAAATAACCTTCAGAGTTTCCTCGGTGTCCCTAAAAACGGCCTGCTCCCAGAGCCGCCCCTACGGAGCCCCAACGGTCCCCTCCCCTTGCCCAGGCCGCTGGAACCGGGGACCAAAACATCCCCCGCATGCACTGTGGGAAAGGTAGTTTCAGCCCCTCCTCCACAGCGCTCCCCGGCCGGAAAACAGACGTTATGCTGAGGCTCTGTGGACATTGTAGTTTCCCTTCTAGTCCGCCGTGCAGAGACTATGTTAAGAAAAACTACAACCCCCAGAATGCCGCGGTGCAACGGCAGCCGAAGCGGCCAATCCGCGCGCCGCGCTCCCGCCTACCCTCTGGTCCGGGCGGCTCTCCAGGGCGTCTGTAAACACAGCCAGAGCTTGTCATGGAAGGGGGGGAGGAGGAGGCGGTGGCGGCGAAGGGAGGCGTTCTGGGCCGCCTCCAGGGTCCGCTCTGCCATTCCTGAACTGGTCCCTCATTCCCGTGACTGTGGCATCAGGGAAGAGAACTGTTAGGCGAGAGGAGGGGGCAGTCAGAACCATATCCCCTTCTTCCCCCGGGGCGGGGCCGGGCCGGGCCAGACCGGCTGAGCCGAGGGAGGGTCGGGGGAGGGAGCGCCCGGCCGGGCCGGCCTGTCTGCAGAGATGGATGACAGTAAGGTAAGTCCTGGGGTTTGCACGCGCAGCGCCGCCGCCTGCTTGTCGCTAAGTGCTCGTCCAGCAGCCGAGCCTCACTCCGTAGTCCATGCCAACACCCCAGAAACACCTGCCTTAGGCATCCTTGCGCCTCCAGCTGTGACCCCAGGTACCCAGACAGCAATTCAGGGAAGAGCGGCCTGCGTTTTTCCAGCAAGGGCCCACTCCTCTGGAAAATGTGCACACCCAAGGCAAACGGGTTGGTTAGCTTTTCCAACCTCAGTCCTTGACTTGCCTCCCGAGATAAGTGAAGAAACTACTGCGCCTTTTCTCTGTGCCTTCTCTTGCCGCCTCCCAGGCTTTCTCCACTTTGGAGCCCTTCACTAGGGCACCCTGAACCGGCCCTGTTCCCCTCGACGGTCTCCCTTTCTTCTTTCAGGCTCCCTTACTCAATGCCCCATTCATATAATCGGTTCACTCCCCTCTGAGCTATTTTCCTGTGGTTGGTTGGAACGCACTGCTAAGCTCCTGTTGCTATTCGTTCAGAGCCTGGAATCTAACCTCTTCTAGAAAGAAAAGTAGTGAATTCCTTCTTGTTACTCAGTCTTAATAGTCCATCCCCAAACTTCTTTCCTTATCCACTTATCGCTATGAAGATAAGGTAACAAACAATATTGGTTAATTCATACCGTTTACATATATCTTTTCTGTCTAAACACTCAGTGTTGTCTAGTTACACTTAATGATGACAGTGATTGTCAGTTTGTTGATCATCAGCTTATTGATGTTTTAGAATGTTTAGAAAGTTTTTTTTTTTTTTTTTTAAGGAATCAGACTTCTAGAATTTGCCAGTTTTCAAAGTAGACAGTCCTTCCCTGTGCTTTCCCCAGGTCTTAACTTTCCACAGTTTCTGGCATGCCGCTTTTGATAGCTTTTTCCTTCATTTCCCCCCTTCACCTAACCAGTAACCCTTGGCTACTCTGAAGTTTTTGTTTCACTCATCTTCAGGGATAATGGAAAATTTTCGATCTTCTCTGTGCTACCTGTGTTATTCTATGTTATCTCTCTTCCTGTTCCTGCTGAAGGTACTGAGAAAGTGATAGCAGAGAAAGCTTAACACAGTACTCTGGGATTGGGACTCACTGGAGGAACAGTTCGCTTGTGAAATAGCAAACCCCTCGTAATAGGAAGTACCATTTCCAAGACAAAAAGGTGGAGTTTTGAAAGTTTTACAGAAAAATCAGAAGATAACTTCTCTTAATGACCTTTGTCAGCTTGATCTTTCAGTGTTAATATTAAAATTAAATCTGAGTACTTATCCATTATCTTCACTAGATACTGCTGGGAAAGGATGCTGAAGAAATGTATTCTTTAGTTTCCTTAGTTTGAGACTCTCCCGGTATATTTACTAATTTTGAGAAGTTTCTTTTTCAAACCTTCGAAACATTAAATAACTTTCTCAGAGTCTTCAGTAGTTGCAAGTAAATTCACAAGAAATACATTGGATTTTTGAATTATTTTACCTCCCTATAAAATCACATAGAACTTATTTCTAAAACAAGCAAACTGTAGTGGGGGGTGTAAAGTTTTATAAAGTGTTACTGTTTTGCCTGGAGTGAAATTACATTGAGGGGGGTAGACTGTTCGTAACTTAACTTCTTAGAAGGTTCACAGGTAAGCAAAATGAATTCAGTTTTCATTGATTAATTCATTGTTTTTGTGACAGTCTTTAGAAACCAGCAGTTTCTTCAATCTTTGATGATTATGGAAAAGAAAAACCCTTTCATTTGTCTCTGGATGGCTGGTGCCTCTGGGAATACACTACTTTCACTCTGAATACATGTTGTAGCTGTGATGAGTAATATTTAAATGCCATGCACAGCAAGACTGGACTGCTTTCAGCAGCGAGGTAGTATGAAACAGCGCTTAAAAACCCTTCCAGTCCTGCCTTACCGTGTGCTCTAGTTTACAATCCTGCCTAATGGTATTGTCCTCCTAGTGTATACATACATGCTCACACACAAAGCACTCTTTTCCCTTGCATTATGCATGGGTGATGGAGTCTCTGGTTCCATTTTCCCCGTATAAGGGAAGATGAGGGTTGGAGCTTTGAAGTATGGTGCTTGTGCTGGTGAGAGAATAGAAGATGACAAAGTGGCTGACAGCAAGGCCAGGGCAACAGGAACAGGACAGAATGGGCAGGAGCAGCGGCATTTGAATGAGCAGGTCAGGAAACATGATGACGATTTGAGCACCTCCTGTTATGAAAGATTCTGTATTCTGAGTTGTTTCGTCCTTGGCGATAAATGAGTTTGCCAAGAGCTCCCCACGTTCTGCCATCTAGTTTTCTGGAGAGCAGGACAGATTTGAATGGGGGTGCAGCTTTGCCTCCCAAGTGTCTAGAAACGTGCCTTGTACATCGTAGAGTACTGGTTAATGGTGATCCGTGGTTGCATGACATTTGCAGCTGTGTTTCGCCCACACTACTCTCCACTCCTAACTATGCCCCCAAATGGAATAGGGACAGTAAGATAGGATGTGAAATGAACTTAAACTGTGCCCTTAATCGTCACAGAGAAAGGTAGTCTCCTGAGCCCACCTGCATTTGAAAAAGTGCTTGTTTTTATGAAAGCCTCTGCTCCCTGACCTGCTGCATTCATTTACGAAGGAAATTGAAATGTGTTATTTTCAGAGGCTTTGATCACAGACAGAAGATGTATTATTTCTGGTTTTATAATTCTTTCACGTTTATTGAATGAATGAGTGAGCAACTTAAAATATCCTAGATCAGATATGCTCCTGCTGCAGACCAAGCTGGTAAAAGACCACCACTCTATATTGCCCAGTCTTCCTGCCAGTTTAGGAGAACCAAGTTCCAGTTGAGGGACTGGTGAGAGAGTGGGTCAGCCACTGGCTAATATGGACTGCCGTTCCCCATACTTCCTTTCCACCTGTATTCTACAACCTATACTGCGATTACCTGATAATGAGGTTTCTTATGCCTTCATTACCCCTTAGGTCCTTTGTTCCATTCAGTTGTTCTGAGTAGTGCTGGTTCTAGCAAAAAATTTAACTTGTCCAAAAATCTCTTTGACGTTCCCAGAGCTGTCCTTTGGCTGCTGAAGCCCCTCTGGTTGGCCCCTTAGCCATCCTTCGCTGCAGTTGGAACCACCCTCCTTGGACAATGGGACAAGACTCAGAAAATGTCTTCCTTTTCTATCTTTTTGCTCCGTCAGTGTTTTCCACAAGGCCAAGACAGAAAAAACAACTCATTTACTAATCTCTGACAGTAGATATTATTTTAATGTGCTTTCATTTCCTGTCTGGGTTACATGTACTTTTTAACTAGGGTACCTCTACAGATAATTTTTAACCCTAAGAAGTAATTGAATACTACAGATATCAGTTAAGTTTAACCTTATTCAGAATGTTTTTTGCTCTTTAAGGTTTTCATAAAAGTTTGTTCATTAATTCGTTAATGGTCATTTATTGGACACCTAATATGTACCATAGACAATAGAGATACAAAGATGAATAAGAGTTTATAAATATTCCTGGGAGCTTATGTGTAAGTGACCTAGGCAGACATATAGAAACATAATTACAGTGCAGTGAGGTAAGAAATGAGGGCATCTGGAATTCCGTGGTGGCCTAGCAGTTAAGGATCTGGTATTGTCACTGCTGTGGTTCTGCTTCTATCCCTGGGCAGGTAACTTCTGCATGCCATGGGTGTGGCCAAAAACCAAACCAAAACAAAACAACAACAACAAAGCAATAAGGGCAGTAGAGG
This sequence comes from Catagonus wagneri, assembly GCA_004024745.2. Classification (NCBI taxonomy): domain Eukaryota; kingdom Metazoa; phylum Chordata; class Mammalia; order Artiodactyla; family Tayassuidae; genus Catagonus; species Catagonus wagneri. The sequence continues at coordinate 7,104,655 of PVHT021183648.1, forward strand.
TAGAGTGCTTTGGGGGCACTAAGAACAGATGCCTAGCTGGGTATGTGACACATAGGTTCACACAGTAGGAATGAATCTGTAAGGAAGAATGGGAGTCCCTCAGAATGGGAAAGAGGAGCTATGCTATACAAAAGCCTGTTGCACTGGAAGATAAGTATCTTGGTACGAGCTAGTGCAGGAGGAAGTGGGAAGTTTCTTTAAAGGGCCAGAGAGTAAATATTTGTGAGCCATGTGATCTCTGGTACAATTACTCAATTCTGCAATTGTAGCATGAAAGCAGCTGTAGGCTATGTTCTGATAAAACTTTATTCCCCAAACAAGCAACAGGTGTCTTTGGCTTGCTAGCTGGGCTATAGTTTGCCAGTCCCTGAGCTAGAGCATAAGGCCTAAGTAGAGGTGTGGGCAGAGATAAAGATAAATTAAGGTACAGATCGTGATTTGTTTGGCAAGTTAAGCTAAGAAATTTTGGTCAGTATTTTTCAGAGTGTGGAATAAAGAAGGCACTTGCTGAATCAGAGTTTTGGGGAATGGGGCCTGGGAATTTGAATTTTGTTTGACAACCGAGGCCACATATGTCAGGGAGCTATTAAATAATTTTAAATCAAAGCTGGTAATATCAGATTTGTGTTTCTGAAGAAAAATGCTAAAGGCTATATGAAGACCAGATAAGGGTAAAGATGTAGGAATTGGGACAGTTTAGGAAAGAACAGGGATTTTGGCATGTAGGAAGATTTCAAATCTTATTTCCACCACTTTCAAGTTATTATGATTTGGGACAGATTATTTTTTTACTGAAGTATAGTTAATTTACAATATTGTATTACTTTCAGGTGAACAGTAGAGTGGTTCAGTTATATATTTTTTCCAGATTCTTTTCCATTATAGGTTATTACAAAATATTGAATATGGTTCTCTGTGCTAGGTCCTTGTTACCTATTTTATATATAGAAGTGTGTATCTGTTAATTCCAAACTCCTGATTTATCCCTCCCCCGACCCTTTCTCCTTTGGTAACTTTAAGTTTGTTTCCTATGTCAGTGAGTCTGTTTCTGTTTTGTATATAGGTTCATTTGTATTATTTTTCAGATTCCACATCAAGCGATATCATATAATATTTGCATTTCTCTAACTTTCTTCTCTAAGTATAATATATAATATTCTCTAGGTCCACCCATAGAGAATGCTGCAGATGGTATTATTTCATTTCTTTTTTATGGCTGATATATATATATATATATATACACACACACACACACACACACACATACATACACATATGTATATGTGTGTGTATATATATATATCACCACACACACACACCCCAAATCTTCTTATGTCAATACTGCTGATGGGCAGATGGGTTGTTTTCATGTCTTGGCTATTGTGAATAGTATTGCTAAACTTTGGGATGCATGTATCTTTTAGAATTGTCATCTTTTCCAGATATATACCCAAAAGTGGGATTGTTGGATTATATGATAACTCCATGTTTTTTTGTTTTTTTTCTTAAGGAACCTCCATACTTTTCCATGGTGGCTGCACCAGTTTACATTCCCACCAACAGTTTAGGAGGGTTCCCTTTTTTCCACACCGTCTCCAGCGTTTATTATTTGTAGATTTTTTGATGTTGGCCATTTTGACCAGTGTGAGGCGATAACCTCATTGTAGTTTGATTTGCTTTTCTCTGATGATTAGTGATGTTGAGCATCTTTTCATGTGCCTGTTGGCCATCTGTATGTCTTCTTTGCAGAAATATCTGTTTAGGTCTTCTGCCTGTTATTTGACTGAGTTGTTTGGATTTTTGTTGTTATCTTGCTTTTGAGTTGTATAACCTATTTGTACAGTTTGGATATTGTCATTCATATCATTTGCACATTTTTCCTATCCTGTAGGCTGTCTTTTAATTTTGTTTATGGTTTTCATTTGCAGTTCAAAAGCTTTTAAGTTTGATTCAGTCCTGTTTGCTCATTTTTGCTTTTATTTCCTTTTGCCTTTGGGAGACTGATCTAAGGAAATACTGCTGTGATTTATGTTGAACAGATTATTTAATCTCTTCAGAACTGTGATTCTTTAACCTATAAGCTGGATATGTTAATAAAACTTTATTGAGTTAGTGTTAAAAGAACTTAGTATATAATGGCTTCAAAATAAATGCGAGTCCTCTGTGATTCCTTGCAAGCTTGCTTAGATTGCTCAGAAGAAAGTCCTGAGCTGAAGACCATGCTAGTGACCGTTACCATATAGGATGAGGTTGGTGCGGCATGCACAAAATACTTGCAGGATGAAGATGGACAGAATACAAAAAGCTAAGGAGACAGAATGCTGGAAAACTCTAAAGTGATCAGAAGAGGCTGAAGAATAGGATTCAGCAAAATAAACTGAAAAGGAGAGGTTAGTGATATAGGAGAGTCAGAAGAAAGAAAAAAGGGAGGGAGAGAGAGAGGAAGGAAGGAATGAAGGAAGGAAGGAAAGGCTGTTTTGCCATCTGTCTAAGGGAGAAGAAAATCTTAAAAAGTGTGGAGTTAGTCTACAATAAGAGATGCTACAAAAAAAGATCAAGTCAAGTAGTGAAAAAGTATCCTTTTGACCTGGAAAATAGGAGATTGTTTATGAACCCAGTGAGAGAAGTTTCAGTGAAGTGATCTGGCAGAAGCCAAAATGTAACCATTGAGGAAGAGATGGGTGGAAAAGCAGCAAAGCAAGTTAAGTATACAGGCAAACCTCAGAGATATTGGGATTTGGTTCCAGACTAATGCAGTAAAGCGAATTTCACCATAAAGTGAGGCACACAAATTTTTTGGTTTACCAGTGTCTGTAAAAGTTATGCCTGCACTACACTTAGTCTGTTAAGTGTGTAATAGCATTGTATCTAGAAAGAGCAACGTACATACTTAAATTAAAAAATGCTTTAGTACTAAAAAATGCTAACCATCATCTGGCAATGCAGGGTTGCCATAAACCTTCAGTTTGTAAAAAATGTAACAAAATGAGGTACAATAAAATGAAGTATGCCTGTAGACCACTGGTACCAAATCAGTTTGTAAGTTTCAGGCAGTGCTAAAATATATGTGATATTATATTTAGCTGCCGGAGGGAGGCTCAGGGGTAGGGAGGGAAGAGGTGGGAGTTAACTCTCAGCCAGCTAAGGCTGTTTTATCTCCTTTCTTCTCTGCTGACTAGAAAAACTGGCAGAAAAGTTAGCAGCAGGAAGATGTAATTAGACTTTCCCTCTTTCTGAAGACAGGGTAAATAAGAGAAGACAAAAAGCCAGAACCACAGCTGTGAAGGAAGTTATGGGAACCTTAACACCAAATGAAAGTGTAGCTGCTTGTTTTTTTCCTTTAAAGTGGTAAAGAGCAGTGGCTGGGCACATTCATTTCTATCATATTTTTCATTAATCGATGGGAGATGAAGTTTCTCTTTGTTTTCAAAAGAAAAGTGAGACAAGCTTTCCTGTTGTTTTCCTTTTTAGCCGGGGCTGATGGCTACCACTGCAGTAATTCTCTTAGACTTAACAACTTGAAATTTTTGAGTTGCCTTAAGAAATAGAGCAGTAGGATATAAGTAAGTGCAAAAAGGGTGGTAAAATAATAAGAGTTCTTGATTGGTGTTTCAGATTTTATATCCCTTATGATGGCGTGATGGAGGTTTGGTTTCCTTCCTTCTCTTCGTCCCTTTTTTTTTGTTTTTTGTTGTTTTTTGCTTTTTAGGGCCACACCCGCAGCATATGGAGGTTCCCAGGCTAGGGATCGAATCGGAGCTGTAGGCGCTGGCCTACATCACAGCCACAGCAACGCGGGATCTGAGCCGCGTCTGCGACCTACACCACAGCTCACGGCAATGCCAGATCATTAACCCACTGAGCAAGGCCAGGTATCGAACCCACAACTTCATGGTTCCTAATCAGATTTGTTAACCGCTGTAAGCTGGTTCCATCCTTCTGTAAGCTGGTGGTAGTTGGGTCTTAGTGATACCAGTTTAAATAGATTGCAAGATACTGCTAATTTTTCTTTGCATTTTCTCATTCAATTATCAGTCTTTTTTTTTGTCTTTTTGCCTTATCTAGGGCCGCACCCGCGGTATATGGAAGTTCCCAGGCTAGGGGTCTAACAGGAGCTGTAGCTGCCAGCCTTTGCCACAGCCACAGCAACACGGGATCCGAGCCGTGTCTGAAAGCTACACCATAGCTCACGGCAATGCCAGATCCTTAACCCACTGAGCAAGGCCAGGGATCGAACCCGGAACCTCATTGTACCTAGTCGGATTCGTTAACCACTGAGCCACGACCGGAACTCCCCAATTATCAGTCTTTTAATAAACGTCTCTTAAATGCCTGGCTCTGGACCAGATACAGTGAGGGTTAGAAAAGAAATAGAAAACACAGCTTCTGTATCTATGGTGCTCACATTACTACCGAGCCCTAAATCTAATGGCTAGTGTCCTCCTAAGACTGAGGCAGAGGGAGATTTGACAAGACAGATGCGGAGGCAGTGTGACCACAGAGGCAGAGACTGGATTGATGTGGCCACAAAGGAAGGATTAAATGTCACAGCTACCACGGGCTGGAAGAGGCAAAGGATGGCTTCTCCCCTAAGGCCTCTAGAGGGAGTGCAGGCCTGTCATCCTTCTGGCCTCCAGAGCAGAGAGCATAAATTTGTTTTAAGCCACCAAGTTTGTGGTAATTTTCACAGCAGCCACGGGAAACTAGCATGCTAGATACGGTGACTTAGTGGTGCTGAGGCAAAGGTCTTCTCCAGAGCTGGAGTGTGATGTGGCCAAAGGGCCCTTAAAGTTTATTCTTTCTGTAATGATCAGGTATTGTTTTTTTACAATAAAGAAAAACACACTCGAGTTATTTTAATAGGCTGAAAAGAAAGGTTAATTTGGCAGCTCTTTGTAAGGTACATTACGTAGGGAAGTAAGGATGGAAAAGGAGGGCTGGGAGGGGGCCCACTGGGAACCTATTGTAATAATCTGTAAGTAGGGCCCAGAGTAATGCACATAGTAGGAATAGAGAGGAAGAGCCAAGTCAGAGAGATGCTGTAAAGGAATAAACTGGCATGACTTTAGTGGGTAGGGATGGAGAGTCACAATAGTAGAGGGAAATTTCGAAGAAACCAAAATGAAGAAGTTTGTTAACCTCCTCACCACCGTCCTCCATCAAGTGACTGATGTCATAGTGAGCTGGATTAAATGAATCCATTCGTTAAAGGAATGACTGTATTGCATATAAAGCACCTGTCCGTTTTAGAGCCTTTGCAGAGAATTATATATTCAGGTTAATGAGTCCTACCCTAGAAATCTAGAAGGGAAATAGTCATACTTGATGATAGTGAGTTATGTTTGACAAGCTGCTGCGATGCAAATCAGGGGCCTTGGGTCCTAGGCTCTGCTCTGTCGAAGATCTCTAAACTAAAACTGTGTTGTCTATGAAATAAAAAGGTGTGTGTCAGTGTGCGTGTGTGTGCGCGTGCATCCCTGTACAGCAGCACTCTTGTATATACTGATGTCCTGCCCTTTATAATGTTGTTTTTCATATCTGCTGCATTTCATGAGTCTAAATATATTAAAAGTGAGGAACCTATCTTACATTAATATTCCTGGAGTTTGACAGTGTTGGGGGCATAGTGGGTGTTCAATAAATGGTTGTTAAATAAATTAATTTTCCCCTCTTTACCTGAAAACGATGAGGATGATAGCGTTTACCTCCCCCGAGGTGGTGTGAAGTAATAGGAGCTGACTGTGGTGGGCCTGGCTCAAGGCCTTGCCCGCAGTGAGAGCTCACTCCTTGCACTCCCTGATTCAGCCCTGAATTTGTGTCAGTTGTTTGTTCCTAAAAAGCTAGATGTAAAATGACTCAAGAATCTTTGGGATGGAATTTAACCTGGACACTAGAGCCTTCCTCATTTGAGGAAGCCCCTAGAAAGTGTGTGCGCCCTAAAGAGCCTCATGCCTCCTCTTGCTGCAGAAGTTAACCCACTGACTGGGGAGACTGTGGCATCAAGAGCTCCATCTTGGCTAAATGCAGTAGTTTTTTCTTAATTCTCAGCCTTTTCAAACGCAAAAATTAGACCCTTTACGGCTGTGCCCCCCCCCCAGTAATGTTCTTTCTTCTCATCAACTTGTGTCTCTGTGCCACCTTGATTCTTCCTTTGCTGTTGTTCTTTCTGCTAAGGTTCCTGTCATCTTTATAATAGCCATCTTTTTACAGAGAGCTTTATTGAAAAATAACTCACATGCCAATAATTCATGCTTTTAAAGTACACAGTTCTGTGATATTTAATGTACTCACGGTTGTATAATGATCACCACCATCTAATTCCAGAACATTCTTACCCCAAAAAATAAACCTTTACAAACAAACTGTAGTATATCCATATAGTGGAGTAGTGTTCTTATTATTTAGCAATAAAAAGAAACAAGCTCTTAAGCTACAAAAAGATGTGGAAGAACTTAAATGCATATTGCTCAGTGAAAGAAGCCAGTTTTGAAACGGCTACATACTACATGATTCTGACTATATGACATCATAGAAAAGGCAAAGATGTACAAAAGTAAAAAAAAAAAAAAAATCAATGGTTGCCAAGGTTTTAAGACAGGGAAAATATTCTGTATGCTACTTTAATGGCAGTTACATGACATGATGCATTTGTCAAAACCCGTAGAATTGTACAACACAAAGAGTGAACCCTAATGTAAACAACGGACTTTACTTATTAGTAATATATCAATATTTGGTTTATCAGTTGTAACGAATGTGTCATACCAATGTGAGATATTAGTAGGAGAAACCGTGGGGGCAGAGAGAGAGAGAGGGCCTATATGGGAACTCTGTAATTTTTGCTGAATTTTCCCATAAACCGAAATCAGCTCTACAAAATAAAGTCTACTAATTTTTAAAAAAGAAAAAAGGAGGTCCCTGTGGTGCGGCAGGTTAAGGATCTGGCATTGACACTGCTGTGGTTCTGGTTACAGCTGTGGCATGGGTTCCATCCCTGGTCCTGGAACTTCCACATGCCATGTGTGTGACCAAAAAAAAAAAACAAACCCTTTAGCACTCACCATTCTCTCCTTCCACTTCCCAGCCTTAAGCAACCACTGTACTAGACAATCCATTATAAATAGAATCATATAGTATGTGGCCTTTTGTATTTGGCTTCTTTCACTTGGCCTAATGTTTTCAAGGTTCATGCATGTTGTACCATGTGTCAGCATTGCACTCCTTGTTATGGCTGATTAGTGTTCCATTGTATGGATACACTGCATTTTGTTATCCCTTCATCGGTTGATGGACATTTAGGTTGTTTCCACTTTTTAGCTGTCATGAATAATGGTGCTATGAACATCTGTGTGTAAGTTCTCATGTGGACATATGTTTTCATTTCTTTTTAGGATATACCTAGGGGTAGAACTGCTAAGTCATATGGTAATTCTATATTTAATATTTTGGAGGAACCGCCAAACTATTTTCCAAAGTAGGCACAATTTTACGTTCCCACAAGCAATGTAGGAGGATTCCATTTTGCACACCTGTACCAACACTTGTTATTGGCATTTTGCCACAAATATATAGCCAATCTAGTGGGTTTAAAGTGATAATCTTGTGATTTTGATTCACATTTCTCTAATGACTAATGATGTTGAGCATTATTTCATATGTTTATTGGCCATTTGTGTTTCTTCTTTAGAAATCTCTATTCAAATACTTTGCCTTCATTTTTTTTTTGTTTTTTTTTTTTGCTTTTTAGGGCTGCCCCTGCGGCATATGTAATTTCCAAGGCTAGGGGTGAATCGGAGCTGCAGCTGCTGGCCTACACCACAGTCATAGCAACGTCAGATCCAAGCTGCGTCTGTGACCTACAACACAGCTCATGGCAATGCCGGATCATTTAACCCACTGCGTGGGGCCAGGGATCAATCCCGCCTCATCATGGATACCAGTCGGGTTCATTATTCCTGGGCCACAACAGGAACTCCACTTTGCCTTCATATTAATTGGATTATTTGTCTTTTTATTGTTGAGTTGTGAGAGTACTTTATATATTCTGTATCTAAGTCCCTTATCATAGATATGATTTACAAATATTTTCTCCCATTCAGTGAATTGTCTTTTCACCTTGATGGTGTCCTTTGAAGCAGAAAGTTTTTAATTTTGTGAAGTCCAATTTATTTTTTATTGCTTGTGCTTGTGATGTCATATCTAAGAAACCATTGCCAGAGTTTCCGTCATGGCGCAGCAGAAACGAATCCGACTAGGAACCAAGAGGTTGCGCGTTCAGTCCCTGGCCTCGTTCAGTAGGTTAAGGATCTGGCTTGCCATGAGCTGTGGTATAGGTTGCAGATGCAGCTTGGATCCTGTGTTGCTGTGGCAATGCCGTAGGCAGGCAGCTGTAGCTCTGATTTGACCCCTAGCCCAGGAACCTCCATGTGCCACAAGTGTGGCCCTAAAAAGCAAAATTAATTAATTAATTAATTTTAAAAAAGGAACCAATGCCTTATCCAAGGTCACAAAAATTTATTCCTATGTTTTCCTCTATAGTTGTCTCGCTTACATCCAGCCCTTTATTATGAGTTTTTTTTTTTTGCCTTTTTTCCTTATTTAGAGCTGCACCCGCGGCATATGGAGGTTCCCAGGCTAGGGGTCTAACAGGAGCTGTAGCTGCCGACCTTCGCCACAACATGGGATCCGAGCCGTGTCTGCAGCCTACACCACAGCTTATGGCAACGCCAGATCCTCAACCCACCAAGCGAGGCCAGGTATCGAACCTGCAATTTCATGGTTCCTAGTAGGGTTCGTTAACCACCACTGAGCCACGATGGGAACTCCCCTGAGTTAATTTTTATGTATAGCACGTTGTAGGAGTCCATCTTAATTCTTTGTGCCTATCCAGTTGTCCCAGTACCATTTATTGAGAAAACTATTCTTTCCCTATTTCTCTCTTGTTTTGGTACATTGTTGAAAATTGGTTGACTGTAAACATAAGGGTTTATTTCTGGATTCTCAATTCTTTTCCATTGATGTTTGTATCTGTTCTTGTGCCAGCACTACACTATTCTGAATACAGTAGCTTTCTAATAAATTTTGAAATCAGAAGGTGTGACCGCTCCACCTTAGTTCTTTTTCAAGCTGCTTTGCCTATTTTAGTTCCATTGTATTTCCATATGAATTTTAGGATTATCTTATCAATTTCTGCAAAAATTTTGTTAGGGATTGTGTTGAATGTAGCTCAGTTTGGGGAGTATTGTCATCTTAATATTAAATCTGCCAATCCATTAATTTGGAATATCTTTCTTTTATTAGATCTTCTTTAATTCCTTACAATGATTTTTAATGGTTTTCAGTCTTTAAGTTTTGTACTTCTTTTATTAAATTTATTCCTAAGTATTGTGTTCTTTTTGATGCTATCCTAAATGGAAGGTTTTCATAATTTCATTTTCAGCTTGTTCATTGTGTATGGACACACAACTGATTTTTATATCTTGATCTTGAATCTTGCAACCTTGCTTAATTCACTTATCAGCTCTAATAGTTTTTTCTGGATTCCTTAGAATTTTCTATATATACAATCATATCATCCTTAAATAGAAATAGTTTTACTTTTTCCTTTCTAATCTGAATGCTTTCTCTTTCTTCTTGCCTACTTGCTATGGCTAGAACTTCCAATACAATGTTGAACAGAAGTTAGAAGATTCTTCTTTTGTGTTGATCTTTGGAGGAAAGCTGTCAGTCTTTTACCTTTAATTATGATATTTGCTGTGTTTTTTTTCATAGATGCCCTTTATCAGGTTGAAGAAGTTTCCTTCTGTTCCTGGTTTGTTGAGTGTTTAATTTTCTTTTCTTATGGTATCTTTGGTTTTGGTATCAGGCTAATATTGGTTCATAGGATGAATTGGGAAATGTTCTTTCCTCTTCTGTCTTTTGAAAGAGTTTGTAAAGAATTAGTGTTAATTCTTCAAATGAACCTTGACTTTCCTCTTCAAGAAATATTTTTATTACTTTTCCAATCTCTTTGTTATAGGTCCTTTTAGATTTTTTGTTTCTTCTTGAGTCAGTCTTACTACTTTGTGACTTTCTACAAATTTGTCCATTTCAACTAGGTTATCTAGTTTTTTGGCATATACTTTTCCATAGTATTCCCATATAACCATTTTTACTTTGGTAAAGTTAATAGTGATGAGTTCTCTTTCAGTCTTGATTCTAGGGTTTTGAATGTTTTCTCTTTGGTCAGTCTAGGTGAAGGTTTGTCAATTTTTTTGGTCTCTTAAAGAACCAACTTTTGGTGTCATTGATATTTTTTTCCTGCTGTTTTTCCATTCTCTGTTTTATTTATCTCTACTCTGATATTATTTCTTTCCATCTACTTGCTTTGGGTTTAATTTGCTCTTTTTCCCCCTAGTTTCTTAGGGTAGAAAATTAGGTTATTGATTTTAAAATATTTCTTAGTTCTTTATTTAGATGTTTATAGCTCCTGAGCACTGCTTTTAGCTTTATCTCATAAAGTTTTGGTGTGTTGTTTTCCTTTTCATTCATCTTAAAGTATTTTTAAAATTTCCCTTGTGATCTCTTCTATGACTCATTTATTTATGAACATCTTTTGTTTTTTATGTCATATTTATTAAATACTTATTGTATACTAAGATAAACTGCATGACAAAATCCCTGGTGCTTACTTTCTAAAAATCGTGACCTTTAGTTTTTAGCATCTCAAAGGAGAAAGTGTTAAAAAACAGTTAACAGAAAAGTAGATTTTCATTCTTACTTGCTTTTGATAAATGACTAACATTTTTAGTATCTAATGAAGACAGACTTAGTATTGCAGAGGCCCTACTGAAATCTAACATCTCTAATATCCTACCTTTGTGAAGTAAGTTCTCTGTGTAGGGCAAGACAAAATCAGTGGCTGGCAGGCTTCTTTCTTTAGCAGTGGAAGTTAGGGGGACAGGCCTTGTAAGTGTTTACCTTAGTACCTTTGGTCCCCAGCTCACAAATGTGTTTTGCAGAGGAACAGGAGGTAAAATGGATAGCCGATAAAGAGGTACATTGTTTTAAAAATAGCTATTTAAATTTTCATGTCGCTTTATGTCAGTAGCAGTAAAATTAGAACAGAAAACTAAATTTGGGGGTTATTTTCATAGTTTTCTCTGGAGTTTGTTTTGGTTCATAAAATATTGGTACTTTTCTTTAGCTACATTAATGTGCTTCCTCACAGAAGAAATAGGAGAGCAAATGGGGGGAAAAAAGAAAATGTGGTATTACCGAGTTTGTGAAAATTTTAAGAAATATACTGCTGAGACTAACTTTTGGCTCAGAGATCTTTAAGGAATTTGTGAGGTTGATTTCAGTTTTAGTTTCTGGTTCCTAATTTCTAATTATTTCCCTTATCCATCCCCCCGGTCTTTAAGACTTACAAAATATATAAAATTCATTTGTTAAAACAACTTAGATACTAAGCTACATTTGTATAATACTCTGTCTTTTTACAGAGTGCTCTCATACATTATTTTACTTAAGATTTACAGTAGTGCTGTGATGTACTTGACTTCTGAAAACTGGTACACTAATCAGATTTTAGCCAGCACCAAAAGCCAAAAATTCAGTTTATTACTGAGCAAAAATTAAGCTAGAGAGGTGGTGGTTTTAAATATAATTTTACAGATGACATAAAATGCAGGAGCTGGGTTGCCTTCCTTCTTTTAAAAAAAAAAGTAATAAAACAGCTCCAATTTAAATATTTTGCTACCATGAAAACTAAACAAAGGGTTATAACTTTTATTTGATTTTTATGACTATGCTAGGTTTGTGTAAAAAAAAAATCAGTGAAGTCTTTGAAGTACACTGTGTCCTCTTGCTGGCTTCTGAAAGGCAGCCATTCCTGAATTCCATTCCTGAATTAATTAAAAACAGCAGTATATGAAATACTAGATTATAGCAGGGTGTGATTGATGACTCATTTTACTGCCTAAAGAATAGATGTGATTACCGTTTATTTCACTATAGACATGAGTTTGACATGACTGTACTTGAAGCAGAGCAGTCATACACAAATTGCTAGGAATGGAATTGTTTGCCAAAGAAATTTCTGGCCTTTCTCTTTCCACATAAGGTTTTTTTGAGGGAAGGGACTGAGACAAGAGATCTCTCATGTAGTTAAGTGGACAAGAAATCTTATTAAATTTCAGTCTTGTTTGACAGTTGCTTGTCCTTATGTTTTTTTAAAAGTGAAATTTAGTTTCACAAAAAGTATGTGGAAACCAAGCCAGAGATAGGGATTCTTCCCTGATACAGTTTAGGTATAAATATAGTGCTTCTTAAAAACCGTGTCAGTAGCAAATACACTTTGTTCTTTTCTTTTCTTTTCTTTTTTTTTTTTTTTGCATTTTAGGGCTGCACCCGCAGCATATGAAGGTTCCCAGGCTAGGGGTCGAATCGGAGCTGTAGCTGCCGGCCTACGCCACAGCAACAGCAACGTGGGATCTGAGCCACGTCTGCGACCTACACCACAGCTCACAGCAACACTGGATCCTTAACCCACTGAGCGAGGCCAGGGATCAAACCTGCAACTTCATGGTTCCTAGTCGGATTCGTTAACCGCTGCACCATGACGGAACTCCTACGCTTTGTTCTAATGTAGGGTGATTTCAAGATATTTTATTACAGTTGCGCAGTTGATGTAATATCAGGATCATTTAAAATTTAGTCCATGGTAATATTTGGATCAACTAGTCATCCTGCGATTGCTGACTATATATTTGACTCTGAAGAGAAGTTTCTTGAGGTATGTATTATTATTTGGGGGAAAAATGTGATGATGCAGAAATAGGAAAGCTTTAAAATGCTGGTTTTTGAAGTTGCAACTAATTTGGGAATAGTACTAAAGCAGCTAGCATTTAAGATGGTGGTGTAAAGGAAAGATTTTTTTCCCCAGAGCCTCAGAATATTTGATCTCATTTCAGAACCCCCTTAAAATGCTAGATGCAGTAGCTAGCCATCATATTATGGCACAGGCTCTGGTAAATGTAGCTAATTCACATTTGAAGTTTGGTTTTCCTGACCTAACCATCATACTGAGTACTGATCTGATCTTTATAGGGTACTGGAGACTGTTGGTATATGGTATGAATCGTGATTTCAAACAAACAAATCAGAGTTTTTATATATCCAAATAAATATTGATCCTTTTAGTTTTATTTCCTGTAAGGCCTCTGTGTTTATTCCAATGACCTGTCAGTGTTTTGAGTTTTGCATCTTCTCTTTTAATTGCCTTTAAAACCTCAGCATTATTACTTTCAGTATACTGAAGCTAAGGACATTTTTATTCTCTGAGGGTAATTTTCAGAAAGAACTAGACATCATTCAGAACCTTGTCAGATAAAGTGGACAAATAGGTTGTTTGGAAATTTAAAGAATAATGTATCACATTGTGTTGTGGCTTGTAAGAAACTGGCTCCAAAAGCAGCTTCCAAGAAAGCTTGTTCATTAGAATAAGGTACCCCTTTCAAGATGACTTCTCTAAAGGAAATTCATTTGATGTGTAAGTTCAGGTTCATGTATTTTAAAATTCATTATCTCAAAATTACATCTTGTATAAGAACTTGGGGACGTTCCAAAGCTAAACAATGAAGAAGATCAAATTACTTTGCCAGTCCCCCAAAACTTGTGCCTATACAGGTACATGAATAACAGGGATATTGAGAGGATGTGTCTGATACCAATGGAGCAGTTAGAACTCTCCAGAAACAGTCTAGGGTTATAATTGTAGACTTTGAAAGGCAGGAGAGAATCATCCTGCAGATTTCAGGGACTTCCTTTGTGTTCCTTGAGCTCAGCAAATTTGAATAGGGAATCATAGCCAAATTTCTTAGGATACAGATTTATTTATTTATATACATAATTTTATATATAAATTTATACCTTTTTTTTGTCTTTTTTTTGCCTTAATCTAGAGCCGCACCCACGGCATATGGAGGTTCCCAGGCTAGGGGTCTAACAGGAGTTGTAGCCGCCAGCCTTTGCCACAGCCACAGCAATGTGGGATCCGAGCCGCGTCTGTTACCTACACCACAGCTCACGGCAACGCCGGATCCTTAACCCACTGAGCAAGGCCAGGGATCGAACCCACAACCTCATGGTTCTTAGTTGGATTTGTTAACCACTGAGCCACGAAGGGAACTCCAATTTATACTTTTCTAATAGTAAATATTTAAAAATAATAAAATTACAGATGAGAAAAAAGCTATTTATAATCACACTTATCAGAGAAATCCTCACTGACCTTTTGATAACATCCTTCTATGTGTTTTATGATTGACATCATACTGAACTTATAATTTTGAATATTATTTTTTTTACTTATTTTCTTAAGTCAGCAAAAAATTCTTTGTGAACAAATATTCAGTGGCAATCTTTTAGTTTTTTTATTATCCAGCTATATATGGTTCATAAAGTTTACTGTTAAGCTATATAAAGTTTATTATTAGAAAAAGTTTAGGAGTTTCCATCATGGCACAGCGGAAATTAATCCAACTAGGAACCATGAGGTTGCGGGTTTGATCCCCGGCATTGCCGTGGTGTAGGTTGCAGACGCGGCTCAGATCTGGCATTGCTGTGGCTCTGGAGGAGGCCAGCGGCTACAGCTCTGTTGGACCCCTAGCCTGGGAACCTCCATATGCCACACCCGCCACCCTAAAAAGACCAAAAAAAAAAAGAAAGAAAAAGTTTATTATTTGAAGAAATTATTTCTTCTCTCACGTTCATGTATCAGAAAAAAAATAAGCAAAGAATCATAAGGCATTTTATGGGATTATGCTTTCTTAGTTCCACAGGCTCCATTTATTACTTGAGAATGTTTTCCTTGCTAATATGCAGCCACATTCACTTTCCTAGACCCAGAACTAAGGGGAAAAAAAATGCCTACTTCTCTCTCTTAAAGGTGGTTGGAGGCAAAGTGAAGAAGCCTGGCAAACGTGGTCGAAAGCCAGCCAAAATTGACTTGAAGGCCAAACTCGAGAGGAGCCGACAGAGTGCAAGAGAGTGTCGGGCCAGGAAAAAACTGAGGTACCAGTATTTGGAAGAGTTGGTATCCAGTCGGGAAAGAGCCATTTGTGCCCTCAGAGAGGAACTGGAAATGGTGAGAAAGTCTGTCAATAAACGCATGAAACAGTCAACCTAAGCTACATTAAAACATGAAGACACCAGTTTTCACCTATCCAGTTGACAGACATGGAAAAGAAATATTAAGCTGTTAGCCAGCACATAGACAAATAAGCATTTCATACACTGCTGTGGGAGTAGAAAGTGACTATTTCATTGTGGGTTTGTTTATGATTAAAAAAAAAGGAAAATAACCCAAATGTTCAATAATAAGGGATGGATTAAATAAATTATGCTACACTTGTATATTGGACAGCTTTGCAGCCAATAGAAATCACAGTGCACATGTATGTTTACTGATGTAGAGAGACATTTACACTTATTTTGCTAAGTGGAAAAAGCAGTATAATAATATGTATCAATATGGATAATATTATACCACTTGTGTTTAACGTTTATTTATTTGGCCTGTTTTATTCATTCATTCTTTCATGTAGACTTTGGGTAGTGGCTGTAGACTCTAAAAGAGAATAGGTGAAAGGACTAGGAAGCCCATTAACGTGAGCTCAGGAGAGGAGGTGACAGGGTGGAAAAGAAGGAGGTAATACTACCAGGATCGTTACAAAACTGGGGTGGGCTCTCCCAGCTTGTTAGAGGGTAAGGAGATAAAGTTGGGGCATGAAAAGAGTCCAGTTATACATTATTCAGTAGACTTTTTTTTCATACATTGAATTTGACTTACAAATTATGTCTCATCTTCTGCAATGTAAGCCACGGAGGACATAGTCTTTGGAATGATTAATATTTTATACCCCCAAAGTCCATGGTACACACCCTGGTAGGAAGTAGATATTTAGTAAATATTTATGAAATAGAGAAAGAAAATTACAAAATTATTTATTTTAGGAGCAGAAATAATAACGTGACAGCAAAAAGAGATGAATTCTTTTTTTTTTTGTTGTTGCTTTTTTGGGGCCGCACACACAGCATATAGAGGTTCCCAGGCTAGGGGTTGAATGTCAGAGCTACAGCTGCCAGTCTATACCACAGCCACAGCAACACCAGATCTGAGCCACATCTGTGACCTACACCACAGCTTACGGCAGCACCAGATTCCTTAACCTGAGGGAGGCCAGGGATTGAACCTGCGTCCTCATGGATGCTAGTTGGATTCGTTTCTGCTGAGCCATGAAGGGAACTCCCCAAAAAAGATGAGTTCTTAATGAGTGGCATAACTGGGGAGAGAACTTTTAGCCAGAGGGCCTTTTTAATCCGAGCCGAACTCCAGCACATCATGAGAAAGATGCAGCCATGTTTTTTCACCCTCTTCTGAAGATACAGGCCTCAGCCACGTCCTGGGTCAACAATAGGAATGTACTAGGAGGTGGGGTTCTCAGCAGCCATTGGACCGCTAGTTATAGGAGTTCTTATGTCTAGGATTTCTGCTTGTGGTTGCGGAACTCTGACTAGTAAAATTTTACTTAAATATATTTTACATGTTTCAGTACAAGCAGTGGTGCATGGCAATGGACCAAGGAAAAATCCCCTCTGAAATAAAGGCCCTACTCACTGGAGAAGAGCAGAGCAAATCTCAACAGAACTCAAACAGGCACATGAAAGCTGGGAAGACAGACGCTAACAGCAATTCCTGTGAGTACAGTACATGGGAGAATTTATACTTAGAGAAATGACTTAAAGTAGGGTTTCTCTTTTTTCTTCTCGTCTTAGGGTTGCACCTACAGCATATGAAAGTTCCCAGGCTAGGAGCTGAATTGGAGCCACATCTGCTGGCCACAGCCACGGCAACACCAAATCCAAGCCACATCTGAGACCTACGGCATGGCTTGCAGCAACACTGGATCCTTAACCCACTGAGCAAGGCTAGGGATCGAACCCGCATTCTCATGGACATTATTTCAGGTTTTTAACCTGTTGAGTCACAATGGGAACACCATAAAGTAGGGTTTCTATTAACCACTTTCCTTGGTATGTCTTCAAGTAAAATGTTGATGTCATTTGTAGTACACTAATAAGCAAGTGGAATGGTGTTAAGATTAAAATATCAAAATGTACGGGAGTTCCTGTCATGGCTCAGTGGTTAACAAATCCGACTAGGAACCATGAGGTTGCAGGTTTGATCCCTGGCCTTGCTCAGTGGGTTAAGGATCCAGCATTGCCGTGAGCTGGGGTGTAGGTTGCAGATGCGGCTCGGATCCTGCGTTGCTGTGGCTATGGCGAAGGCCGGCAGCTACAGCTCCTGTTAGATCCCTAGCCTGGGAACCTCCATATGCCGTGGGTGCGGCCCTAGATAAGGCAAAAAGACAAAAAAAAATAAAATAAAAATGTGAGGTTCATCCACTTTGTAGCATGTATCAGTACTTTCTATTTTATGACTGCATAATATTCCATTGTATATGTAGACCACACTTTGTTTACCCCTTCATCCATTGATGGGTACCTTTTTGCTGTTGCACAGTGCTGCTATAAACACACATATACATTTAATGTATTTGAGTACCTGTTTCCAGTTCTTTTGGGTATATACCTAGAAGTGGAATTGCTGGGTCATATCGTAATTTGATATTTAACTTTAGAGGAACCACAAACAGTGTCCAAAATGTCCTATATTACCACCATAGTATATAAAGCTTCAGGTTCTCTGTATCCTGCCAGTACTTTTTATTTTCTATTTTTGAAAACTATAGATTTCCTAGTGAAGTGGCATCTGATTGTGGTTTTGATTTGGATTTCCCTGATGACTAATGTTGAGTAGCTTTTCGTGTGGCTTTTTGGCCATTTGTGTATCTTCTTTGAAGAATTGTCTCTTTATGTCCCTTGCCCAAGTTTTAATTGAATTGTTTTTCATTTTGGTAACTTGTTAAGAGTTCGTTATATATTCTGGATTTGGGATCTTTATCAAATGTATGATGTATAGATATTTCTCCCATTCCTTAGGTTGTCTTTTCACTTTCTTGATAGTATCCTTTGGTGCACAGAACTTTAATTTTGAGGAAGTCCATTTTATCTGTTTTTAATTTTGCTGTTCATGCTTTGGTTGTCATATCTAACAATCTATTGTCAAATCCAAGGTCATGAAGATTTGCCCCTGTGTTTTCTTCTAAGTGAAACTCTTTGTTCTAGGCTTTATATTTAGATCATTGATCTACTGAGTTAATCTTTATGTATGGCATGAAGTGGGAGTCCAGCTTAATTTTTTTGCATGTGAATGTAGTTATTCTATCATTTGTTGAAGAGGCTGAAAGGATTTTAGAATGAAGATGTCATGTATTGATTTCTTCATCATTGTGATTGCTTTGAGAGCACTTGAAATAATTATAAGGAAGTGTTATAAACTTTCTATCTTTAAAAAAAATTCATAAACTTGAAGGATTGACTTTTTCCTAACTTAGTAGATAACATTTGCATTAATCTAAATTGACTTAATGAGAAAAAGCCAAATCAGTTGTTTTCTTTCAGTCTGTACTTAAAAACAGCCTTTTCCTAGAAGTTGCAGTTGTGGCTCAGTGATAATGAATCTGACTAGTATCCATGAGGCTGCAGCTTCAATCCTTAGCCTCGCTCAGTGGGTTAAAGATCCAGTGTTGCCGTGAGCTGTGGTGTAGGTGGCAGACATGGCTCAGATCTGGCATTGCTGTGGCTGTGGTGTAGGCCAGCGGCTACAGCTCCATCTCCAATTCGACTCCTGGCCTGGGACCATCTATATGCCACAGTGTGGCCCTAAAAAAAAAAAAGCCTCCCCGTGGATACTAAATTTTTTTTAAAAAATTCATGCATTTTAAAACAGATTAACTAAATTTCATTGACTTTAAAAGCATTCTTACATTTGTAACTGTATTTTTCAGGGTGAAGATCATATAAAATGATGAGTCAGTGGTTGAAGCCAATATTCCGATTCCTAAGGAGGATGGATGGGCAAGATTGTACTCCTTGGCTCCATTTACTACCTACTGCCCAGTCATCTCTGTAAATCTGCAGGTTTTACCAAAATGTGTGAGCATAGATCTCAAAGGATTTTGCTTTAATCTTCAACACTTAAAAATTTACACATTCAGACCTGTTCTTGCTGGTGTTGCCACCCATGGCATTTAACATGTTGCAGTTCTTGAAAGCACAGGAGTAGAGAGAATGGGTGAAGATTGTATTTTTGCACCTCAACTCCACATTGCTTTATTGGTTAATTTATATTCTTTCCATGTAATTCATGTAATTGTATGTGTATATGTGTTTAGGTATCACCTCCTTTCATGTTTTTGATTCCCCTACAAAGAGAAACCAAATGGGCTGATTACTGACTCTTAAGTTCTTAGCCTTTATGGACCTAATTTTATTTCTTAATATTTACTTGAGTAATGTTTATTTTCTGCATGAACCATGATTTCTCCTGTGAGCCATTCCAGCATAAGCTGTGAATATGTATTAATATATACATTTCTATTTTTATAATCCATAATGATATGCCTATTTTAAGTAATGTACACTTTAACCAAATCCATCAAGAAAGCCCTTAAGATAACCTCTATTTAAAACTTTTGTTGTTGTCTTCTCAAACTGTATTTTTAAAAGTTTGCTAGGGCCTAATCCATACTTGGAGAATCATTAGTCAAACTTTATTTTTAAACAAGAAGTAACCTGTTAGGCATTTCAGCAGCATATATCATCTTGACAACGCAGAGTACATGTGTATGTATGTGTTTCTATTGTATGTCTATATATGTGTATGGGGAGGGCAGGAGTGAGTGAATATTCACACACATTTCCTTGTGTGGTCAACTAACTTGGAGAATTTTCCTGAAGAAAATAGGATGAAATTAGCTGCTGAGATGGAGTTTCTGCCTCAAGAGATCTGGAACGAAATGAGGGACAGATTGCTGGTAGATCCAATGGCTGTAGCCATAACCACCGGAACACTTCGTTTCTTCCCTGACTTGAGTTTCCTGATGAATGTATTCTGAGCCAGAAAGAAACACACTGTGGGTGTGCGTTGGGTTCAGGCCTGGCTGTGCCTTCTCTCTGGAGTGAAGCATTGGAGCCAGAGGCGCGCACAGCACCGCCCCGCGTGGGCCTGGCAGGAGCGGCAGAGGGCAGAGTTTTCTCCAGTTCCCACCACAGCTGCTGTTGCTTTCTTCCTGGCTTTCAAATGGAGTGATGGCTGAGGATCCACGCTCATAACATGATACACTCAGATCTGGGAATCTTTCTATTTCCCTATTGAGACACTTTATCACTCTTTTCTCCTTTCCGTAGTTGAATCAAGAGTTTCTATTCTCTGTTGCTGCTAAATTATAATTTGTCTTTGCGCTAATGAAGCAAACATTTGGCTTCCAAACAAAATATGTTATGTTATGAAACAGCAGTTTAAGAGGCGGCATCACAGTCTAGATTGTCTGTGAGGTGGAACAGGAGATGGACCACGTAGTTTCAGGTGACAGGGTACTTCCCCTTTCTCTTAGGCCATGTGTTTGAATTAAGTGCCTCTCCTTAGCCTGAGTTCCTAAAGATCTGTTGTGCTTAGGGCACAGACTCAGATCTCTAGTCTAGTCCTACGTTTTGACTGATAAACCACTAGCCCAGTCTGTTGGGTCTCTCTGTGTTTTGGAGGACTAGGGGTTTAAGGGTATTTAATGTGTTTTTACAGTCACAAGTGTAGATAGATTAAAGATTGTTTATATTCAGGGCTTCAGAATTTAAGTGTTTTAGATATAGTGTCTAGATTTTAATGGGTATGTTTTTGCCATCTGGTCTACTCAAATGTATATTTCTATTTTGCAAACAACCCAAGACTTACTCTGTGTTGCTTTGTTCAGTACCTTTTGAATTCCTCAGAAGAGTTGTTTTCAAAGCAAACATTCCAAATGAATGTGGCTCTTCAACGGAATGTCTCCATTGTGCTTGAAGTGTTTTCTTCTCTGGCTGTGATTTTAAATTACAGGCTCATTTGAGCTACTCCCCCAGCCCTACCCCCTGCCCAGTACCTTTATAAAAGCAGCGACTTTGTCTTCAGGTAGAGAATGTGTAATCTTAGATGGAAGTAAATTACAATTTATTTGAGTTTATTCCTAAACCTATCTATTTGGTATTTGAAGTAGATGAGACCAAGAGAAAGTTCCTTGGTTTTAAAAAGGAATGTTCAGATTGCTTTAGGTATTGTGCTAGCTGCACACTTTGGCCACTTAAAGCATGTTAATAAACATCACTGATTAAAACAGCTTGAGCATTTCTTTCCCTGTTCCAGTTAGAGAGCATCACACTGAAATCCTAGCATCTCTCACTTACCTATAAGGACAACACACAGCTGAGAGAGAAAGAGGAGGGTGGGAGAGTCAGTGAGCTCAGTGCCCCTGGACCGGTTCTGCGGTTCTCCTTGCTCTCTGAGTAGACAGAGCAATGTTTCCTTTTTCTTTTTCCCAAAGAAAGGAAAGTAAGGGGGAAAATATATTTATGTATTTAGACCAGTCATATTCTGTCATTAATTTAGCATAGACCTGCTGTAAATTAGAGCAACTGAGAATAATACGGAATAAGTTTGACTACGTCAAGTTTAGGATGTAGTTGAAGTTGTTAAAAATTTTGTTTCTATTTTATCTAAAATCTAATATATCTAAGTCAGAATCTGTCTTGCTGCAGCAAATTCATATCACTGTTTACCAGCTAATTGACAGTATTTATCAGCATCACCATTTAGCATTTTATTTTATTTTGTCATCTTTGAATTGTGATAGGCTTGATTTGGCTCATTACAAAAAGCATAGGTTTAAACTGAACTTTTAGTTAAAAGCAAATAAAATTTAAAAACAAATGTGACATTTCATTAGAAGTCACATTAATAGAAATGTATTATCAATTACATTTTTAGTTTTAAAAGGGGGAAATTACTACTAAACCACATGGTATTTGGGGACGTTGAAGGAATTTTTCTTTCTCTGAAGAGCCTTGTACAATTATATTTTTATGAAAAATAAAATATCTTCACCAGAGATATCGCAAGTTGTCTGTTTTATACTACTAAATATGTCTATGTAAGCATAAAAAAAGAATGTGAGCTTTAGGCAGAACCAGAACTGGTCTTGTATCCATTTTCTTTTTTTTTTTTTTTTTTTGCCTTTTTGTCATTTTATGGCCGCACCCGCGGCATGTGGAGGTTCCCAGGCTAGGGGTCTAATCGGAGCTGTGGCCACTGGCCTGCGCCGCAGCCACAGCAACGCAGGATCCAAGCCGCCGTCTACAACCTACACTACAGCTCACGGCAACGCCGGATCGTTAACCCACTGAGCAAGGGCAGGGATCGAACCCGCAACTTCATGGTTCCTAGTCGGATTCGTTAACCACTGCGCCACGACGGGAACTCCTGTATCCATTTTCTGAGTCACCTGAATTATTTAATCTCTCAGCCTGCTTCCTCATCGGTAAAAAGGGGGTTATGAGAAACTGCTTCTTAAGCAGTAAAGAACTACATTAAATTTAAAATATTCACTTACGCCTGGGTCTGACTATTATTAAGATTTAAGTTACTAACAGTAAATATATTTATTTCATGGGCCGGAATCTAAATATGTAGTGTTGTAGGTATCATGTTTCTGAAGTTGTTTTAGGGCATCATTAATCTCTGTCCCTGGAATGGTTGTAGCTGGAGGCTCTTTTTAGCAATAATAGCCTTCTATTAATTAGACTGATTTTAAGATCAACTAAAGTTCCACCTGGCAAAATTCCTATCATCTGCATAAAGCAGGTTTTCGGGCTGCTGGGTAACCTGGTCCTCTTTTCCCTTATTCTATCCATCTTACTTACAGAGTATCATGAATCAAAGCCAGGACTGATGTGTAAGGTGGAGCCACGGGGTGCATTGCATAAAGGCACCCAGCTGAGCAGGCAAATGGGCGGGTCTAAAACTGAGCCCAGGTTCCCTTCAACCAGTCAGAGTGTACAGGAAAGGGTATCTGCTGTTGCTCACCAGGCATATGTGTGGCACCGGTCTGCCCAGAAAGGAGACTTTCTTAATCCTTCTGTCTGGAGGGTGCCTTTTATAAAACTTACAAAACAGTGTGTGCTCCCTCTGGCGTATTGCTGGCTGCAGAGGAAAGCCAGTCGGGTGCATCTCTCCCAACTCCACGTTGAGTGTCATCAGATTTCAGATTGGTAGCTTTTAGTCAGCCCATGATGGGTGTACTGATACCACAGAAGTCGGTAAATGCTACACATCAGGTATTCCCCTCCCCTGCCAGAGTCAGTTTCCAGCAAACAACTGAAAGAGGCCCAGTGTAGGTTAGAATGGCCCTGACCAGAGCAGGCACGTTGAGGCCCCAAAAATACATGACTGGAGGACACGTGGAGCTAGAGGGACTCTTTCTAAGTCTGTAGGCGGCTTGGATGTCAAAGCTGAAGGTCCATGCCAAATTCCGGTTACTTTACAAGACAGATGTTGGTTGTGACTCAGAAACCATTATGGGTTGCGGAGAAATACCCAGCTTAATTCTAGAAATGACTAGGAGGTACATCAGCTGAAATCTGATCAGAGTGGATACAACTTATTTATTTATTTATTTTGGTCTTTTGGCCTTTTCTAGGGCTACACCCGTGGCATATGGAGGTTCCCAGGCTAGGGGTCAAATCAGAGCTGTAGCCACCGGCCTTCGCCACAGCCACAACAACGCAAGATCCGAGCTGCGTCTGTAACCTACACCACAGCTCACATCAACGCCAGATCCTTAACCCACTGAGCAAGGCCAGGGACCTAACCCGCGACCTCATGGTTCCTAGTCGGATTTGTTAACCACTGAGCCACGATGGGAACTCTGGATACAACTAATTTACCTATTTTTTTGTGACACAGTCACCCAAACCTGGGCTAGACATTGGGCTGGAGCTTTACGGTAAGCTCTGGCTTACAGGCCATTTTGACTCTGTAGTAAGATAAATATTTGAGCAGGAAAAACCTCTTGAGATCCAACAGAACCCAATTCAGTCCTGCCATGCCTCAGTGCCCCTTTCATGAGAAGGAAAACAATGCCTGACAAGCACTGTGCGCCCCAAACCGAACATGGAATCAAATCAGCAGACTAGAAATTACCCCTGTGCCTCCAGTAGGTGGGCTTGGATAACGCAGAACCACAGGCCCAAAGGCCATCCCAAGCCCACACGAGTTCTGAATTTTACCACTTCGGTGGAATGAAGACCATGCTTGCCGATACCACAAGAAAAGACGGTGTAGGATTTATGACAAAAAGTAGGTAATATGGCCCTCAAACCAAAGGCGCTTAATGAGTTGAATTCCAACAACAACCACAAGAGCTTGGAAGCAGATCCTACCTCGGTTGAACCTTCAGATGAGGCCCTAGCCCTGGCTGACACCTTGATTGCAGACTTGTGAATCAGAGGACACAGGTAAGCTATGTCCAGATTCTTGACCCACAAAAATTATTAGATTAAAAGTGTTATTTTAAGCTGCCAAAATTTGGGGTAATATGCAATAATAGATAACTAATACAACTTTCATTTTTTTCATATGAAATACAGATTTCATATTCAATTTATAAAGTAGTTTAAAATATCTTCCAAAATAGCAACAACCAAAACAACAGTGACCATACTCCTCTTTTCAGATTCCATATCTACCAAGCAACTTCCAGATTATACCTTCAGGCTCCCAATTTTTCCAAAATTGGTAAGAATGTGCCCTGAATAAATACTTATGCATTCTGGTCATTGGAAAGGAATATACCCCCTTGTAAATCAATGCACTGATCCTCGGGTTAACAGACTTCAATCTCCTATGAGGATGACTGGGGAGAGGAGCATTAACCTTGGTCTATGGGATCGACTCTGGGCCGGGTGGGCCAGGTTGGGATAATCTCACTAAGAACATTAGCAGAGGCCAGGTGATGGATGCCTGTACATCCTGTCTGGGGATCTTAGCTGTCATGGGGCAAGGTCCCACTCCCACCCTCCACAAGATGTGACAGCTCATATAAACCAAAAAACAGGTTTTATTACAGATCTCTATTTAGCCTATGAAATTAAATTGTATAAGTGGAAATCTCAGTGTAAGCAAGATGATAAAAGTCTACATTCGAAAGTATTTTCATATTCTGAATTCAGGCCATTCCTTTATAGGAGATATTTCAAGGAGGAAAAGGTCCCCTTTGGGGTGAGTGACTGTAAGAAGCTCTACCACCTACCTCCCTTCATTCCAGTTCCCGCTCCCAATCGTTCCTTGCACCTCGAGTCTACAGAATCTTAGCAGAACTAAAAAAAAAAAAAAAAGGTAAAGAAGAAAAATAATGCCACAATTTGAGAGTGGTATTAAAAACGTGTTTCTATCAGTGTTAGCACATGACAATAGGTGATAAGTAACTTGAAAATGAAAAAATCCATTTAGCTAGCAACGACTAAATTAAAATAACAATAGGAAACTTTTTTTGAGGGCTGCCTATGTATTTGGTAGTGCACTGAATGAATGATTTACATGGATTTGGGCTCATTTTATTACTACAGCAATCCTATAAAGCGGTGTGGCAGTCTTAAAGGAGAACCTAGCTAGGCTAGAGTACCCAGTTATTTAATCAAATACCAATCTAGGTGTTGCAGTGAAAGTATTTTGCAGACCTGCCAAACAGGTACTACCAAATGACTTTAAATAAAGGAGATTATCCTTGATAATATGGGTGGGACTTATCAGTTAAAGGCCGTAAGAGAAAAAAATGAGATTTCCCTGAGAAGAAATTCTGCCTCAAAACTGTAGGTAGAGGGAGTTCCCTTCGTGGCTCAGTGGTTAACGAATCCGACTAAGAACCATGAGGTTGCGAGTTCGATCCCTGACCTTGCTCAGTGGGTTAAGGACCCAGCGTTGCCATGAGCTGTGGTGAAGTTTGCAGACGCAGCTCGGATCCCGCGTTGCTGTGGCTGTGGTGAAGGCCTGCGGCTACAGCTCCTGTTAGACCCCTAGCCTGGGAACCTCCACATGCCACGGGTGCGGCCCTACATAAAGGCAAAAAGACAAAAAAAAAAAACAAAAACAACTGTAGGTAGAATCAGGAGTTCCCCTTGTGGTGTAGTGGAAACGAATCTGACTAGGAACCATGAGGTTGCAGGTTAGATCCCTGACCTCGCTCGGTGGGTTAAGGATCTGGCATTGCCATGAGCTGTGGTGTAGGTAGCTCGGATCCTGCGTGGCTGTGGCTATGGCGTAGGCCGGCAGCTGTAACTGATTGGACCCCCTAGCCTGGGAACCTCCATATGTAATGGGTGTGGCCCTCAAAAAAAGAAAAAAAAGAAAAAACTATAGAATCAAATCCTGTCTGCTGGCCTGCCCTATAGATTTCAAACTCAAGACTACGGAAACTACCAGTTTCTAGCCTGCCGACCTGCCCTGCAGATTTCAAGCTTGCTGGCCCCCCTCAATATTTTAAGAAATTCAGACACAAGATTGAGTGCCTTAAAATATTGTCATCTATCCATCTAGCTGTCATCTATATCCTATTGGTTCTGCTTTTCCTGCAAAACCCTAATACAGGTGGGCACGTTATTTTCCCCACTTTAAAAATAGAGAAGATGGGCCTTGAGAATAATTTGGTTAGATAGGTGGTAAGAAGTTGATTTCCAGAATCCTTAAAAACAACAGTCATACTATCTGTGACTATGGAAAACTTAGTTGGCTGGAGGTACCACTGGAGTCTCTTGTGCCCAGTTTTTAGGGTCATTCAAGTACAGTGCATCTGCCTGGAGAATCAGTGCAGAAGTTTCAATCAATTTGGACTGATGAACACAGTACAAATCTACTCTTCTCAGACCCTGTGCTGCCCATCCTCTCAACCCTACGCTGTTCCTGTCTACTTTTAGCTGCCCTGGTATCCATGCCATGGTCTCACCTAGCACACTCAGGGTCCTACTAACGGAATACACACCCTTTAAAGAGACTGGGAGGAGTTCCTGTTGTGGCTCAGCGGTAACAAACCCGACTAGTATCCATGAGGACGCATGTTCAATCCCTGGCCTAGCTCCGTGGCTTAAGTATCCAGTGTTGCTGTGAGCTGTGGTGTAGGTTGCAGACATGGCTTGGATCCCGCATTGCTGTGGATGTGGTGCAGGCCTGCAGCTATAGCTCTGATTTGACCCCTCGCCTGGGAACTTCCATATGCTGTGGGTGCAACAGCAAAAAAGAAAAAAAAGGGGGGGAGACTGTTCTTTGAAGGATATGGCAGGAAAGCAAAATAGGATTCATTCATAATTCCCTTAAAGGAGTTTTCATCTCCCACATCTAGCTGTTGTTGGCAAACAGCTGGAACTACTTTACTGACAGTCTGCCTGCGAAAAGCAGATGATGTTCTTAAGCTCCCAGTCCTGCCACAATCCTGAAACCAGATACACACGTACTCATCCCCAGAGCCCAGCAATTTTGGGGGCCATTTTCCTGCAGAAATAAAAACACACATTCTTCAAATTATAGGTGAATTCTAATTGTATAACTCAATTAGGGTTGATGGAGAGTTTTTAAAGAAATATTTTTACTTTTTTGGAAGGTTTTTTGTTTTGTTTTGTTTTGTTTTTTGTCTTTTTAGGGCCTCACCTGCTGCATATGGAAGTTCCCAGGCCAGGGGTCAAATCGGAGCTGCAGCTGCCAGCCTGCGTCACAGCCACAGCAACTCAGGATCTGAACCGCATCTGTGACTTACACCACAGCTCATGGCAATGCCGGATCCTTAACCCACTGAGCAAGACCAGATATCAAACCCACATCCTCATGAATACTAGTCGGGTTCGTTAACCCTGAGCCATGATGGGAACTCCTAAAGCAATACTTTTAAAGAGGCTTATTCTAGTAAGTCAGAGAGAAAAAGGCAATTATATGATATCACTTATATGAAGAACCTAAAAAAATGATAAGAAATTATTTACAAAACAGAAACAGGGTCACACAGGAAACAAATGCATGGTTACCAAAGGGGAAAGGAGGGGAGGGGCTAAGTTAGGATTTGGGATTAACACACGCACAGTACTATATATAAAATAGTTAACCACTAAGGCCCTACTGTAGAGCACAGAGAACTCAACTCAATATTCTACAGTTACCTAGATGGGAAAAGAATCTGAAAAAAGAATATATATCTGAATCACTCTACTGTATATCAGAAACTAACACAATATTGCAAATCAACTATACTTCAATTAAAATAATAATAATAAAAGAGGCTTCTTCTGAGAAAGAATACAGCGCTTTTGAACAGAAGTGTTCAGTTGAGCAAAAAGTTCGGAATGGCCCAGATTATAGGGGCTCAAAATTAGAGGATCTGAGGGAAATGAGATGGGCCAAAACTGAATTTAACCTAAAGCAAATGTAACTGTCTATTTACCAGGAACACAGGAACATTTACTTTTAGGCAAAGTCTAAATTACACTGCTACAGAAAGTCCATGAATTCTCAGAGTCAAATAATAAATGGAGAAAAGAGAGGCCTTGGTAAGTGTGGATGGCAAAACTGTGAGTTTGGTGACATGCTGGGGTTTTGGGACAATCCTACCATTTGTAAAATGGGTTTAAAATATTTTTTTTTCTTTTTAGGGCATGAAAACCTCCCATGGCATATGGAGGTTCCCAGGCTGGGGGTTGAATCAGAGCTGTAGCCGCCGGCCTACGACACAGACACAGCAACTCGGGATCCAAGCTGTGTCTGCGACCTAGACCACAGCTCACAGCAATGCCAGATCCTTAACCCACTGAACAAGGTCAGGGATCGAACCTGCGTCCTCATGGATGCTAGTCAGGTTCGTTAACCACTGAGCCACGACAGGAAATCCTAAAACAATATTTTGACTAGTGATTTCATGCCTCTAAAGGGCATTTATTTGGAATTTTCTCTGATGTTCAGATACTTTACGTTTTGTTTTGGTTTGGGTTGTGGTCGCACCCACAGCATGTTCAGTTCCTGGGC
The DNA here is from genome assembly GCA_004024745.2 of Catagonus wagneri. NCBI lineage: Eukaryota > Metazoa > Chordata > Mammalia > Artiodactyla > Tayassuidae > Catagonus > Catagonus wagneri. The sequence goes on from PVHT021183648.1 coordinate 7,133,687, forward strand.
CAAGGACTGAACCCACACCATAGCAGTGACCCATGCTGCTGCTTAATAATACTTAACCTACTGCACCACAAGAGAACTCCAGATGATTGGTGTTTTGAACACACTGATTAGTTAATCCCTAGCTGCTTCTGATGCTCAGCAATTTCTACTATCTTGTTGCTATGAGACAAGACTTCCTTGAAACCTTGGGTGTGACAGGCCCTGTGAAGAACTGAAGGGCTCTGCCTGCTGGCCACAGTGCCACCACGTGGTCGCTCTGCAAACAGGTGGACAAAGTCAGTTTGTCTCCACTGCTCTCATCACAGCCCCTCTAAGGCTGTCTCTGTTCCAGATGAATTAGCAATTTCACTGAACAGTGGAGAATGCTTTATTCTCTTCAAATTCTTCTGAACACAGTGAGGGTTTTTCTTTTTCCTCCAATCAATGAATCACGCCACAACCAGCAGAATGACAAAGTTAGTGGATGCTGGACTGATTGGTAGAAGGCATTTTAGTTGACCCCTAATACAACCTCTTGGACTTAATTTCCTCTTCTAAACAATGAGGGGTTTGCTTGGGTTAGGTCTCCCAGCATCTCGCCCCTTCCCACTCAGTCTAATTCTTCGCTTCTTTTACACATGGATCTTAGAGAAGAGCGTAACCTTGAGCTGATCCTGGCCCAGCAACTCCAACACATCTTGCTTCTGTTGCTTCAAAGTGAGTCTGGCAGGTGGCAGCAAGGCTGGGGGTGGGGCGGAGGAGGCAAACTGTCAACCTTATCTGGCCAGTGACTGCTCCCCACAAGCTTGGGGCATGTCCCCAGGGATAAAGGAGTCCTTGCTAAGTGATAGCTCTGGCCCAGGGCATCAGCTCCAGGTATCTTGGGGAAACCTGTGATGGAAGGTCCATGGGGGAGTGCATCCACACAAGATGAGCTTATGGGCTTTGAGCAGCAGGCTGGGGGGACTGGCATTTTTCACTGAAGATCAGAAAAGGGGAAATTCAAATTCCACCTCAAAGGCTGCATGCCTGTGCCCTCCTCTGAAGATCTAGGGGCACCCAGAGCCAGGTAGGGTGGTTGCTCTCCTCTGAGCCCTGCTCCCCACTGTTAGCTTGTTTTTCTTTTCCGGCCGCCTCCATGGCACATGGAAATTCCCAGGCCAGGGACTGAATCCGTGGCCTGCTGTAGCAACACTGGATCTTTAACTCACTGCTCTCAGCTGGGAATCAAACCAGTGCCCCCACAGAGATGAGCCAGCTCATCAACCCACTGTGCAACAGCAGGAACCCCACATCATTACCTTTCTTGAACTCCTGTTTGGAGGCTTCATGAATCCACACTCAGGATGCACCTTACTGTGTGCCTAATGAGAAGATTGGAGCCGTTTTCTTACTCCCCTCCAACAGCCTGCCTTCCTGGGACCTAACCCTGGTGCTTGGCAGGTAAGTGTGAATTATGGCGAATTGTATTCTTATATTGCTGGGACTTAGGCAAATTGTCATCAGTCTGTGCATTACATCAAGTTTCCTCCAAGTTCAGGATCAAGTAAGACAGCAGGAATCCTAAATATTAAACCAAACTAAAAAAAAAATGCTGTGAATTATCAATATGCTGGGAAAATAGAGTTGAATTATCATTGGTTGTAAGACTTTAGCGCTCTCTCCATTGTGCTTTAATTTGTCATTATTGGGGGGGGGATTTCTTAAAAAACTAACCTCGATAACAAGAGTTTGTATGAGGAGTTCCCACTGCGGCTCAGCGGGTTAAGAACCTGACTAGTACCCATGAGGACGCAGGTTTGATCCCTGGCCTCCCTCAGTGGATTAAGGATCCGGCATTGCCATGAGCTGTGGTGTAGGTCGAAGACATGGCTCAGATCCTGTGTTGCTGTGGCTGTGGTGTAGGCTGGAAGCTGCAGCTCCAACTCGACCCCTAGTCTGGGAACTTCCATACGCCACGGGTGTAGCCTTAAAAAGAAAAATAAAGTTTGTATGAGATTGTATCCCTGAATTTCCACCTGCTGGGGTAAATCCACAGATCATTAAAGACAGAATGAAGCTTAGCAATCATCTAGACTTTCTGCTTTAAACTGAGACCTAATATACACATATAAATAAAATTAAATTCTACTTTTTACAATCTAACTTAAATAAATTAAAAAATAAAAGTACTGCGGAGGTCTCTTCTATTTTTTTTTACCAACTCTGAACCATAAAATTCGAGGCCCGGATGACATCAACATCTGACTCATTTTGTCATTTTAGAGCCACTGGTTGACCAGGTAAAGGAAGGATATGTGGAGGAGAAAGAAAAGGAAGAAAAACACAAGACATTCGTTTTATCTTTTCACTTGGTTGATTGAAGGAAGCACCTCTAGTTAAACCCATCAGCTCTGCAGGTGTTTTGTGGATGGACTATCCTATCGCCCTGTTTCTTGCCCAACATACTAAGCCCAATCTTGTCTGTCCCCTCTGTCTGAGAGCTGGGATGTACAGGCTTCTTTCCTACTCCGGATGTTCAGCACCACAAACCCAGGACCCCAGCCACAGCCAAGGAAGAGGTGAGGGCCAGCTCACTGCATTTCCGGACTCTCCTGTTAAGAATGCCACGCTCTTACACACCTCAGATTTCCACCCAGGCAGCAGCCAGGAGGCCCATGGAGGCCTGAGTCTGGCTATTCCTGTGTTCCCTAGAGAGGTACCTGTCATGTCAAGGAAAGAGTGACAGACTTGCTGTTAGGGGACCTTGATATTAAAACTAACTCCATCGCACTCCAACTCAGGCAAGTCACATAACTCTGAGTTCCAGTTTGCTCTGCTATAAAACATGATAATGAGGATATGACAGAAGTTATAAGAGTAAAACATGAGATAATGCAGGTAGAATTGCTGAACAACTGGAATTATTATTTGCAATTCTTATCAAGTAGGGTGTGAAAATGCACACCAGTCAACCTGGCAACCAGAGAAGAAAATCTTGAGTTAACCAGAGCCAAAGAAGAGTTTGAGCTTCCAGAGGGTATAGTGATGTTATCCCAGAGAGAGATGAGGGGCAGGAAGCGCTGGCTGGAGAAAGGGCCTCGCGTTTGGGTGTCTAGAAAGAGGAGGAAATGTTCCTTGTCTTTGCTGTCCTAGCGCAGGGGCAGTGAGGGGCAGCCAGGTGCACTTTTCCTTTGGCATTTTCCAGGCTTGCCCAGCAAGGGTACCTGCTCATTTGCTTGAGCTGAACTCGGAAGGGAGGCAAACATCCTAGACACAGCCTAGATGGGACAGAGATGTGAGGAAAACATCACAGCGATTTCAAATGTTTTCAAAGCATCATCCGCTGGCAAAGGGAGAATGAAAATGAGGGAGGGAGGGAGAAAGAAACAGAAACAGAAATTAGGCAACTGTATAAGCTCTCTAAGAATTCTGATTAAAATTCAATCACAGAAGACTACCAGCAAGTTCCAGTATATTCTAATATACGGAGTACTCTCCGTTAATACATCCAGACAGTGGTTACTTGGATGAAGGTAATGTAAAAACATATACAATATTAACACTTCCTAAATGTTGATTAGGAGAAGAAATACAAGTCTCTGAAATATGTCACCTGGGAGATTGCATTTGAAACAGAAGTTACAAAATTTCAGTAGGAAGGCGAAAAGGAAACAGAATAAAACCGGGTTGAATCATTAATCAAAGACTATGTACATGGTTTATGCTTTTGGACCAAACGGTAAATAAAAAATAAGAAAGCATTCTTTTTTTTAATGCATGGAACTAACACAGTAAAGGGACTGTTGACCATAAGCTCAAGGTGAAAGCTTCCTCTAAAACAAAAAGCAATTAAAGTAAAAAACACAAAAACTAAAATCACAGTGAGTGCACTTTACAAAATAAAACATATCTCTCAGAAAGTTGATTGAAAAAAATATATAAGTAGCTTCTGTTTTTATAAACTTTTTAATCTCAGGTGCATGACAATAACTGAAAGAATTCTGAGAAATCAGACAAAAGTATTTGGTGGATTTGAATTAATGGGCCAGGCAAGCTTTTTCTCCTTGGCTTCTCTGTCAAATGAATCATAGATGGAGTCTTTGGTTATAGTTTTGGCCGTGGAAGGGATTTCGGAGATGCCAACATAGTTTTTTTTGGCCATCCTTGAACTAGTTGTGATGGTATAGGCATTGCTTCGGTAACACTTCATCGAGGACATGCAGAAAGTCTCCTTCATGCCTCTCCTAAAATTGGCATTATAAATTGAATACAGAGTAGGTTTAGAGGCTGAGGAACTAAAGGATATCCACGTGATAGCTGTGAAAACCAGGGAACTCTTCTTAAAGTCTCGTTCATGGGGATGCCACAGCTGAACGACATGAAAAGGCAGCCAGGAGAGCAAAAACAACAGATTTAAGATGAGGAGCATCTTGACAGTTTTCACTTTGGTCCTTGGGACGATGTTCATGGTCCTCCTCACCGTTCGGCCATCAGTGCCTATTCTCCAAATGTATTTTATGACCTTCCGGTAGAATAAGATTATGAGGACAGACGGAATCACAAAGCTCACCAAGAAATGGATGACAGCATAGGCAGTTGCCTCCCAAGAGGAAGGGGGGAAATAGTTACAATGATGGTCCCAGCTGGAGCCGTAGAAAAAGAACACGGGGGTCACGAAGGCCGCATCAAAGATCCACGAGGCTGCAATCATCTTCTTGGCCTTTTCTCTGGACACCTTGAAGCTCAGAGGGTAGACAATGGTATAGAATCGGTCTATGCAGATGGAGAGGAGAACGTAGATCTGGACGCCGGGGGTGAGATAGTGAAAATACCGCACGGCCTTGCACATGGCACTGCCCAGTGTCCACCGGCCAGCAGCAAACTGCAGCAGGATGAAAGGCGTGCTGGCCACGCTGACCAGGAGGTCAGCACACGCCAGGGAGACCACAAAGTAGTTGGTGGTGGACTGAGTCCTCCTGCTCCGGTGGATGACCAGGCACACGAGGGAGTTGCCGAAGACAGAGAACAACCACAGGGCCCCAAAGAAGATGCTGGCTGTGGCCACTTCCCCGGGGCGAGGTCCAGGCTGCGCGTCTGTCCCGTTGCCCATCCAACCGGGCTCCCCCGACAGTTCCATCAGGTCCCAGCTCAGCAGAGGGGCGGCCATCTCCGTGCAGCTGTGGTTTTGCAGGGGCGCCAGAAGCGTGGGAAGGACCAAAGGCAGCTTGTTGTTATCCATTCTGTGAGCAAAAACCATATTCATTTTTTTCCTCTTAGTTCTGGATAAGAAAAGAAGAACGAGGCCTCCTGTTAAAACGGGGTTACGTGGATTGATTCCTAAGGCTAACAGTCTTATTTGACGCTTAGATTGGTTGTCATTTGTCAGTGAGTAGGATGTGTGCGTTGGCAGGAAAACATGACTACTACCCAGAAAAAGCTCTGGCCCCATTTCTCTTTCTCTTTAGCACTGTTTCAGCTGATCCCAGCTCAGGCTCTCCCTGGCCTCCACCGTCTCCTGACCCCCAGTCAAACGTGGTGGAAATCACAGCAAGCCCCCTCCTATATTGATCCTTGTTCCCTTCACACACTGGGGATCACGAGGGGTAAGGAGCACAAATCTGGTCCATGGTAAGGGTGTCACTCCCAAATGAAGAACTACAGGAATTCTGGAAAGGATGTGAGAAGTCCCTGAATGTCAGAACACTAAAGTAACAAGGCCGCAAGGGAGAAAAAGCCGGGCAGATGGAAACACACAGGTGTCAGCTATGGAAACAGATAACAGGAATTTGTGAATACAGACTAGCTGGCTACTGAAAAGGCCCTTCTCCTTACTTACTGCAGAATTTCCATTACAGAAGCATCGTGGAAACACGTGGAGAAATATAACACTTTTACATGAGCCAGAAGTAGCTCCTAATTTAATGACACGTACACCTATTATTTTTCAAAAGATGATGTGCCACCCATCAATGACATATTTTGATGCTATTCTGTTGTTTCTGTTTCATAAAATGACACCGACTGAAGAATATACAAGATGTCCCCTAAAGAATGTAATCAGGTTACAAGAACCTTATGGCATTCAGAGGAGTAAAAACAACCAACTCTAACTTTACTCAGCCTTTAAGTTTTTTTTTCCTACTAGTCAGCGAGAGAAAAAACAAGTTATACTTTTCAATAGGGAAAAAGATTGTATCACTGTGGGCCATTCAATTAAAACTGAGGTGACTCCGGTTGCAGTCACACCATTAAGGTTTAATTTGGTCTGAATCTATTAAGCAGAAAGAGAAAGCACAGCCATTGAATCCCTAATAACCGCTGTGATCCCACCTGGCCAGTGGCACAAGGGAGGGCACCCCAACAACAGGCTCCAGCAGGGCTTCCTGCCCTCTCGGGGGGGCTCCTGTGACTACATCTCACAAAGAAACATTACTGAGCTTTAGAGATGGCATTAAAGAACAGTTCTGTAGGAGAGAAGAGTTTTCAATGACCCATTTTTCCTTGAAGAATTTGGCCATCATTTGTGGTAGGGAGAGGGTGTTATATACCGTCCTCACCAAGAGCCTACCTTCAACAAAAATCTAAATCTCAAGGCCAAGTTCTGTGTTTCCTTCAAGACTTTTACTGTTCATGAGGCAGCCCTACTTAACTTCTCAAAGAGAAATGTAAGTTAATTAGACATTTTAATTACTAAAAGACCCTTGGAGTTCCCGTTGTGGCTCAGGGGAAACAAATCCGACTAGGAACCATGAGGTTGTGGGTTCAATCCCTGGCCTCGCTCAGTGGGTTAAGGATCCAGCATTGCCGTGAGCTGTGGTGTAGGTCGCAGATGCGGCTCGAATCCTGTGTTGCTGTGGCTGTGGCGAAGGCCGGCAGCTGTAGCTCCGGCTGGACCCCTAGCCTGGGAACCTCCATATGCCTCAGGTGCAGCCCTTGAAGAAAAAAAGAAAAACAAAACAAAACAAACAAACGAACAAAAAATCCCTTTAAGCAATGGCTGGCTGGATGATAGTAAGTCATAAGAATAGCAATCATACTTACCATATAAAAAAATTAGGATACAGTCTGAAAACAGGACATAAGATGTAAAGTTAGCACTGTCCTAGAAAATCTGGAATGCAGGTCTGTCATCCTTACAAAATGAAAGTAATCTTTTCACCTTCCTTTGTATAAAAACCTGCAAAATTCCCTCCCTCAAAATCCCCCACAATTTCAAAAAAGATTTTAAAGTTTAAAAATAAAAGAGGCAAGTAGTTTTCCCAGACAGAAGGAGTTGTTCTGAACTCTTGGAAGATGGCTATGGCCTAAATAAATAAGAGTTGGTGGCACGGGCACTTTTCCATAGTTCACACACGTACTTTGAAACCTGTGAACATCCTTGTTTCCTTCTTCCTTTCATAGCAAAACCCTGCAGATGAAACTCAAGATCACCGCTGCCACCAAAGTGCTGCAGGACCTTCTTCCATCCTTTCCTCTAGCTGCTTTACACCAACGAGTGTGTCCACCACTTTCTTTGGCCAACTTCCTGCCCCCTAGACACACACACGTACACACACACACACACACACACACACACACACACACACACAGCCAAGGACCCCACTGCTCAGAAATGGGACAAGGGAGCCTGATGATTCCTGCGTCAAGGCATCCCCGATGATGGTATGACTTTTCTGACTGTACCTAAAAGTGCTGCAGCTGTTTAACCTCTCAATAAGCAAGACACTGTTAGATGCTAGGGCAACAGAGATAAGTAAGGCCCATAAAGGGTAAATATATAACAAGCCGTCTGCTATAACTAAATTCTATAATAATTATAATTAAGAGATGAGCTAAGTGGTAGAAAAAAATAGGGACCCAATTTTTGGAAGAGGAGGAAGGAAAGGAAAAGCCTTCACAAAGGAAGTGAGGTGAGCCCTAAGGACCTGGAGGATAAACAAGTTTAATAAAGAAAAAGAAACCAAACATTCCAAGTGAGGGAGATGGCATGTATAGTAACTTTAGGGCTACCTTTCTAGGTGGTCTTTTTTTTTGTCTTTTTGCCTTATCTAAGGCCACACCTGCGCCATATGGAGGTTCCCATGCTAGGGGTCTAACAGGAGCTGTAGCCACTGGCCTACACCACAGCCACAGCAATGCGGGATCCGAGCCGCGTCTGCAGCCTACACCACAGCTCACCGCAACGCCAGATCCTTAACCCACTGAGCAAGGCCAGGGACCAAACCTACAACCTCATGGTTCCTAATCGGATTCGTTAACCACTGAGCCATGACGGGAACTCCTCTAGGTTGTCTTTTTTGGGTCCTTTTCCCCTTAGAGACAAAGTTTTCTGCAGACTGTACCCTCCAGATTATACAGTTTCTAAATACCCTATAATCAAACACCTACATTTTCCCCATGGTTACAACGAGAGGTTACATTTTCTGACCTGACACAGTATTCATGGGCTGAAATATGGTCATACAGCTGAAAGGTGGATAAGAATATTAACATATGCAAAATGGCTGTGGATTCCATGTTCACAGAGCACTTTGTTGCTCCTCCCAGTTTGTTCTGCTTTAGAGCTGTAGTTTGTTTAGAAAACACACTGGACTCCCCCAGGAAGCTTTAAAAAATACTGATGCCTGTGTCCAACCCTTGGGGATTCTGATTTAGTTGCTTTGTTGTGCAGCCTGGGCATCGGGATATCTCAGAGTTCTCCAGGCAGCCCCAGTGTGCAACCCAGATTAATAATCACTGCTTTAGCACTGCTTCATGTTTCTGTCTTCTCCCATAAACGGTGGGGTCCTGGGAAAAGGGGAGTTATTCTTTGTGCATGCTCTAAAGCTTCCATTGAAGTTCCTTACATTAATGATCATTTATTAGCCCTTTACTAAATTGAATCCATAAAGACAGAGAACTGAAACACAGGCCTCCTACTCTAGGTGGCCTTGCTAGGAGAATGAAACGTGGAGATAGAAAACCACTGTGTGTTCTCAGGGAGCTGAAATCTTGGTGACCATGGAGATAGGGGAAAACAAGGCTCCTGAGAAGAGCAGGGCAGGTGAAACGGAAGTCACCCAGGTCCACTCTTGTTTGAGGGAGAGTGAAGGTAGTTTAAGTGACCTGACACAGAATCCTGCACCCCCTTCCAGAAAACATGGTCTGCCGTATTGTAACTAAATTCTAGGGTCCCAAAGCCAAAGTTCGGAAGGGTCTCCCTTAACTCTATTAGTTTGAAAATAAATCCATCTTTAAGGCAGTGCTTCTGAAATACAAGGGCTGCATAATTAGTAATTATGTGTGAGTCATCCACCTTCAGTAATTTTAGCAGCGACAAGAAGGACCTCTTGATTTCTTTCCTGCTCAGACTGTCTCTTACCAACCAGCTCTGAGATGGCTACATGACATATTCCACTGGGTTGAGTTTTGAAGCCCCTATTAAAAATATATATATATATACACATATATATATATAAATAATCCAAGAGAGGAATCATTCATCTATTGGGCTCCAAGAGATATATTTTAATACAGAGGTGGAGAAAATTGGGATGGGTTGACATGGTATAGAGCTGGGAATGGGGGATCTCCAGAGTTACAAGACCCTGGGGGGGATATGTCTATCACTTTATATTGTAATTTTTATTTTGACTGCTGTCTCCCCTGTTAGGCTATGAGTTCCTTAAGGACAGGGATTATGTCTTTATATCCCTGGGATACACAGAAATTAATAAAAAAAGGTTTAATGAATAAAAGGGATAGATGTGTTAATAAAAATTATCCACTCCTTGAAAATAAGGTACAGAGAGCATAGACTATCTTTTAAATGTCAGACAAGAACATTGTTAGATAGGCTTCCTCAAGGATTATTTAATTCTCTGGAGGAATATATCTTGACTGATTTCGCTTTTTACTATATGACCAGAACCCAGACATTATATGTTAACGTGCAAATTTCTGTCTAGTAGAAAAAAATAACTCCCAAAGTTGTGGACTTATTGCCCTGTAGCACATTAACCAGCTTTGTGTTTGCCTAGAATTTTTTTTTTTGTTTTTTTGTCTTTTTGCCTTTATATAGAGCCGCACCCGCGGCATATGGAGGTTCCCAGGCTAGGGGTCTAACAGGAGCTGTAGCTGCCGGCCTTTGCCACAGCCACAGCAACGCGGGATCCGAGCCGCGTCTGCAACCTACACCACAGCTCACGGCAACGCCGGATCCTTAACCCACTGAGCAAGGCCAGGGATCGAACCCGCAACCTCATGGTTCTTAGTCGGATTCGTTAACCACTGAGCCACGAAGGGAACTCCTGCCTAGAATCTTATGCTCACATTATTTAAGGAAATAAACAACAACAACAAAATCTTAAAAATAGCTATTTATTCAAATGCTCTTGGAAGCTACCTTATTATCTTATTGGGTCCTTCAGTGATAAGTTAATAGATCTTTGACGTTGTGCTCATTCTATATTTGAATGAAGGTCATGATTTTAACTTTTTGAAAATCACATTTTGTTGGATGGATGAATGCATGAATGACTAGAAACTACTGAGAGAACCACAAAGAGAAACAGAAGGGCAGAGATGATAAATTTTAACCTCACAGTTTAAAGTTAAAATTTTAGACTCTTCCTGGATAAGCATATCATTGCTGGTTAGCTTTCTTCTAGACTCAAAAGATGCTAACAGGAGTTCCCATCGTGGCTCAGCGGTTAATGAATTTGACTAGCAGCCATGAGGATGCAGGTTCGATCCCTGGCCTTGCTCAGTGGGTTAAGGATTGGGCGTTGCCGTGAGTTGTGGTGTAGGTTGCAGATGTGGCTCGGATCCTGCATTGCTATGGCTGTGCTGTGGCTACAGCTCTGATTCAACCCCTAGCCTGGGAACCTCCATATGTCGCGAGTGTGGCCCTAAGAAAGCAAAAAAAAAAGGTAACAACTGATTTCTTTTTGCCTCCTGAAATTGTAAAGATTCATAAATAAGCTCACAATATAGGAAGACTATTTTTATTTCTGACATTTGTTTAAATATTTAAGGGCAAGCTAGAATTTTTATAATACTGAATTTTTATGATTTGTTTAGGAAAAAACCCCACAAATGGAAACATTTTCTATAAAATGGGAAATGTCTTCTGGACCTAAGAGATACGTAGGCAGTTTGTTAATAAGCAGTGAGATGATGACAGTAGTTACGACATTAGTACTACCAGGAGTTAATACTTACTCTGTGCTTACTATGTATCAGGTAATTCAAAAGCATAGCCCTCTGAGGTAGGTAATACAATAAACCCTGTTTTACAAATGAAAAAAACTGAAGTTCTTCCCCAAGATCACATAGTTGGAAAGTGGTCACCCAGAATTTCCTCGCTCCAAAGCCCATGCTTTCAACCACCACTGGCGCTTCAGGCCCAGGGAAGCCACAATGGGCTGAATTCAGAAGCTCAAACTGGCTGCACATGGAATTCTCAATCAACACAGGAATATACAGTTATTCCCCCACAGCCTCTTGCTACCCACAGATACATCTGTTCAATATGCTAGCTCAGAAATATGTGACATAGTGAACATTTGGGGGAAAAAAAAATCACTCCCACCACGTACTGCTAGGCTTAGCATTAAAAGTGCAGTAGACATGCTGGTCTGAAATACAGCCGTTCTTCAGAATAAAGAATGTGAGAGCATTGGAAATTCATCACGACAGATGATTAACTGTTCTCTTTTAAATGCAAGATGAAAGCACAACTCAAGATTTCAGTGTGAATTAAAGAGCGGAAAAAGTCGGATCAATAGTATTACCCCAAGTAGGAAATCCTCTTTTAAATTTTAATTGTTGAGATTTAGGAAATATCCAGCTATGTCGAGGGTTTCTTGCCCTTCTTGGAGGTTTAAGGTCTTCTGCCAGAGTTCAGTAGATGTTCTGTGCAAATTGTTCTATATGTAGATGTGCTTTTTAATGTCTTTGTGGGAGAAGGTGAGCGTGGCTTCTTACTCCTCTGCCATCTTGACCCTTCCCCCTGAAATATGATGGTAGTAGGTATTTTCCTTAAACATTTCAGTTATGGGAGCTTGATTTGCATATATATGTACAATAAGAAATGCCTGGAACAGAGGTGGACTGGGGCTGACTTACATGGAGCTCTTCAGAGCCAGCTGTGCTCCTTCCTGACTCCAAGTTCAATGACATCATGTTGGTGTCATGGAACAGTCACACCATGAAACTGACAAACATCACAAATAGGTTTTCTCCCTGCAGAGCCAGTTCTTAAACGTCTACCTACCCACTCTGTCCAGTAGGGCAGGGTTTACAGGGCAACTCATCCGGAAGTCCTGAATTCACAAATGGCTAAAGAAGCCACATAGGTCTGGAGAAGTTTCCTGAGTTCCCATCTTGCTTTCTGGCTCTGAGCTATGGTTCTGGTGTGGACACCTGAGCTAAGTGCTTTAGAGAACTACATAAGGACCAGGTGGCCACAGCATAACTGTGTTGGGGGAACAGGAAAACCAGAGAGAAAAGACATGTTCTCATAATGTGCCATCGCCAGATGAAACATAAGACACCCAGTTAAATATGAATTTCAGATAAATAATAGATACTTTTTTTTGTCTTTTCGCCTTTATCTAGAGCCGCACCCGCGGCATATGGAGATTCCCAGGCTAGGGGTCTAACAGGAGCTGTAGTTGCTGGCCTTCGCCACAGCCACAGCAACGCAGGATCCGAGCCACATCTGCAAACTTTACCACAGCTCACGGCAACACCGGATCCTTAACCCACTGAGCAAGGCCAGGGATCGAACCCACAACCTCATGGTTCTTAGTTGGATTCGTTAACCACTGAGCCATGAAGGGAACTCCGAGATAAATAATAGATACTTTTTTAGCATAAGTATGTCTCGTGCAATATCCTATGCAATATTTAACTGGTGTCCTGTACTTTTATTAGCTAAATCTGACAGATCTACACCCAGAAAATAATCTTCTGCTAAAAAATACCTATTTTTCAGCTCAGGATATGGGAATATTGCAAAGTGGTTATGTGTGCAGGCTTTGAAGCACACAGCTGAAGTATGAGTTCTGCCACTGTCATGTGCTAACTAGTTGTGTGACCCTCAATAAGTTATCAATCTCTTGAGTTCAGTGTTCTTGTCTGTAAAATGAAGACAGTTCCCATTTCATTTGATTATTATGAGTATTAAATGAGATAATATATACATAGGATTTTAATGAGTTATTACAAGTCAATCTGTATGACATAAGAAAAACACTCAATAAATGTTATCCTACTACAGCTTGAAAAAACACCAAGCTTGATGTTGGGTACATAACAAGAGCTGGAAAAAATCAGCATTCATACTACTGTCAGCCCATAAAAGTCTTCTAAGCCATATGACAGGCCAATTTTAGTAACCACATCACACACTCAAGTGATAATACTAACATTAGTCACATAATTTAGCTTTGTTAAGGGTGAATGACTTTTGTGAAGGGGTCAAGGTATCTAATTATCATTCGCAACATTGTTTTAAAAAGAAAAGTCAGAGTTCCTGTGGTGGCACAGCAGTTAACAAATCCAACTAGGAACCATGAAGTTGCGGATTTGATCCCTGGCCTTGCTCAGTGGGTTAAGGATCTGGCGTTGCTGTGAGCTATGGTGTAGGTTGCAGACGCAGCTCGGATCTCGTGTTGCTGTGGCTGTGGCGTAGGCCGGCAACTACAGCTCCGATTAGACCCCTAGCCTGGGAACCTCGACATGCCGTGGGTGCGGCCCTAAAACGACAAAAGACAAATAAAATAAAATAAAATTAAAAAATTTTAAAAAGTCATTGCGGTCCAAATAAATAAACATAAGCTTTCTCTAAGTTGGGGATGATCTTTAGTGACATATTAGCCAAATAAAACCTTTTTCTTACCATAAATCAAAAGATGCAATATAACAGGATTAACTACATCTTTCTCAAAAGCATATAGAATCCATCCTCCTTAAATTATTTCCTTTAGATAATTCTTAACAATTTCAAAAAGAACCTCACACTTCCAGTGAAAATCAAGTTTCTTCTCCACCATCTGAGTTTCCCAGCACCATGACTTACAAGCTCAGAATTTGCTCTAATGCCCTTTTCCCTTTCTTCCTGTTATATAATGTATATAAATATTCCTTTATAAAATTTTCAGGTCTTTTCCTTTCAATCTGTTGGCCAACTGGGAATCAAGCAGTTTCCAGAGATCAGACTTGGCACATTTTCTTTTTGTTTGAATATTGGCTATGCTTTCAAGGAGAGCATGATTTTTTTGAACAGGGAAGGATTTTCAAAACAGCCTCTAACATCACAAAATAGCTCCTAATAACATTTCTGGGTGAGAAATTCTAGATATCTAGATTTATAGAACTAATCCTATTTTACCACATTTACCTTTATGTGTTCTTCACATGAATTCTAAAATATCAGAAATAAGCAGAGTCAGCATCCTTGGCATGATTTCCAGAAGCCAGGAAGGCTTCTATCCCCCCTGCTTCTCTCACCATTAGACCATGATTCCTCTAAAGCCAAAGTCCCATTTTAGTGTATGTACTGCCGAATCGAGCATCAAAGTCCTATTTAAAATGTAAATGCAGAGTTCCCATCGTGGCACAGTGGAAACGAATCCAACTAGGAACCATGACGTTGCGGGTTCGATCCCTGGTCTCAGTGGGTCAAGGATCCGGCGTTGCCGTGAACTCTGGTGTAGGTCGCAGACGTGGCTCAGATCCTGCACTGCTGTGGTTGTGGCGTAGGCTCCGATTGGACTCCTAGCCTAGGAACCTCCATATGCCATGGTGCGGCCCTAAAAAGCAAACATCAACAACAACAACAACAAAAATGTAAATGCTTAGGGAATAAATATTTTTATATATAATCAGTAGAACGGTGATCTCTGGGACCCCTTCTATCTCTGAGACCTATGATCTTAGTGAAAATGGAAACAGGAGATGCCAAAAGCAAAGGCCTTAAGGATAGTCAGGATATGAGAGAATGCAGATGGAGTGCCGCTGTGGGTGGAGGGCGTGGAGGGGGAGAGGCTGAAGGTGAAGAAGATAAACTTCACTTCCTAGACAGTTTTACATACGGATGGCCAGCGCTACAGCAGATACCCAAATCAAAGGAATATAAACAGAAAGGAACTGGAGCTTCACTCCACAGGAAGGTTTATGTTGACCATGAGCTGCAACCAGCCCCAATTCTTTGCAAACCAAGTTGTAGAAGAAAACGTTAGGTCATACTGGCTCCTCTCTGGGGGTATGTATAAAAGACACTATCCAGTATTTCACACCCCAGCTGCCACTTAGGATTCCGCATAGGAGGGTTTATTTATTGTTTGTTTGTTTAGGGCCGCACCCGTGGCATATGGAGGTTCCCAGGCTAGGGGTCTAATCGGAGCTGTAGCTGCCGGCCTACGCCACAGCCACAGCAACGCCAGATCTGAGCCGCATCTGCAACCTATACCACAGCTCACAGAGAAACCGATCCTTGACCCGCTGCGTGAGGCCAGGGATGGAACCCACAACCTCATGGTTCCTAGCCGGATTCGTTTCCACTGCGCCACAACAGGAACTCCCTGGAGGGTTTAATAACACTGAGCTTCCCTATCTCTCCAGTGTTCTTACAAAGTCTATAGTCAGAGAAAATGGAAAAGAAAAAGGAAAACATCAAGAAACTTCACCTTAAGAAATGACTAATTTGGAGTTTCCATCACAGCTCAGTGGTTAACGAACTCAACTAGTATCCATTAGGACATGGGTTTGACCCCTGGCCGTGATCAGTGGGTTAGGGATCGGCACTGCTGAGAGCTGTGGTGCACGTTGCAGACAACCTCAGATCCCAAGTTGCTATGGCTATGGTGTAAGCCAGAAGCTGCAACTCCAATCTGATCCTTAGTCCAGCAAAAAAAGAAAAAAGAAAAAAAACATTTTGGAGACAGAGCCAACAAGATTTGCTGAGGTGTGATGGGATTAAGGGATGGCGGTGACTCCTAGGTTTGAGGGTCTGAGATGAGGAAAGAAGAAGTTTGGGGAACTAGAAATCAACAATTCTATTTTGGATGAGTTCAATTCCTATTAGATATCCAAGGAGAGTGACCCAGTTGGCAGTTGGATATATACGTTTGGAGAAATTCTTTGATTCTTTGCCCATTTTCTTTCTTCCTTCTTTCTTCCTCCGCATCTCTCCCTCCCTTTCCTCCTTCCTTCATCTTTTTAGGGCTACATATGGAAGTCCCCAAGCTAGGAGTCAAACTGGTGCTACAGCTGCTGGCCTGCACCACAGCCACAGCAACGCTAGATCCGAGCGAGATCTGTGACCTATACTGCAGCTCACAGCAACATTGGATACCTAACCCACTGAGTGAGGCCAGGGATAGAACCCACGTCCTCATGGATTCTAACCGCTTTCATTACCACTGAGCCACAATGGGAACTCCCATCTTTGCCCATTTTCAATCATTCATTGTCCCATAAATATATTTTAAGATCATACTATGTGCCAAAACATTCTGTGCTAAAAACTGGCTATACAATGGCAAACAAAACTGTGTCCCTACCTTCATAACGATCGTAGTCTAATTAGTTGTGGAGGAGTGGGGAGCAGAGTGAGAAGCAAGAATAAATAAAGACAGTAAGTTCTAATGAGCCCTACAAAAGAAAAGAGCAGGCTGTTGTAAGAGAGCTTGGCAGGAGGCCCCTCTCTGGGGCAGGGGGCAGGGGAAGCCATGGAGGCAGCAGAAGCAGGGACAGAGAAGCACAGGGTCAGCAGTGGTGGACTCATCAGGACTCCTGCTGCAGACGATGACAGGACAAGGACACCTGGTCACCAGACTGCCTGGATTCCCAACTTCCTTCCAGATCCTGAACAATATTTCAGGCTCCTTGAGGCCTGGCCTTAGGACTGCTCTTGTGATAGGCTGTGGACCTTACGGTGACTTAGAATCCTTTATAATCAAAAGAACCCATCACACAGGGGCAGGGAAAGACAAAAAGGAGTAGGTGGGGCCTGCAGGGACACAGTTCCTCTGGGAACTTCCTTTCACTCTGGCGCCCCAGGCTGGCTCCTCTTTTCTCCCTTCAGACTCCTTACCTTGTGCCTACTGGGTCATTTAAACTGGGGGCAAAGAACGCTTTCTTTCTGCTTGGTGGAGGAAGGAAGCAGGAAGGAGGAGGTCTGACTCACTCCCCTGCAGGTCATGGCTCCACTGAGGACTGATTGCTGCCACTGGAAGACTCCACCGCCTGGTACAGTCAGGACACAAGGCTGACATACTGATGTGCCTGCCCTGTGCTCCCTGCTGGGACTTTTGTCCTACATCCTTCTGAGAATGAATCCAGACCCTAAGTGCTGCCTTGTCTTAGAGGACAGTTGCCTCACTAGGCCTGAGACAAACCTGTTCCCTGGGCTTTAGTTTGCTGGAAGCTGGGTTCTCTGAGGGGATTTCCGTAGAGCAGAGGAAGGAGAAACAAGGACCTCCTCTGAACCGAGAATGCAGCTGTGCCCCCTGGAGCCATGGAAAGGGCAGTACCGGATGAGACAAGGGATCTTTGAGGGATGACGAAAACGTTCTGAAATTGATTAGGTGATGGTTGTACAACTCTGTAAATGTACAAAACGTCACTGAGTAGGTACCCTTAAAATGAGTCTGTTACGGTAAGTAAATAAAGAAGTTTAAAAAAAAAAACGGGAGTCCTGGGCCCCTTACCTCACTTCCTCACTGTGCTCCAGCTAAGAGACAGGTGGTGATGGAGGCGGGCAGCTAGGGAGGCAGGTCCAAGGAATAGAGCTCCCCAGCTAGAGGAGAGGACACTGCTTGGGGGGAGGGGGCTGGGGGAGCTAAAGCAACAGCTCCACCAGCCTTCACGAGCTCAGACCATAATTACATCTCTGCTATTATCAGAGGGGATCCAAGTCTAGAGGGACCAACCCATACATTTCACTGTGTGTTAAGAGCCCAAGGACCTAGGAAGAGGAAGAAGACAGCCCCAAAAATGTCTGTCACTGACTTTCCCATTATCCTAGTACGATGGAGCCTTACCACTATTTAAAAGCAATAACATGTGTAGCAGGCAGACCAACCGCCCAAAGTATCCATCCCCCAAACCCTGGAACCCGGGGATATGTTGCGTTATAGAGCCAAAGGGGACTCTGCAGATATAACCAAAGTTACAGAACTTAAAATGAAAAGATTATCCTGGATTATCCAGGTGGGCCCAAATTAATAAGACCTTACAAAGACAGAACTTTCTCGGCTGGTAGCAGAGAGATGTGACAGAAGAGAGAGAGAGATTCCAAGCACAAGAACGAATCGACAGGCTGTGGCTCGCTCAGGTGCAGGGCCACAATGTAAGAACCAGGGAGAGGCCTCTGAGAGTTATGGGTGGCCCCCAGCTGACAGCCCTCAAGGAATCGGTGACGTTGGTCCTACAAGCACAAGGCCCCAGATCCTGCCAACCACCGCAGTGATCTTGGAGGGGAATGATTCTGGAGCCTCTAAAAAGGAGCACGATCCTGCCAACACCTGAAATTCAGCCATGTGAGCCTAGGCAGAGAAACTGGCCAAGCCCATCCAGACTTCTGACCTGCAGAGCCGTGATGTCATAAACCACTGTTCTCTTAAACCACTAAATTTGTGTTAATTTGTGACAGCAGCAATAGAAACTAATCAACATAGCATTTGTTATATGATTGAGGGTGGAATTGGAGCTATAGCTGCCAGCCTACACCACAGCCACAGCAACGTGGGATCCGAGGTGTGTCTGCGACCTACACCACAGCTCACAGCAATGCCGGATCCTTAACCCACTAAGCGAGGCCAGGGACTGAACCTACATCCTCATGGGTATAAGTCAGATTCATTACTGCTGAGCCACGACGGGACCTCCTTAAGCACATTTTAAATATGAAGAAGCTATATATATTATCTCAACCACAATAGGTGGTTGAGAGCATGGGCTGTTAGAGCAGTGGTTCAGAGGTCATTTTGTCTCCCACAGGACACCTGGGAAAGCTGGGAGACATTCTTGGTTGCACACCTGGGGGAGGAGAGTGTTAACATCTAGAAGGTGGAAGCCAGGGATGCTGCTAAACATTGAAAAATAAAGGGGAATTATCTGATCCAAGATACCAATAATGTTGAGACTGAGAAACCCTGCTCTCAAGCCAACCTGCCTGGGTTTCAAATCACTTATTACCTGTAGAAGTGATTTAACACCTTTGTGCTTACTGGGTGTCTTTACCAGTAAATTAGGGTAACAACGGTACCCACCTTATTGTTTCCTTATGAGAATAAAGTGAATGACACACGAAAGGTGATAAGAACAATGTCTGGAACAAAGGAAATGCTTAACAAATGTTTACCTTTGTTACCAATATATGCGCTGAAAAAGACTAAGAAGTACACCAAAATTTTAATATAAGTTGTTTCTAGGTGGCTAGATGACTGATTTTTATTTTCATTATACTTCTATACTTTATATTTTCCAAATTTTTAGAACATATTTGCATAAATCTAATATCATGTATAAATATATTACATATATGTGTGTATATATATATATTTTTAGGGCCACATCTGTGTCATTTGGACGTTTCCAGGCTAGGGGTAGAATCAGAGCTGCAGCTGCTAGCCTACACCACAGCCACAGCCACAGCAACACCAGATCTGAGCTGTATCTGCGACCTACACCGCAGCTTGTGGCAAAGCCAGATCCTTAACACACTGAGTGAGGCCAAAGATCGAACCCACATCCTCATGGATACTAGTTGGGTACTTAACCCACTAAGCCACAACGGGAACTCCAAAAAACATATTTTTTTTTTAAAGATTGTGGAGGAAAGAACTTTACTTGTGATGTAGTTGAAAGAGCACAAAATCAGAAAGACATGGATTCAGATCCTGGCTTTATTTGCTATGTGTGACTTTAGGCAGATTAGATATTCTGTACTTCCATTTCCTGATCAGAAATTGGGGCTAATAATACATATCAGAGTTTTCATCTGATTAAACATGACAGATTTACAGTGCCTTGGAAAATGTGCTGAATGAAAGGCTCCAGGAGATGACTGCTTTCAAAGTTTGGCCCAGGAAAAGACTCTACAAACAGGGTAATATATTCATGATGGTAACTTCCCTTTCACTTTTTTTTTTTTGTCTTTTGTCATTTTAGGGCCGCACCCGCACATATGGAAGTTCCCAGGCTAGGGGTCTAATTGGAGCTATAGCCGCCAGCCTACGCCTACGCCACAGCCACAGCAACGCCAGATCCGAGCCATGTCTGCAACCTATATCACAGTTCACGGCAACGCCAGATTGTTAACCCACTGAGCGATGCCAGGGATCGAACCCACAACCTCATGGTTCCTAGTCGGATTCGTTTCCGCTAAGCCCTGACGGGAACTCCTCCCCTTTTGCTTTTTAAACTGTCTTCTTTCCCTGAGTTCGTAGAGGAGAAATTGCCTCCACTCACTGGTCTTTCTCCCTGTTCCTTCCACCTCCTTACAAGTATATCCTAGGAAAGGATCTGATGAATTTGGCAGGCAGGGATACAAGCAGCAGAAAGTCACTGTGAGTGAAAAGCAGGACGCAGGCATCACCTGTGCTCACTGTATCCTCTTCTTTTCTTTATTTTGCTTTTTTAGGGCCATACTCGCACATATGGAGGTTCCCGGGCTAGGGGGTCAAATTGGAGCTACAGCTGTCGGCCACAATCACAGCCACAGCCCCAGAGGATCCGAGGCACATCTGCGACCTACACCACAGCTCACAGCAACGCCGGAACCTTAACCCACTGAGCAAGGCCAGGGATCGAACCCACAACCTCCTGGTTCCAAGTGGGATTCGTTTCTGCTGTGCCAAGATGGGAACTCCCTTTTTTGTTTGTGTTTTGTTTTTTGTATCCTCTTCTTAACTCCTCTCTGATTCCTAGTCTCCAAGCTGAAAGCACTCTTGGCAAGGCCTCTCCCCAAGGGCACCCTCTGAACTTTCTCTCTGTCCCACCTTCTCCTATGCAGTTGGGTGAGAGGACTGCCCACTCTCAGATTTAAAATGAGTAGGAAGTCCAGCAAGCCTTCCAGGTCTAAGCCTGTTGTGTGCAGCAGCCCTGCTCACCTGAAAAGGACAGAAAAGAGTGCAGGGGGCGGGGCTTTTCTTTTCTGTACCTCACTCAGCGCGTCCAGTGGAGCTCAGGAGGATGAGTAGATAGGACTGAAAGGCTCTCCCCTTATCCACAAACCCCACTCTTCTGCCCTTAATACACAATCAGATGGAAAAAGAACATTACAGGTTATGTTTGTGATATTATCAAGATGGGGACTGTTTTAAGCCTAGTTAGCCTGCTAACTTAAATTCAAGTTCTACACAACCTTTCAAGACGCCCTGAGACGATCTTGCGCACCCAGTCCTAACTGCCACTGTGCTGGAAAGGCCTGGCTCAACCCACTCTGACTCGGAAATCGCATGGTTCTCCACAGAGGAGTCCTCTAGTCCTGTGGGCTCCTGCTGCAGTGTCCTGGGGACTGGAAGGCACAGCTGGTTAGGAGAGGGCTGCCTGGGGCAGGAAATGACCTTCTTAAGACATTCATTCTCAACCCAAGGTGAACTATTTCAATGTTGGGAAATGGTGCCAGGCAAACCATCAGAAGAAAATGAAAATGCTGGTGGTGCTTCCATCTAGATGTAAATAAAAATAGCAGAAGAACTGTATTTTAAATATAAATAAAATGTCAGGGGAATTGGTGATCTCCAGGAAAGAATGTATGGACCCCTCTTGAACTCCAGTTTGGCACTGCTCCCCGATCAGTGACTAGCATATATAAATTTCAGGCATAATTTTTTTTTTCTTTTCAGGGCCACACCTGTGGCATTTGGAAGTTCCTGGGCTAGGGGTCAAATTGGAGCTGCAGCTGTTGGCCTACACCACAGCCTTGGCAACACTGGATCTAAGCTGCATCTGCGACCTATGCTGCAGCTTGTGGCAACACCAGATCCTTAACCCACTGAGCAAGGTCAGGGATCAAACCTCATGGATATTAGTTGTGTTCTTAACTCCTGAGCCATGATGGGAACTCCAAATTTCAGGCATAATTTTGACTGTTGCCAAGTTCTTTACCACAAAGCTTTTACTCCCTCACTAGCATGCAAACGAAATAGGCACGGGCCCCCAAACTAGCAGCATATGGAAGTTCCCGTGCTAGGGGTCGAATTGGAGCCGAGGCTGCCAGCCTACACCACAGCCACAGCCACACCAGATCCGAGCCGTGTCTGCAACCTACACCACAGCTCACGGCAACACCGAATCCTTAACCCACTGAGCGAGGCCAGGGTTCATACCTGCATCCTCATGGCTATTAGTCAGATTTGTTTCAGCTGAGCCATGACGGGAACTCCCATTTGCAAGTATATATTGAGATCAGATTATAAACAGGTCTGGTGCTAAGTGCTAGAAACCCAGAGATGGAAAGAGATGGTCCCTTTTCTCCAGAAGCTGATTTTGGATGACTACAATAGTGTTAAGTGTACTTGTCCCACAGAAATGTAGATTTCAGCAGGGACTGAAGGCTTAATCTAAGAACCAAAGTTAAGTACTGTAGAGGACATCTTCCTCTCAAAGCATTCTTCAAAGAAAGCCTTAAGCATCTCATTTAGTGAGAAATTTCACAGATTTTAGATTCCTACCCCTTTTCTTCCTCTTTAATCTTTGACCTAGTAACTTCTTTAAGTTTTCCGACAGCATGTAAGAATGAGATCAGTCATCTTTTCTTGTCAAAGAGCAAAGGAAAACTACATAGACTAAAAGGAGGTAACTGTTATATCTCAGAAATTTCCCTAAGTTAAAAACAATGCCTCTTTTCCTTTAAAAACCTAAAATAATTTGCAAAGAGAGATCTATTACCTATTTTAAAGTATGAAAATATTATTTTAAAGTAATAAATCTGGGAGTTCCCGTTGTGGCGCAGTGGAAACGAATCCAACTAGGAACCACGAGGATGCAGGTTCGATCCCTGGCCTTGCTCAGTGGGTTAAGGATCTGGCGTTGCCATGAGCTGTGGTATAGTTCACAGACGTGGCTTGGATCTGGAGTTGCTGTGGCTGTGGTGTAGGCAGGCAGCTGTAGCTCCAATTCTTCCCCTAGCCTGGGAACCTCCATATGCCATGGGTACGGCCCTGAAAAGCAAAAAAAAAAAAAAAAAAAAAAAAAAAAAAAAAAAAAAAAAAAATTAAAGTAATAAATCTGGTTACTTTGATAACAGTTTATGTTTAGAATTTCAAAAGTTTTTAACCTATTTTGAAAACTAGGTAAGTACAATGAAAAATAATATGGCTAGAAATGCTGAAGGGAGGAAAAATTAGGAGTTTTGAGATTAACATAGACATATTATACATAAAATAATCAATAAAAACCTACTGTAGAGCACAAGGAACTCTACTCAATATTCTGTAATAATCTACATGATAGAAGAATCTGAAAAAGAATGGATATATGTACACGTGTAACTGAGTCATTTTGTTGTACACCTGAAACTAACATAACACTGTAAATCAACCATACACCAAAATAAAATAAAAATTAAATTTAAAAAGAATAATATAAAATAAAAAAAGAAAAAGAGAAATGCTAGAAAGGACGTGGAGGAAAGGGAACCCTCCTATACTGTTGGTAGAAAGTAAGTTGGTGCAACCACTAAGGAAAACAGTATGGAGGTTCCACAGAAAACTAAAAATACAGTTGTCATATGATCCACAATTCTACTCCTGGGCATATATCCAGACAAAAGTATAATTCAAAAAAATACATGCACCCCTCTGTTCATAGCAGCACATCCACAATAGCCAAGACATGGAAGCAACCTAAATGCCTCACAACAGAAGAATGGATAAAGAAGATGTGGTACAGATACACAATGGAATACTACTCAGCCACAAAAAAGAATGAAATAATGCTGTCTGCAGCAACATGGATGGACCTAGAGATTTTCATACTAGGTGAGGTAAGTCATAAAGAGAAAGACAAATACCATATGATATCACTTATGTGTGGGCTCTAAAATATGACACAAATAAACTTATTTACAAAAGAGAAACAAACTCATAGACATAGAGAACAGATGTGGTTGCCAAGGGGGAGGTGACGGGGGAGGGATGGATTGGAAATAGCAGATACACACTATTATATACAGAACAGATAAACAACAAGGTCTAGAGTATAGCACATGGAATTATATTCAATTCCTGTAATAAACCATAATGGAAAAGAATATATATATATATGTGTGTGTGTGTGTGTGTGTGTGTATATATATATATATATATATATATTTAAACCACTGTGATGTACAGCAGAAATTAACATTGTACAACACTGTAAATCAACTATATTTCAATTTTCAAAAAAGAAGATAGTATGGTTAGGCTGGTCTTGTTACTAGGTCCTGAGGATGGAAGAATGTTTCTAGATTTGATCTTAAAAAAAGATCAACCATGATGTAATTCTAGATTTTTTTTCTTTTAGATATCATTTGGTTACCATAGCAACACAGTGTTTTACAACTAGATATCTATACAGCACAAGGGGAAAGGAAGAACAGGCAATTACTTACTGGGTTATTTGGGAGCACAAAATGTGACTACTGGGATAATTCAAGATTAAATATAGATTTCAGTGGGGATCTGCTTTAGCCAGACAAGCTGATTCAGTGTTCTAGTAGCGTCAGATGAACACAATTTGTAGCCAAATCAACTGCTGACATCATTTGAAATAATAGGAACAAGGAAGCATCACAGTTCAGTGATTAAGATCATGGACTCTCGGGTCAAGCTTCTTGGGTCCAGGTTGTGTTTCTACTATTTGCTGGCTGTGTGACCTTGGGAAAGCTCTCAAACTTCTCCATACCTTAGTTTCTTATCTCCAAAATGTGGGTACTAATAATAACTCCTTTAGAAGGTTAAGGATTAACTAACTGATTCTTTGTGATTAGAATGATGCCCTGCACATTAACAAGCACTTTATAAGGATTTGTGAATAAAGGCAAAATAAAATGTAAATTTGCTAGCCCCTCTCTTTTTGCTGAATAGAAATGATCAAAGACACCAAGATTTGAGTGCTTGGTAAATTTTTTTAGCCTATAACTTTGGAAGATTCCTTTGAGAACTTCCTCGGAGACTTCTTGGTAGCTATTCTGTAAGATATGGAATTTGGTGGCAACATAATGTCCCTAAATGGGAGCTGGAAACAATCACAGGCATTCCTGGTATCAGGAACATCAGAAGGAAGATCATCACACAGCACAAAGAAACAGCACGCCTGCCCACTCAGACTCCCTAAGCCACTGCCAATAACCTCTGGGAATATGGGCTCAGAATAAGCAGCCAAAAAAGGAGGAAACAGGATTTTGTTGTAGTGACAATGAAATCTGGTTGGTTTCAGTAATATTAATTTTTTTCCAGGATTCAAAGGAAAAAATCCTCTTCATCAATGAGGGCTTTGTTTTATTAATTATCACTATGCACCATTTCCACCTCGTTTTTCTTCAACAGGCAGTTGCTGTAGGGAATTATTCATTTTATAGAACTACCAAGGCATCTTTTCTGAACCTGTGACAAATCTAAAGCCCCTAACCAGCATCTAAGTCAGGACAAAATCTCTCCACATTGCCTGGAAAATAAAAGGTATTATGTCCTCTGAGACAAATTTTATCCAGGATATCACGGTACCTCTAACACATACCTTCATCCGGACTTGATTTCAGAGACGGTCTCCCTGGGTCTTCTTGGTCAGGAAGAGCCCTCGCAGAGGAGTTTGGAGAATGCCTTAAACCACCAGGAAAGCTTGGGAACACATTCATATCTGTCCTCTGCTTTCCCCTTGGCTCAGAGCCTGCTTCCTGGTAGGAAGACAAGATGACGCTGAGCAGGGTTGACTGTTAAACCATCTTCCCACCCCCAGCCCCACTCTCCTGGTGCCCCCTCCCTCCTCCTCTTCAAGGCTCTGGAATGTGTCACATGGGAAATGGATCATGTGGCTCAAAGGGAAAATGTGGCCGGCTTTTCTCTCCCTTCCCCCACTTTTCCTTTCAGGAGCACAGCAGCAGAAATCTCTGACCTGATTGGCTCCGACCAGAAATCTCCATATGAAAAGGGAAAGATTCAACCATCCAAACCTCCAGCCTTCTCCACTTTCTTTTTCGTTTTATTTTTTAATCTGAACATTTTATCCTGGGCATTCAGAATTGCCTGGAAGGGAAGGAAAGCATGCTTTCTCCCCAAGCCCCCTCTTTTTTTCTTACCGTCAGAACCCTAACATGGCAAGATTTTCCCTAACCTCCCTCCAGAGCCTGCCTGGCATATCGGAGACAACAAGTGTTCAGCACCACGGACAGCATTACACCCACTTCAGTGCTCCTTAAAGCCATTTATCTATTTCACTCTCAGGTAAATAAAAATATTTTCAAAAACGTTTCCCTGAGGTCTTGTGTCTAAATATACATCAGACTATATATCTAAGGCTCTAACTTCCTCTACTATCAACTTACTGTAACCTTATAAAAACACGGATAATTTTCACATATCATGAAACCTATAAGGACCATCCACCCCATCCCTACCCCCCCACCCCGTTCCCATCCCGCCACCCATCCCCACCCTTTAAACTGCTCCGTGTTTTTGGGAGAAGGGGAAATTCTCATAACACAGTTCACTACATGACCACATATCTACGCTCACAGGCACAACCACTGACAACGTGTAGGATTTCTTGAGTGAGCAGTCTTTAGCCCCATCCCTAGGCCTCAGGCAGGGCTGAGTTAGAGGCAGGGAGGGAGCCTAGTAGGAGCTGTTTAGTGCAGGGTCCATCCTGCTTCCCTGACGTCCCGGTTGCCATGGTGCTAGGTAACTGCTGAAGGGGATGATTTCTTTCAGAACCAGTCACCATGGGACCCTGCTGACTAAAGAAAGGATGAGGGAACAGGGCTGAATTGCTGAGGAGGACTTTCAATTAGCATTTTCAGAGCCAAATTCACTTAATGGGCCCTTTCCCTACTGAATTATTGCTGACACTAAATCTTGAAAGGATTCTAGGAATTAGTATAGACACTGTGATGGTAACTCCCTCCATATGAATCTTACCTGAAAAATCTAGCTGCAACTCAATGAAAATGCCAGCTCCACAAAATGACTGTGGCAAGCCATCACAGAGCGGTGGAAAGAATACAGGAAACTTACTCACTTTTCCTCAGGCTGAGGCTTCTTTCTTTAAAAAAAAGAAAAAAAGAAAATTTTGGCCACAGGCAGGGATTGAACTTGTGCCACAGCAGCAACTAGGCCACTGCAGTGACAAGGCCAGATCCTTAACCTGCTGTGCCACAGGGAACTCACAGGTTGAGCCTTCAGACTTTCATGAGGACGTTCATCTAAGACCTAACAGCCTTAACTAATTGAGAGATACTTTAGAACCACACCTGAACTTGGAACAATTTGTGAATGCTTTATATTTTCATAGGAGAAAAGATATTTTAATGTGATTTGCTAAATTATTTTAAATAAAGATAAATTTGATGAATAAGGTCAACTGCTTGGATAGAATTTAGACTACCCCAAAACAGGAATTTAAGCTGGCTATACATTTGTCTCAAAAGACATGCATATAACTGTTTCTAACTCAGAATCCTAGAAAGGCAATTTTGAATATTTACTTTTGGGTGTAGAAATGCTGACTTTCAATGTGCAGGAATGCAAATTCTGTAAGAAGAAGGGTAACAAAGTTGCTGCCATGGCACAGTGAGTTAAGAATCTGACTGCAGGAGTTCCTGTTGTGGTGCAGTGCTTAACGAATCTGACTAGGAACCATGAGGTTGCGGATTCGATCCCTGGCCTTGCTCAGTGGGTTAAGGATCCGGCGTTGCCGTGAGCTGTGGTGTAGGTCGCAGATGCAGATCGGATCCTGCATTGCTGTGGCTGCGGCGTAGGCCGGTGGCTACAGCTCCAATTAGACCCCTAGCCTGGGAACCTCCACATGCCGCAGGTGCGGCCCTAAAATGACAAAAGGCAAAAAAAAAAAAAAAAAGGAATCTGACTGCAGCAGCTGGGGTTCTATCCCCAACCCATCGTGAATCTAGCACAGCTTGGATCCAGCATGGTGGGTTAAAGGATCCAGATGTTGCAGCTGCAGCACAGGTCACAGCTGCAGCTGGGATTCAATTCCTAGCTGGGGAACCATATGCTGCAAATGCAGCCATTTAAAAAATTAAAAAGAGGCAGCTGAAGTTGCCAACATGGCTCAGCAGTAATGAACCCAAGATCCATGAGGATGTGGGTTCGATCCCTGACCTTGCTCAGTGGGTTAAGGATCCAACGTTGCCACAGCTGTGATACAGGTCTCAGACAAGGCTCGGATCTTGCATTGCTATGGCTGTGGTGTAGGCCAGCAGCTATAATATTTCAATTCAACCCCTAGCCTGGGAACTTCCATATGCCGTGGGTGCGGCCCTAAAACAGCAAAAAAAAAGAAAAAAAAGTAGCAAAGAGGAGCTGGAGTATAATTTCAAGAAACTAAATCTCCTTCCTGGCTCACCATTCATAGCTTAAGACTTTATTTTTTTTTTTAGGAGAAGAATCAGATTAATTCTAGCTTTTCTATATAAAACTCACAGAGAAATTCAACTCTGTTAATTCTAATACTTATCACATTCATAAAACTCATTTATTAAAAAGCTGGATATGTGTCTGAAGAAATTCTTAGAGCCAGACAGACGGTTCCTTCGGTATCATCTTTCTTCTCTTAGTGAATAATAACAACAGTAACAACAACAAAACCAGCTAATACTTATCATGGGCCAGGAATTTATTTAGTCCATTTAATCCGCCCATCAAATCATAAGATAGGTTCTATTACTAACATTTCTGTTTTAAAATGAGGAAACTTAGAAAGGCTAAGTAGTGTGCCCCAAACCACACTGCTAGTTAGTGAAGGAGCTGGGATTTAGAACTATTTAATCTGACTCCAGAGCATGCACACTATATTATGCTATTCTGAATCATGAATAATGGGCTCAGCTGAAATAACTTGTCAATTTTTTTTAAGGGCCGTACTCATAGCATATGGAAGATCCTAGGCTAGGGAGTCAAATTCAAGTGTAGCTGCCAGTCTGCACCACAGCCACAGCAGTGCCATATCCAAGCCATGCCTGTGACCTCCACAGCTCACAGCAACACGAGACCCTTTAACCCAGATTGGGGCCAGGAATCAAACCCATACCCTCACGGCTACTAGTCAGGTTCTTAACCCGTTGAGACACAGCAGAAACTCTATAACTTGTCAATTTAATATGACTGATGTGATTCACTACTATGAGCCTTTAAATATTGCCTTAGGAGTTCCCGTTGTGGCTCAGTAGGAGCCTGACATAATGTCCATGAGGATGCAGGTTCAATCCCAGGGCCTCAGTCAGCGAGTTAAGGATCCAGCATTGCAATAAACTGCAATGTAGGTTTGCAGATGCGGCTCGGATCCAGTGTTGCCATGGCAGTAGCATAGCCCAGCAGCTGCAGCTCTGATCTGACCCTTAGCCTGGGACCTTCCATATGCCGTAGGTATGGCTGTAAAAAGAAAAAATATACATATTGCTTTAAACTGTTTGAGACCAAAAACAAAAGAGACCAAGTTATTATTTTTTTTTTTTTGGTATGACTACATGTGTAACATCATAGCTGAATGATAAAATAAGCAAATTTTATAAGGAATCAGTCTGAAATATTATTAATGAGGGCTATAAAACATGTTATATAATATCTAAAAACTCTTTTTGGTTTTTTTTTTTTTTTTGGTGTTTAGGGCAGCACCTGTAGCGCATGGAAGTTCCCAGGCTAGGAGGAGACTCACAGCTGCAGTTGCCAGCCTATGCCATAGCCACAGCAACCAAGACGCATCTGTGACCTACACCATAACTCATGCAACGCCAGATCCTCAACCCACTGAGTGAGGCCAAGGATCAAACCAGTGTCCTCATGGATACTAGTAGGGTTTATAACCTGCTGAGCCACAACAGGAACTCTCTGTAATATACTAATTCTGTTTTAAATATTAAATTTGTAACCACCAAACTTACTCCTGGCCATCTGGAAGAAAATAAAGCTGTCTTCCATCCAAATCCATAAAACCCCACAATACTTGTGTAGCTGGGTAACACGATTTATGTGATTTTCTTTTTCTCCTCTGTCAGGGGGATCAGTTTGTCTTAGGTTTAGGGAGTGTGGCATGATTTAGAAGTTACATAAGTAATGAAAATAAAGAAGGAATTAATATTCACCTTCTAAAATTCAAAATAGGAGTTTATAGCAAGACAATAAGCTTGACATGAAATAATGCCATTTACAGCAATATAGATAGACCTAAAATTATCATAGCTAGGGAAGTAAGTCAGATAGAGAAAGGAAAATATCATATGAGATCACTAACACGTAGAATCAATAAAACTGATACAACAGAACTTACAAAACAGAAGAAGACTCAAAGTTTTCTAAACCAAACTTACGTTTACCAAAGGGGAAACACGGTGGGAGGGGGAGATAAAATTAGGGGGTTGGAACTGATATATACACTCAACTGTATATAAAATAGATGCGCAACAAGGACTGACTATATAGCACAAGGAAATTTACTCAATACTGTGTAATAACCTATATGGAAAAAGAAGCTGAAAAGGAATGGATATATGTATGTGTATAACTGATTTATTTTGCTGTACACCTGAAATTAACTCAACTATATTCCAAAAAAAATTTTTTTTAAAAACACACTGGGGAGTTCCCATCGTGACATAGCAGAAACGAATCTGACTAAGAAGAATGATGTTCCGGGTGTGATTCTTAGCCTCGCTCATGGGGTCAAAGATCCAATGTTGCCATGAGCTATGATGTAGGTCACAGATGCGGCTCGAATCTGGTGTTTCTGTGGCTGTGGTGTAGGCCAGCGGCTGTAGCTATGATTAGATCCCTAGCCTGGGAAACTCCCTATGCTGTGGGTGAGGCCCTAAAAAGCAAATAAATAAACAAACAAATAAATAAATAAATAAAAATTAAAAAGACACTGGGCTTGAAATCCAAGCTACTTTTTTTGTTTCGAAGGCCACTCTCTAAATTCCTTTATTTTTGCCTTTACTTGTCATCAATCAAATATAGAAGATTTTGCTCAGATTGTTAGCTACCATAGAGCAGGTCTGCAGACTGGGGCAGGCAAAAACTTTCCAAGGGGTCCCAGAGCATGCAGACAGTTCTATGGGAACTAATTCTAGACCCTCAACTTCCACAACTGATCTTCCTGAGAACCAGTGCAGTCAAAATGTCATGCTGGTTGGTTCTTGGTTTCCATCTAGTAGTTTTTCTTCCCTTTTACCATAGATTGGTGAACCTGTCACCCGCCTCTAACCTCAAATCCTACAATGATGAACTGCCTGGATTTAAAAAGCTCCTGGGGAGTTCCCATTGTGGGGCAGTGGAAACAAATCTGACTAGGAACCATGAGGTTGCGGGTTCAATCTCTGGCCTCACTCAGTGGGTTAAGGATCTGCTGTTGCCATGAGCTGTGGTGTAGGTCACAGTTGCAGCTCAGATCTGATGTTGTTATAGCTGTGGTGTAGGCCGGCAGCTGTAGCTCCGATTCAACTCCTAGCCTGGGAACCTCCATATGGCACAGGTGTGGCCCTAAAAAGCAAAATAGGAGTTCCGTCATGGCGCAGAGATTAATGAATCCGACTAGGAACCATGAGGTTGAAGGTTAAATCCCTGGCCTTGCTCAGTGGCTTAGGGATCCGGCATTGCCATGAGCTGTGGTGTAGGTTGCAGAGGTGGCTCGGATCTGGAGTTGCTGTGGCTGTGGCTTAGGCTGGCAGCTATAGCTCCGATTCGACCCCTAGCCTGGGAAGCTCCATATGCCATGGGTGCAGCCCTAAAAAGCAAAAAATACATAAATAAATAAATATAAAAAGTTCCTGGTAATCACAGAAATAAACAGCTGTAAACATTGGAGATGCTACTGAGATATTAGTGAATAGCTCCAATAAAGGAGTAACACATCCTTTTAAAAAATATGAGCTTTCCAATTGCTTTAATCAAAACTGAAAGCAAACCATTATCCAACTGTCCACTGAGAGATTCATTCAAACAGTTCTTAGAAGAAAGCTATTTTTACAAAAGAATGCCAGCAGAACTAAATGCAGAATATAATAGTTAGAACACCATTTTTGCAGGCCCCAATGAAATAACTGATTCAGGCAAGGACTACATCAGGTGATGTAGATGAAAAGTTGGGAACGTGTTGTTTATAGATTATTTGCAAACTGCAAAGGGAAATGTGGCCTTTTTCAATGGTGGGAATGGGGGGGGGGGTCTCCATCTTAACCAAGTGACCAAATTTAACATCCTAACAGTGGGACAATCTGAAATTAGTGCCTAACATAAAGCAGTGTAACCTACCCAACATTACTAATGAAGTATTCTTTCTAAAAACATTTAACCTGAATCCAGTCAAACCTCTACACATGGTGCCTAGATTAAAAAAAAAAAAAAAAAAGCCAGAGGTTGGAGAAACAAGTTAAAAACATCATGAAAAAATAATCAACCAAACTGAGAAAACAAAATATTCTCCGAGAGAACTAGTCTGCTCACCAGAAAGCTGATATCATGAATTAAGAAGGATGAGCTGTTACAGATTAAAGAGATTAAGGAAAATCAATCGCAAAGCATGTAATCTGATGAGATACTGACTGAAGAGGGGAGAGAGTTGGTATAAAATAGCTTTAAAATATTCTTCAGACAATTGGGGAAACAGGTACTGTGAACTGGATATTAAATTATACATGGAATTATTATTCCTACTAGGTGTGAGAAGGAATTGTGGTTAAATAGGTCAGAAGAATAAGAATCATCTTATTCCTGAGTTCCCTTGTGGTGCAGTGGGTTAAGGATCCAGCACTGTCATTGCAGCAGCTCGGGTTGTTGCTGTGGTTCAGGTTAGATCCCTGGACCAGGAACTTTCACATGCCCAGGGCATGGTCAAAAAAAAAAAAAAAGGAATCATCTTATTTTTAGGAGATGCCAAAAGTATTAAGGATAAAAGGTTTAGACAAATATAAGTTAACTTCAAATCATTTAACAGCAAAAAATATGCAGGCACATGATTAGAAAGGGAAAGTAAATACAGCAAAACGTTAGCTGGTGAATCTCAGTGAAGAGTGTATGGGTGTTTACTTACTTTCAACTTTGTCGTCTGGAAGAAAATGAGAAAGTAATGAATTCTGCTCTATGGTGGACAGAGACATGCCAAATGGAGGGTAAGAGTCTCATTTCTCCCTCCCAGTCTCAGGTTCAGAGAGAAAGAGAGAGATAAAGGAGAATAAAGCCATCAGTCACTGAGCGTGACCTCTTTCTTGACTAAAGGTGGATGATAATGTATTCATTTTATCTTGTGGTTCTTTCAAATTACCACAAACTTAGTGGCTTAAAACAACACAAATGTATTATCTTACAGTACTGGGGGTTAGAGATTCAACACGAGTCTTACTGGGCTAAGACTGTTAGTGACAGCAGGGCTGTGTTCCTTTCTGGAGGCCACAGAGAGAGAATCTGTGTACTCGCCACCCAACATTCCTTGGCTCGTAGCCCTCTTACTCCAGCTTCAAAACCAACAACTTTGTATCTAACTATTTTTCCATAGTCTTCACATCTCTCTTTGACCCCGACCTCAGACTGCAAAGGCATTAGGTTGGACCCATATAATCCAGGATACTCTCTCTCAAGGTCCTCACCTTACATCTACAAAGTCCCTGCCTTGTAAGATAATATAATCACAGGTTCCAGGTATTAGGGTGACTATCTTTAATGGCCCTTTCTCTGCATAGCACAGTAAGTTTCCTCCATGTTGAGAAGCACTAGAGCAAGAGATCTCTGCCTAGGCTCCCCCACTGGGGACCACTGCCTGAGCCCTCACACCTCATCCCCTGCACTTTGCATGGTTGTCTGGGCCTATGGCAAGTTTCCTACCAGGTACTCAGGTATATAGAGCAGTCAACCATCCCACGCATTTCCTACTCCCTGGGAGCATGGATGCTGAAACTAACAGCCAGAGGTCCTGCCATGGTCAGGTCAGGAGATTCCACAGCAGGGGCCAAGGGGAAGCAGAGTTCCCAAGGGTAGGAGGCCGATGCTCCCTGGGAAATTCGCCTGAAGCCAAAAATGGGCCATGAATTCATGGTGCAGGCTTCAGCATCACATGCCAGCAGATTCCCCAGTGATTAGGGCAACAGGGGCATCATGCTGGAAACCTGCCAGTGCATGCTCTAGGTCTAGGATGAAGTCAAGAGATACCTTGTCTCTCATCAATTCCACAAAGATGTGTACATTACCCCTCACCCCTGTACAAATGGATGTTAACTTCAGATGACAGGACCTCCTTGGGAGGATTATGAAAGATGAAACATTTTTATCCAAAGCAGAGTTATGCTACTTAAAGGAAACATTTAAGTAATGAAATTGAACTATATTTGAAACTGAATTGGACACTTTTTCTGTAACTTAACTGTTGTGGTTTTAAAGTATGTCCACCAATTCTTTGATATGTCCCCCTTCAAATGTGACACCTACTACTACTTCCCTTGAATATGGGTCAGGCTGTGTGTGTGTGTGTGTGTGTGTGTCTTTTTAGGGCCGCACCCATGGCATATGGAAGTTTCCAGGCTAGGGGCCGAACTGGAGCTGCAGCTGCCGGCCTACACCACAGCCACAGCAACCCGGATCTGGGCTGCGTCTGTGACCTATACCACAGCTCAAGGCAAAGCCGGATCCCATGTGAGTAAGACTTACCACCTGTTTCCAATGAAGAGAAGACTTCCGAGGCTGGGTCATCATAAGGACAATTTCTACCTGGATCTCTCCCTCTTGGATTACTCATTCCGGGGGAAGCCTGCCACCATGTTACAAGGATGGGAAAGCTATCTTGTGAAGAGGTTCACGTATGAAAAACTCAGGCCTCTCATCAACCAGCACCAACTAGCAACCAGGGCAGTAAGCCGCCTTGGCAGCAGACCCTCCAGCCCTAGATACGTGACTACAGTCCAGACAACACTGACTGCAACGTTGTGAGCCCCAGGCCAGGACTGCCCAGCTAAGCTGCTCCCAAAGTCCTGACCCACAGAAATGAGATAATGCTTATTACTGAGTTCCTAAGTTTGGGGGGATTTTGTTATACAATAATAGATAACTTATACATGGGTGGGGGAGTTCCCATTGTGCCTCAGTGGTTAACGAATCCGACTAAGAACCATGAGGTTGCGGGTTCGATCCCTGGCCTTGCTCAGTGGGTTAAGGATCTGGCGTTGCCGTGAGCTGTGGTGTAGGTCGCAGACACGGCTCGGATCCCACGTTGCTGTGGCTGTGGCGAAGGCCGGCAGCTACAGCTCCTGTTAGACCCCTAGCCTGGGAACCTCCATATGCTACGGGTGCGGCCCTAGGTAAGGCAAAAAGACAAAAGACAAAAAAAAAAAAAACTTATACATGAGTGAAGACTCTAGAAAACAGTAAGAGACCTACATTTTCTAGGCATACTCAAACCGTAATGCCTGTCCCACAGCAGAAGTGTCCCTGCTGTGTATGTGTGTACCTGTTCTGGAAAGTATGTGGTTTCTTATTATGCCAAGAACATGAGGAAGGGGAGAACACAACTAGCCACACTGCAGTGTTGTCTAAGCGGAAAAAAGAAAGCCACTAAGGAGGAGGTGGATTTATTACAGACTCAGAAGAAACTGCAGGGAGAGACTGCGGCAAGATGGCGGAGGAGTAAGAGGTCGCGCTCACCCTCTCCCACAAATACATCAAAAAACGCATCTAAATATAAAACAAGTTGGACAAATCATCATCTGAATGCTGATTAATTTAAACCTCCAAAAACTGCAAGAAACCCTTGAAATAACTGGGTAGAACAAGTGAAGAAAAAAAAAAAAGGTGAGAGAGAA
>PVHT021183648.1:7173073-7382247 GCA_004024745.2 Catagonus wagneri
GGAGGGGTGGGGGAGGGGTGGGAGGGAGTGGGGATAACTACTGCTTTAATGATGGAATAGCAAGGAGCTCCAACTGTAATGCACGGGGAACTATATCTAATTACATGTGACAAATCCATGTATGTACATGTAATCGGGTCACCACATGGTGCAGTTGGAAAATCTGACAGAAATCTGTAAACCAGCTATAATGCAAAAAAAAATAATAATAAAAAAAAATTAAAAAAAAAAAAAAAAGAAACTGCAGGTAACTCAAGAACAGGAAGTGGCAGTTAGACCCAAGATGGGACTGAAGTAAGGGAGAGAAAGCTGTCAGAGCCGAGACTGCTACTGACTCTGGCTCTTTCTCTCTAAGTCTCCAGGACCTACTGCTTCCTAGTCACCCTCCCTCAATTAGCTGCATTCATCTGCTTTTCTTTTGAGACTCTGATTACTGGCCCTCAAACAGTGGCATTGG
Organism: Catagonus wagneri; assembly: GCA_004024745.2. Taxonomy (NCBI): domain Eukaryota; kingdom Metazoa; phylum Chordata; class Mammalia; order Artiodactyla; family Tayassuidae; genus Catagonus; species Catagonus wagneri. The sequence goes on from PVHT021183648.1 coordinate 7,173,531, forward strand.
CTCTGAAACTTACACAAGATCTTACAAGTTCAATGCTCTTACCTAAATGACCAAGTCTCCATTAAAAATACAACCACCATATGATCCAGCAATCCCACCTCTGGGGATAGATCTAAAGGAAATGAAATCACTGTCTTGAAGAGATATCTACACTCCCATGTTCACCAAAGCACAGTTCACAGCAGCCAAGAGATGGTGCCTGCTGATGGATGAACAGATAAAGAAAATGTGATACACAAATATACCACACACACATACACATTCAATGGAGTATTATTCTGCCTTTACAAAGAAGGAAATTTTGCCATTTGTGACAACATGGATGAACCTGGGGGGATATTAAGTGAAATAAGCCAGACACAGAAAGACAAATACCGCATGATCTATCTCACTTATATGTGGAGTGTAAAAAACAGTTGAATCCAGGAAGTTCCCGTCGTGGCGCAGTGGAAATGAATCCAACTAGGAACCATGAGGTTGCAGGTTCGATCCCTGGCCTCGCTTAAGTGAGTTAAGGATCTGGCATTGCCGTGAGCTGTGGTGTAGGTCGCAGACGCGGCTCGGATCTGACGTTGCTTTGGCTGTGGTGTAGGCTGGCGGCTACAGCTCCGATTCGACCCCTAGCCCGGGAATTTCCATTTGCCACAGGTGAGGCCCTAAAAAGCTAAAACACACACACAAAAAAGTTGAATTCAAAGTATTGGTAAGTAGAATGGTGGTTAGGAGGGCTGGAGGAATGGGTGAAATAGGGAGATACTGGTCAAAGTATACAACTTTCAATGACAGGATAAATAAGTTCTGGAGACCTAGTGTACATACAGCATTATTAGTTAATAATGCATACTTGAAATCTGCTGAGAGATTTCAAGTATTCTCACCATACACACAAAAATGTGACATGAGGTATTAATTAGCTTGATTGTTGTCATCATTTCACAATATATACATTTAGCAAACATCACACTGTACACCTTAAATATATACAATTCTTATTAGTCAATCATACTTCAATAAGGGGGGGGAGAGAAAACATATGACCCAGTGTCTCAAAGTTCTGATCTAAATTCTTAGGAGGCAGAGTCTGTTTGACTCAGCCTAAGTCGGGTATAGAGTAGATCCAATTAGCTGTAGGCAATGGGATGGAGAAGAGTTCCTGTGCTACCCCGTCAACACTCTCTAACAAGTATAGCAAATTTTATAAAGAGGAAGGACAAGGAGAGGGAGGAACTGCCTGACAGACAAAATGCTGGCATCAGCGTGCGTATGCATGGGTTTTTAAAATTCCATGAACTCTCCACTGGTAAGCCTGCCAACAGCCACAATACCTTTGGCCTCCACTTCACCCCCATTTGAATCACCCACCTGAAGACGCACACCTCACACTGTGTATAGTTCTGCCACATGCACAACACACAGTGTCACCCTCCACAGCTTAGCTGTGACATGGCTTCCTCTGCCCTGTCCCCCTGGGGGGCACCTATCGCCCTCTCAAACTGCTGGCTTTCATCTTCTCTGAGGTTCTAGATCCCTTGAACCCCCACTCCTCCAAAATACGTTACTCACACCTTCGTTCTTACTATAGTACTGCTTTAATTTTCACACATATTACATCTATTATTGCACACATTACACTGCATTGTGTTCACTGATTCTTATAGGGAGGAATGTCATTTAATTTATCTTTAGATCTCTAGGATCTAAAAAAGATTAGGTTCTCAACAACAGTGTTCCAGCATGTTGAACAAGCATGATTTTACTTAAAGCAACTTGATTTTTATTTCCCACTGGCCCTGTGAAAACTCTCTGCAGGGGCTGGTTCTCCGCCCATCCCGGAATGAAAACCTGAGCAGTCCCATTTCTTTTTCTTTCTGGTCACTTTTAGGTAAGAAAAGTTAGTAATTAAAATATCCAGTCCAGGATCATGGTTGAAATTTGTCCACTGACTTAGAGTAAAGGTTTTCCCCTACCCCCGATTTGCTGCAGACAGGGAAGCGCTGGGGCCACTTCCCTCTTTCCCTAATTCATTTGTCTAACTCCACTCAAATATCCTCTTCAAAATCCCTTTCCCAGTCTTCATCCTAACTCTTTTATGTCCTTGATATGGGTAAGAGTTTAAGAGTCAACTATTCAGCTCGCCTTCCTATATTCTGCAAAAGTCCAACAGAGAAGTCTGCCTCTGGTATTTCTTGGTCACCGGACCTCGGGAGGCACTCCTATTTGTTGGACACACTTTGATAAAAGTTTAACTGTCACCACTTGGGATTTTCCTGTTTCTAACTTTCAACATGCTTCCATCCTCACCCCAAGTCTATAATCTACTATCTACCTACTTTATAACCTCCAATTACCAACCCCTGCATAGTCTCTGAATCCAGTCTCCTGACCCAGGCGACGAGTTTCAGCCACTTCACCCAAGCTCTTGCGAGGGACTAGACAAACTAATGTGATTCTCAAGAAAAGAGGCCCAGTTAAAGACAGGCTACCCCACGTGGCAGAAGATAGTCCTGCCCATTACTGCTACACTTGGGTCTTGGTGTAAGTGACTGAAGTAGTATGGTGGTTTCAGCTTCTGAATTACTGATATCCCTAGAGTTGTGCCTACAAGGAAGGACCTTGTCTCTCAGAAGCTCAAATTCCTAATCCATACATGCCATCCCTCCTATTCCAAATGATTCTCCACTCACTGAAAGGCTACAAAACCAGGCTCGATTCTCATCTTTCCCATCTGTTAAGCACCGACAGGACCACTTGTGTGGTCAGAGCAGCCACATCGACCCTGCGAAGCTCTGGGAAGAGGTTTCCTCTCCTACGTGCACCTTCCCACTGGACAACACTCACCTACACAAACGTCAGTGATGCCTCCGATGCCTCTCCCCAACCAATGGAGCAGACCCAGCTATACAGAGTATCCCCACACCACTACTGGCATCCACTATGCTCATGGCCCTAGATTCAGGACCTGGTAAAACAATGAAGACTTCATCATCTGTGTCACCAATCTAGGAGGCTCAAAGTCCTCCATCTCTACAGTAAATTGTGAGGCCTATATTAATGACCTCACCATGGACCTTTCCCAAATCAGGATGCTTACCACCTTCCTATCATAGTGGCCTTTCTCCTGAATACAGCTTACTATGCCCGACTCATCCGCCCACCTCAAGTTCTAGCCCTATGCCTCTAGAAATTTTTCAAATATGTAGCTATCCAGATAGATGGTCTTAAACCACAGGCCTGATTTCTTTTCTCCTTCTTCTTAAAGCAGTGGTCCTCAACATTAGCAGCAAAATGAAGAGCTTTAAAAAAATACTGATGTCTGGGTTCCACTCCCAGAGATTCTGAATGAATTGGTCTAGGGTGAAGCCTGGGCATTATGGCCTTTTAAACCTCCCCAGCTGATTCTAATTGCAGGCAAGGTAAAGAATCTGTCCTAAGACTCTCTAAATACAGACGAATCCATGCCACAAAGAGCATCCACATTTTGGTGGGGAGATGGCATGCATAAAGGTGGTGGTAAGAAGTTCCCGCAGTGGCTCAGGAGTAACGAGCCTGATTAGTATCCATGAGGATGCGGGTTCAATCCCTGGCCTCGCTCAGTGGGTTACAGATCTGGTTGCTGTGAGCTGTGGCATAGGTCGCAGACATGGCTTGGATCCTGTGTTGCTGTAGCTGTGGTGTAGGCTGGCAGCTACAGCTCCGATTCAACCCCTAGGCTGGGAACTTCCATATGCCATGGGTATGGCACTAAAAAGAAAAAAAGACAAAAAAAAAATAAAAAGGTGGGAGGGCTGAAGGAAGAAACTCTTGTTATCAAGTTCTGTGCTAGTATCTCATGCAGTCTTTTCAACAGTATCTCATTTCATCTTTACAGTCATCCTTTGAGGTAGGCACAATTATCCTTATTTTACAAACAGGGAAACTGAGGCTCAGAGAGGTCACACAGAGTAACTGGCATAGCCAAGGATCAAACCTCAGGTCTGATTTTCAATTTTACACCCTTTCTGTAACCATACTGAGAGGTCATGTCTCTTTCACCTGGATGATCCCCCACTCTCAAAAACTGAGACACTCAGGCTTCAAGACAGAAATCTATTCTATTGCATCCATGTATTTTTTCTGGAACATTTCCCCATGAACTCCACACATATAGCCCAGTTACTAGCTATACTTTAGGTAGCCAAAATGAAGTGCTCCAGGGAGAACTTCTTGACAGAGGACTACCATGTCTGGGCCTTTATTAAAGCACTTCCATTCTATTTATTGATACCTGGATCCTTCTCCATCACAGCTAACTTAAATCCTGTGGCTTTCTTTTCTATATTGAGTTTCCCTTATGAATAAAGCTATATTGCTTACCTACAAGCCATGCCTTTGCTGGTCTACTAAAGTTACGTATTCCATCTTTCCTCTGCCTTGTACTCCAGACAGTACACAAAGAATCAAAATATACTGGCTAAGCTGCATAAGATTACTGCTAATGTCAAGATGGACTCGCACACTAGTGAACTAGAGGGCTAGAGGCTAGAAGTATGTACTTCAGTAATGCACCAGTGACTTCATTCCACCATTTCACCCTATGAAATCCACACTGTGTTCTGCCTGAGGTAAGGTGGAAGGGACCAGGGGACTCATGGGGAGAGAACAGTTCAGGTGTAGGTGGTACCTTGCAGATGCTCCATGCCCAAATCCACTGCTTGTGCAGATGTCCCACACATCCTGAGAGAGAAAGAGGTCAGATTAGTCAGTTCTCTCAAGACACTCCCCAAATTGCTGACTTAAGTGGTCTTCCTCATCCAGACCTCAGCCCTTGCTCAGGACTCTGGCTTTTAGCATCCTCCTTGTTCCACTCACTTAGGAATGCCCCAATTCCTACCTTTCACACGATGAAGTAAATGGGCGCCCTTTCGTGCCTATTTACAAACTATTTTCACACCATTTGAAGGGAAATTTTCTCTACTACCAACAGTCCTGTTTTCCTAGTTTCCCCTCTCCACTGTGCTGTATAGTTACTGCCTTCATTCACCTCTCCAATTTTTCCATCTTCTCCTTCCCATGGCATTACCTTAATTCACATTCACATCCTTTCTCGGTCTCCGGTAAAAATAATTTTTTTTTTCTTGGCCCTTCAGATTTACTCCTTTGTGTCGCTCCCAGGGTTATCTTTCCCACAAAGCTCTTTCATTCCCGCTTTAGCCTTGACGTCTCTCCCACGTACTCTCCTTCACTACTCGATTCGCTGAAACGTCCTCTCAGAGTTCACGGCCGATGTACAGTAACGTAAAGGAAGAATGACCACACAAGTATGTGGAGCCGTGACTGCAAAATTTCGAAGAGTGTGGTGGAGGGTGCTTGAATCCATCGGGTCAACGTCAATTATGGGATCCTCTCAGTTTTCTCAAGGGTCAAACGCGGTTGACTAACACCAGGCAAGAGTTTCAAAATATTTTCGCGCTAAAACTGATGAGTCAAGCGCAAGCGCAAACGTACACCAGGCTGTTCCGCCGTGCGCGGGGGGGGGGGGGGGGGGGCAGATCTCGCGACGTTTGGGGGAACGCAGCGCGTAGAAACGTTTTTCTTGATATTTTAAGGCTTCCCCCCGCCCCTCCACCCCAAGGTTCTCCCCAGCCGCAATGGATTGGTGCTGTAGTCAAAGAAAATCAGGACTCCGCGGCGAGAACAAACGAGGCTAGGAGAAGTAGACGACACGCCAGCGACAGTTCCCTGTGGCCGGAATTCTGCGAAGGGCTTCTTTGCGAGTCCCCGAAGGCCGCGCAAGCTCTTCAAACACAAAAGCCAGAACTATATAAAAATACAAAAAGCCAACTAGTTTATCACCTTAGGACGCGGTGTGGTGGCTTTTTATTTTATTTTTACTTTACACTGTACGAAAAATCCCATTGGCTGCCTACAAACCAGTTTACCTTTCTGCTGCCACTGCGCCTGCGCGGGGCTTTGTTTACTACTTCGGGCAGCCGAGGGTCCGGCCTGCAGAGTTAGGCATTTACGGTCCTGGTGTGTAGTTCGTCGTGAAAATCGTGTTTTCAGCCAGAAACATGCATTGGAGAGGAATAACGGCGTTAAGTGTAAGCCTAAAACCAGTGAAAATAGGAGCGGTAATAAAAATTCCAACGCTCAGAAGTCGTTGCCTTGTCAGATCTGTCGTGGAAAAATGAAAGTATTGAAGGTGACAGCCCCGCTAAGAAATGGTTAGCAGCAACGGTAAACACGAAAGTGTAGGTCTTACCGGTTTAAAATATGGATTCAGTTATGGAAGAGATGCAAATAACTAACACCTGAGCCCATCTTGCTCAAATTGCGAGCAATACTTGTTGCATGGATAAGAATGAGTCTTGAAGCTGAGTGAAAAAGGCAGTCATGCAAATTTTGAGACTAAAAACAGAGATGACTATAGAAGCAGTAGCAACAGAGATGACTCTGGAAGCAAGAGCCAGAAGCAGCACAAACCAAGAAGCAAGTTTCTAAAAATGGTTTTACGTTCCCTTAAAAATCAGTTTCAGATGGCTTAGAAGGCTATGATACATACAAAATGAGAGGTTCTGGTGAAACTGTGTTATAGACATGACTGAATCTGTTTGAAAAGAAAAGTAGACAAGCTGGTTTTTTAAAAAATATGTTTACAGAGAATTTTTAATGATGCAATTTAATGTGCTCAAAAAATAGCCTTAAATAACTGGTTCAGCTAACCTGTTTACCTTAAGAGTTGGATAATAGCATAGATGTTAACAATTTGGCAATTTTATTGGACTCTGTTAGGTTTTAAATGGTGAATTTGAAGACTTCAATTTGTAACAAGAAAATTTCTACAAGACGAAGGTGAGCATGGCGTTAAGTAGAAGAAACGTATGGATGTGTATGCAGATGGGGTCAAATTTTGAAGGCTCTGGACATTTCGAGCATTCACAGCCTCCACCTTCAAAAATTAGCCTCTGGATTTTTCTTATTATGTTTGATATGATAGTAAAATTTAGTAAATGATTACTTACCTTCTAAGGCAACGATTTGTACCAAAGAAGGAACTTAAAATCCTGCTCCGTTATCTAGAGGTACACTTGTTTGGTTGAGGTAAGTTTTCTAAGCCAGGGTTGAGTTGACATTTTCTTTATAAAGGAAAATAAATGTAGATAAGCTGAATTGATTCTTTGTTCACCTATTAAAGTGATTAAGACTGACTCATAAACACTGCTTACTTTGTCAAGGCAATCAACAACTGTAAAACAAACTGAGTACTTTTTTTTGCACAGGGTGAGATGGCACTAATGAAAATTGGGAATTGGATGAAGTTGATAGAGAACTATGAATGCTTTGAAACTGCCAGGTTATTTACATGTGCTCAAAATGTTAGTGTAAGATTAGTTAAGTGGTCAAATAACACTTCATCTTTGTTCAATGAAAAAAAAATCCTTTAATGAGTAAAAGAAATTCACTAGTGAATTGGTTACCCATTCAGTCCATCATATGACTCAGGAAACAGACTTCCAGAATTTCCACAATTAGTAGTTAAAAAGTTATCCATCCATTTCTTTAGCACCTTTCTGAGCATGCTCTCCTGTAATCACCATGACACTATAAAGCAGTAAAAGAAAAAAAAAAAAACTCTGCCATTTGGGTGTACATATTTACATGAATATGGGTTCTTGAATTATTGTGATCCCAAGATAAGAAATTGCTGAACAATGAATCTGATATGCATTTCCAAATGCCCAAAACTGGTTGAATCAACACGACATAATCTTTTTCTTCTTTGGCCACCCCACAGCATACGGAGTTCTGGGGCTAGGGATCAGATCCAAGCCATGGTTGCAACCTACACTGAAGCTGCGGCAATGGAAGCTGCAGCAATGCCAAATCCTTAACCCACTGTGCCAGGCCAGGCATCAAACCTTCGGCCCAGTGCTCCCAAGGTGGCTCCAATGCTGTTGTGCCACAGCAGGAACTCCAACACAACATAATCTTACTAACTGAGTGATATATTTAAAGTATGAGTTGGTGTTTGACTTGTACCTCTAGTGCTTAAAAAACAGCAGAACCCTCTGAATAGTATTTAAAAATCAAACTAAACACATTAGAGTATGTACTGGTGGATTTTTTTTTAAATTATCTTACATGATTAAGATTAAATCCAGAGAGTTCCTGTTGTAGTACAGAAGAAACGAATCCAACTAGGGACCATGAGGTTGCAGGTTCGATCCCTGACCTCGCTTAGTGGCTTAAGGATCTGGCATTGCCATGAGCTGTGGTGTAGGTTGCAGACATAGCTCGGATCCCGAGTTGTGTGGCGTAGGCCAGCAGCTGTAGCTCCTATTCGACCCAAGCCTGGGAACCTCCATATGCTGCGGGTGCAGCCCTAAAAAGAAAAAAGGGGGAAAAAAAGGAATGGTTTAGGAGTATATCCTGTTGCACGATGGGATCGGCAGCATCTGTGCAGCACCAGGACACAAGTTCAATCCCTAGCCCACCCCTCCGGGTTAAAGGATCTGGCATTGCTGCAGCTGCGGCTCAGATCTGATCCCTGGCCCAAGAATTCCATGTGTTGAGGGGCAGCCAAAAAAAAAAAAAAAATTACAGCAAGAGAAAATTTTACAAAAAAAAAAAAAAAGATTTAATTCTGTTCTAGTCTTTTCACTTGGCTATACAGTATACTGACACAAATCTCATATTGACTGATAAACTGGACTTGGCTAAAAGATCTCTTTTAGAATGACTTAAAAGCAAAAGAGAATCTACCATTTAGACAATCAGTAGACTTTCCTTAAATTTTCTAAATTTGGAGTTCCCATTGTCATGCAGTGGAAACAAATCCAACTAGTAACTGTGAAGTTTCAGGTTCAACCCCTGGCCTTGCTCAGTGGGTTAAGGATCTGGCATTGTAGTGAGCTGTGGTGTAGGTCACAGACACGGCTCAGATCCCAGGTTGCTGTGGCTGTGGCTGTGGTATAGGCCGGAAGCTATAGATCCGATTTGACCCCTAGCCAGGACCTCTATATGCCATGGGTGCAGTCCTAAAAAGAAAAAAAAAGAAAAAAAAATTTTTTTCTAGATTTCTTTCTACCCTTGTATGATGTTACTTTGCTTACCCACTGAGCTCTGAGCATCTTAAATACAAAGACCTTATCTCTGTCTCTGTTTGCTTATGTGCCTCTGTAACTCCAGCACTCACATAATGCCTGACACATTGTAGATAATCAATAGATACATAATATGTGAATGAAATACAGCTTTGATCAATCAATCATATGTTCCATGTGAGCCTGGTTGGGATCAACTGTTGCTTATTTTGGTTATGTAGAGTATCTGTTGGTGGCGGTTGAGTAAGTTCTTTTGGTTGCAAGGAACAGTCTCATTTGTTACCTTATCTCAAGGTAACAAATGTTACCCAAAGGTAACACTACTCAGTGTGCAAATGTGTGTGTGTGTATATTCACATGTGCAAACATGTGTACATGTGTGTTTACATGTGTGACAGGAATCTTAGCCATACTGCCAAGTCCTTAGAAAAGCCAAATTCAGTCTTGAGTCATATGTGAACAGGAAGCAAAAGTTCATGTGGGGAGTTCCTATTGTGGCTCAGCAGGTTAAGGGCCTGACATAGTTTCCGTGAGGATGTAAATTCAATCCCCAGCCTCACTCAGTAGATTGTGGATCCCAAGTTGCCACAAGCTTCAGTGTAGGTCAAAGATGTGGCTTAGATCTGCAATGTTGCTGTGGCTGCGCCATAGGCCAGCAGCTACAGCTCTGATTTGACCCCTAACTTCCATGTGCCTCAGGTCCAACCATAAAAAAGAACATCAAAAAAAGTCCATTTGGAATGTAGGGCACTCTTGATCCTTTTACCATGGAAGTCCATGGCCTATCCTTCCAGCACGTAGTGATTCTGCTGGTCCCTACACGTCTTCTCTCTGCACCTGTCTGTGCTATTTTCACTATGACCTTCTGGCTCTTACAGTACTTCCTAGTCCTAATTCTTCAGTAAGAGTGTAAGATTGGGAGTTCCTGTCGTGGCACAGCGGTTAACGAATCTGACTAGGAACCGTTAGGTTGCAGCTTCGATCCCTGGCCTGACTCAGTGGGTTAAGGATTCCGCGTTGCCGTGAGCTGTGGTGTAGGTCGCAGACGTGGCTTGGATCTGGCGTGGCTGTGGTGCAGGCCGGGAGCTACGGCTCCAATTAGACCCCTAGCTTGGGAATCTCCATATGCCGCAGGTGTGGCCCTAAAATGGCAAAAAACCAAAAAAAAAAAAAACAAAGTATAAGATTGGATTAACTTATAACCATCTTCCTTTTGGGCAGAGCTGTCTGTGCCAGGCCCCATCATAGCTCTTAGGAGCCCATGCTGTACAGCTCTAGGGGTGGGGCACTTGCTCTTGGAAGGGAGTGTAGACCTGTTAGGTTCCATGACTGCCATGTCTAGGACTTAATAGAATTCAGTGAAGGCTATATCTTTGAGCTTTGCTGCACCTGTGTGTTTTTGCCAATAGTATCTATTATTGGGTGCTACCTACTCTGCATTTATTTTGTTTAGAGGATGGAAATTGACCTCACTGGAGTATACAGGAAAGGTTAAAGACTCTAGGTTTGTATCTGAAGTCAGGGTGAATATGTCATGGAGGCAGTGTTATGTGTTTGTGTGTGTTTGGGGGGCTAGGGCTGTATCTTCCCGAAGAGCTAAGTTTAGTGGAAAAGGATCAGGTTTAGGTTGTTATCTTTGCTCCTAATTGTGTATGACCATAGACAAGTCACCTTTTCTCTTTATTTCCACTTCCTTTCTTGTTATGGGTCACAACACTTATCTTGGCTGCACAATTATTAAACCACTGTGCTATGATAAAATACATAAATGTTAAATTCGTATTATTATGTGATGAATATATGAAAATGATCTGAAAATGTTGAATTTTCATTCAACAGATTCAGAGCTCAGTTGAATTTGGTGGGGATTAAAACTCTTGTATTTGCACTCAGAGAAGTAGACCCTAAGTACGGTTGTAGTTTGTAATATTTACAGGGTTAGCGCTGACAGTTCTGGCCTTGTGCTGCCCTCCTGTGCTGTTTAAACTGCTCAGCAGGTCAATTTCATTCCTGCTTCATGAATGCTCTGCGGGGGGGAAATGCTGTCTTATTACTTACCCTCTTCTGTCCTCATGTGGCCACAGAGGGCCTAACTATTCTGGATGTTTCTGTTTCCTCAATAAAGGAAGAGATGGAAAACTACCCTGGAACGTTCTAGGTCAGAAAATCTAATCCCAAATTAAGGAAAAAGGCAACAAATTGCAAATTACATTAGGCACTGAATCTATAATCAGTCCACTGACACAGAAGGATCTTAAACAGATTACTGAGGTTTGGAGAAGAATTCCATTATGATGGCATCAGGAAAGGCTTTTTGTCAAGAATAAATAGAGGAGTTCCCATCCTGGTGCAGGGGAAATGAATCCGAGGAAGTGACTCCGACTAGGAATCATGAGGTTGCGGGTTCGATCCCTGGCCTTGCCCAGTGGATTAAGGATCTGGCGTTGCCATGAGCTGTGGTGTAGGTTACAGACGCGGCTCAGATCTGGCGTTGCTGTGGCTGTGGTGGAGGCCAGCAGCTGTAGCTCCAATTTGACCCCTAGCCTGGGAATCTCCATATGCCATGGGTGTGGCCCTAAGAAAAAGCAAAGAAAAAATAGAATAAATGGAAATGCAACTCAATGTCCTTTTATTATGCTAAGAATTTACAATAAAGCCTTACACTGTTTATTTGGTGGATAAGACAGTCTATTAGCGTGGGAAGAGAAAATGCTGTTGTGCAATGACTTTCTAAGCAGAACATTAGCCAGGTGAAATACGAGATGCACAAGCAGAGCTCATTCTGGGCTCATTCTCCTAGCACAGTCTCTGGAAGTAATTCCTTTCAAAGAGGTTTAGGGCAATTGGTCAACATGACAATTCTTAGGAAAGCTAAGAAAGGATATTGAAGGAACCATACAATGTGAAACCATACAATGAAACAAGTAAAGGTGGTCAATGGGTGGCTCCTTTTTCATGTGCTTACTGCCCCATCTGGCAGTAATGCAGACCTCACCCCAAATCTGCTTCCAGACAGGCTCCCAGATGTTAGAACCCAGCAACCCTCTGATCGGATGAGATATGTGGGTGCATGTTTTGTCCATGTGGGTATGCAACATGCATGTACATGACTTTCTTTTAGTCCATTCCGGTCAGGCTTTCATATTCATCACCAAAACTACTCTCATCAAGATCAGCAATGAGGGGTTCCCACCGTGGCACAGTGGGTTAAGAATCTGACTGTAGCGGCTTGGGTTGCTGCTGAGACGCAGGTTCCATCCCCAGTCCAGCACAGTGGGTTAAAGGATCTGGCATTGCTACAGCTACGGTTCAGGTCACAGCTGAGGCTGGGATTCAGTCACCGACCCTGGAACTTCATATACCATAAAAACAAACAAACAAACAGAAATCAGCAATGACCTTTATGGCCAAAGCCAATGGTCAGTTTTCAGTTCTCATCTTACTCAACAGCAGCATTTAAAATATTTGACCTCTCTCTCATCCTTAAAATACTTTCTTTTACTTGGCCTCTGGGTGACCTCTTTCTTGGCTCTCCTCCACTCCATCAGTGGCTCCTTTATATTCCCATTTGCCTAAATCCTTCCCATCTTTTTGATTTCTAAAAGTCATAATTCTCAGGCCTCTTTTCTGTCTAAACTCACTCCCTTGGTGATCTTATCTAGTCCTATGGCTTTAATAGCATCAACATGCTATTTTCAAATGTGTATCTCCAGTACCAACCTCTCTCCCCTGAATTCCAGACTCATATATACAACTATTTACTCAACACCTCCACTTGGATGTCCATGGATATCTCCAACTTAACACATGCAAAGCAACATTTGTTCCCCCCTCAGTCAACCCCATTTCAGTAAATGGCCAAGGCTTCAGCTGCTTACGCCAAACCTTGGAATCATCATGGACTCCTCTCTCCCATACCCCCCTGTCATTTCCAATCCCTTGGCAAACCCTGTTGACTGTATCTTTAAAACCACATATATCAATGACTCTATCCCTTTTCTATGTACATTGCTACCACTCTGGTCTGAACCAGCATGACCTCTTTTGGGATTACTGCAGTGGTCTGCTAACTGGTCTTCCTACTTTTCTCTTCTTTGAAATACTTCCCACTCAGCAAAGTGATCAAAGTTAGCCAAAGTCAAATCAAAACTCTTTGCTCAAAGATGGCTCACCTCAGGGAGTTTCCATTGTGACTCAGTGGGTTATAAACCTGACTAGTATCCATAAGGAAGCAGGTTTGATCCCTGGCCTCGTTTGGTGGGTTAAGGATTCAGCATTGCCGTGAGCTTCGATGTAGGTCATAGATGCAGCTTGGATCCCGAGTTCCTGCGGTTGTGGTGTAGACCAGCAGCTGCAGCTCTGATTTGACCCCTAGTCTGGGAACTTCCATATGCCACAGGTGCGGTCCTGAAAAGCAAAAAAAAAAACAAAAACAAAAAAAACAAAAAAGCCAGAGCTTACCTTAACTGGAATGAAAATGGAAAGTCTTTGTCATGTCTTATAAAATATACATGATCTGGGCCTTTACTTTCTCTTTGATTTCATCTCCTATCTCCCAGCCCCTACACTCTCTATTTTTGGCTTCCTAGTTCCCTTATTGTTTTTAGCCATCCTAGGCACATTCCTCAGGGCTCTTGGATTTGCTATTTCCTCTACCAGGAACACAGAAAATTACATAGTCCATGCCCTCATTCCATTCAGGTCTCTATTCAAATTTCACTTAATCAAAAAGTCCTTCCCTGTTAGTATAGGATCTGCCTTCATTATTCCCTGCACCCTGAACTACATTAGTTTGGTTTTTTTTAAGCACCTAGAACAGCACAACATATTTAGCTTATTTATTTGTGTATTGTCTGCCTTCTATATTTGAGTGTAAACTCCATTCCAGGAAAGCAGGACCTTAGCTATCTTTGTTTTCTCCTGTGTCCCCAGAGTGTCTGGTGTCTGGTAAGTTTCATTAAAAATTTAATGAGTAAGAGTTCCCATTGTGGCTTAGCAGAAACGAATCCGACTGGGAACCATGAGGTTTCAGTTTGATCCCTGACCTCGCTCAGTGGGTTAAGGATCTGGCATTGCCATGAGCTGTGGTGTAGGTTGCAGACATGGTTTGGATCTGGCATTGCTGTGGCTGTGGTGTAGGTCAGCAGCTATGACTCTGATTAGACCCCTAGCCTGGGAACCTCCACGTGCCACAGATTCAGTCCTAAAAAGCAAAAAAAAAAAAAAAAAAAAAAATTTAATGAATGAAAGAATGAACAATGTTCACATGAGCAATTATTCGGAGAGTGGTCAGGAGCAGAAAATGGGCACTTTCCAGGGTTTTGGTCTTTTTTTTTTGTTGTTGTTCTTTTTTTGTCATTAGGGCCGCACCCACGGCATATGCAGTTTCCCAGGCTAGGGGTACAATTGGAGCTGTAGCCACTGGCCTACGTGACAGCCACAGCAACATGGGATCTGAGCCGTGTCTGTGACCTATACCACAGCCTATGGCAACATCGGATCCTTAACCCACTGAGCAAGGCCAGGGATCCAACCCGCAACCTCATGGTTCCTGTCGGATTTGTTAACCACTGAGCCACGACGGGAACGCCTTTTTCTTTTTGGTCTTTTTTTTTTAGGTGTAATTTTGCATAAACTGAAGACAGATCATCATTGAGGAGGTTTTCTCCATGTCTTCTCAATGAATGTAGTTGAAAATGGTCAGTTGGTGGTAAATATGGTTTTTGTTCCAAATTCCATATTCTACCCATAGAAAGTGTCCGCTTATATTTCAATCATGGTAATGAAGGTCACGAATCCAAAGTCTGCTGTTTATTTTCCATTCTTAAGAAACTAGGAATACTGCATTTGCTTACATTTTACTTGAAAATGAAGATTTTTTTTTTTCTCTAAAAATGTCTAGAGTCCCTGCTATGGTGCAGTGGGTTAAGAATGTGGCTGCAGTGGCTTGGATCGCTGTGGAAGTGTGGGTTTGATCACCTGTCTGGCGCAAGGGATTAAAGGATCTGGCATTGCCTCAGCTGCAGCAGAGCTCACACTGTGGCTCAGATTCAGTCTCTGGCCCAGGACCTCCCATGTGCCGTGGGTGTGTCCACAAAAAGCAAACAAACAAAAAACCTGATGCATTTTTTTTCCTCTAAGGTCTGACCCCATCCGATCAGTTTTTTTTGTTGTTGTTGCTTTTTTTTTTTTGTCTTTTTAGAGCTGTACCTGTGGAATATGGAGGTTCCTAGGCTAGGGGTTGAATCAGAGCTGTATCCGCTAGCCTATGCCTCAGCCATAGCAACACCAGATCCAAGGCTCATTTGCAACCTACACCAAAGCTAACAGCAACGTTGGATCCTTAACCCACTGAGCAAGGCCAGGTTAAGTCGGGTTGGTTACTGCTGAGCCGCAACAGGAATTCCAAGAAAGTTAACCTCTTATTCTCTCTCCCGCTCAACCCCTGAGGGATCCAGGTAATTTCAATGGACATAAAGACTATCAAATCAAATTCTGTTTTTTTGTTTGTTTGTTTGTTAATAGCCACACCTGTGGCATATGGAGGTTCCTAGGCTAGGGGTCGAATCAGAACTACAACTGCAGGCCTACACCAGAGCCACAGCAATGCCAGATCTGGGCCGAATCTGTGATCTACGCAGCAGCTTGTGGCAATGCTGGATCTTTAACCTACTGAATGAGGCCAGGATCAAACCCACATCCTCATGGACATTATGTTTGGGTACTTAACCTGCTGAGCCACAACGGGAATCCCTCAAATCAAATTCTTAATATTCCCTATCTTCCAGACTTTCCCCTCTGTGATAAGATTGACTCTAAAATGTTATAACAGATGGAGCCAAAATACCCTGGTCCAACAAAATAGAAACATATGTTTCTCAAGTCAGGTCAGGGATGCAAGTTGATGGCGGCTCTATCATCTTCAACCTGTAGCCTCCAAGGTCACCTTTACAGCCTGGGTAGGGGAAGAGAGAAACAGAAGGGGAGGGGCTGTGTGGTAGGTTTTATGCACTAAGCCTGGAAAACACACATTACTTTTGCTCCCATTCTGTCTGTTGGAAAATACCTTTCACAAGGCCACATCCAGTGGCAAAGGAGGCTGGGAATTTAGCGAAGCTGGGCAGCTGACTGCCCAGTTATAATTCTGACATGGAGGAAGAAAGTGGGAATGGAATTCGGTGGACGGCTGCCAGTCTCTGTTACATCCTCTCTCTGTGTTACTTCTCTGAATTAATGGCATTATTCTCTCAAACACCCACTTGTGAGTCCTTAAAGTCATCCTCCATTTCTCCATCTTTCTCCAGTCCTCATATCTGTCCTAACTACGTAAGGACAACCCACGTCCATTCCTTGCTTTCCGTCAGCTCCTCCGCAGTACAGCTTAAGGCCATTGCATCTCTTGCTTGAGTAACTGGAATCGGCCTTCAAAGGCACCTCCCTGTGTCAGCCTCTCCAGGCTCATCACACCTGTCCTGTACTTTACCATCAGGTGCCACTTCCAAACACAAACATCTGATTGTCCAAGACAGCTTGAATCCTTTCACAGATACCTCCACTTGTGGTCAACATTGTACTCACCACAGACAAAGCGTCTGCAGCTATGCCTTCGGAGCTCAGTGACTCATCCCGGACTGCTTCCTATTGTGTTCCCAACCCCCTTATCCTGGTCTCGTGGCCCCGTGCTTCTACCCTCTTGCCTTACAGCTGAACTCTGTCCAACAACCAGTTCCCACAATGGGACTCTCTACCCAGCTTTCATTTAGCTCTGTCCCTAAACACCGGCTCTCAGGGCCCAGGCTTGCTCTTGGCCAGGAGACAAGTTTGGACAGGCATCATGTTATTCTCTTCACCCAAAGCTCCATTGCTTGCTGAAGACAGACTTTTTTTTTTTAGTTTGCCATCTGTGGCCTGCCACTGTCTGATCCTGTCCCCTAATTACCACCCCTGCCAACACATCCTTATGACTTCTTGACATTTTTCTCATTCTTCACGACCTGACTCACATCAGCACCTCGAAGTCTTCCTCTTTCTCCCTCCTTTGTGCTCCATCTTTGGACTGTGTTCTTCCATGTATTACTTTCCATCTCTGGAGATTCTGTGCACGTGGTGGACTCCTCATCTAGGCTGTATACTTTCTAAAGGCAGGAGTGGTGACGTGTCCTTTCACTCCCCACACTGCTGAGAAAACTGCCTTGGGGAACACCCTACACATGGTAAGAGTACATCATTCCACCACCAAAATCTCCTAATGCCTCCGTGGCTCCCTGTATCACTCAGTCAACGATAAAAAACCCTGCCCAGGCCTACACGTTCTTTTTTCTAAGGGCCGCACTCGCGGCATATGGAGGTTCCCAGGCTAGGGGTCGAATTGGAGCTGTAGCCGCCGGCCTTCGCCACAGCCACAGCAACGTGGGATCCAAGCCGCGTCTGCAACCTACACCACAACTCAAGGCAATGCCAGATCCTTAACCCACTGAGCAAGGCCAGGGATCGAACACACAACCTCATGGTTCCTAGTCGGATTCGTTAACCACTGAGCCATGACAGGAACTCCCTACATAGTCTTGTAGGAGCTGATGTTCCTGCTGTTACTCTTCCCTAGCTCCTCACTGTCCCCTGAACACATCGGACAAGACCTTCCTTCAGAGCTTTTGCATTTGCTCTTCCCCTTCTTTTGCTGTTCCCTTTATTAGGGCACTCTCCCCAGATATCTGCATGGCCGCTGTCTCAAGTCCTTGGGGGTTCTCCAAGGCCACTTTCTCAGTGAGGCCTTCCTGGACCACCCTCCTCACCTCTGGACCCCAGATCCCTCTCTTTCCCCCTAAGCTGCTTGTTGTTTATCCATAGCAGGGATCACCCCCTTACACAGTATGTATATTTCACTCATGTATCATTATGTTGATTGTGTCTCCTCTCCCCTACTAGACTGTAAGCTTCATCTTAGTTTAAATGTTTGTTTACCTCTGTATCTCCAGAGCCTCGGATATCAAAGGCACTCAAATATCTGTTGAAAGAAAGAATAAGCAAATTAATAGTAGGAGCTCGATAAATGTTTATTAAATTGAATGAAAAGTGTCAGAAACAGACGACTGTGAAATTTCCAAACTCTAAAAATATGTCGGTTTAGGAGAACAGGGAAATCGAGTGTATGTGCCTCGCTATAAACATCCTCGAGCAAGGATTTAAAATGGTGTGTTCGTGGCGCGAGGGCAACAGCGCAAGGAAATACGCGCCTTCGCAGAAATCTGGGGGCTGCCCAACTTCCCCCTGCGAACACCGCACCTGGGAGGCGAGCTTCTTGCCCTGCCGCCCGCCGCCCGAACACCTGTCTATACTGCACAGGTGTTTTCTTTTAAGTCATTTCAGTCTTTGCCTCTCTCCTCAGCTGATGAAGGATACAGAAATCTTGGGTGGCTTAGGGGCCACTTCTCAGCTCTAAGGAGAAAAGTACCAGGAGTGGAAACGACAACAAAAGCATCGCCCAGGACTAGAATGCGGGTCGCTGGGCAGCAGAGCCCATTTTAGAGCCTCGAGTGGAACTTTCTTTTAACCAGGCTCCGCCTTTACGCTGTTTATTGGAAATTCTTCTCCCGGCTCACTTTTAAAGCCGCCGCCTACTTCCCGCAGGCGGATGGCGCTCTGAGCTCCCCATTCCCCCTTCCCGCCGGGACTCCATAGTATTTTTTCACGCTTGGTCGCTACTACCACTACTGCAGACGCCTCCCTTCTCGTTATTAGCTGTACAGATCTCCGGTGCCTTGACTGTAAACAAAACACTTTAGATCTGAGCAAGGTCGGAATAAGCACAGCCTTTCTGCTGGCAGCCAGATGTCTTAAGGTGGCGTGACTGTGCCTCGTTTACTTTTCAAGATTAACAAAGCGACAAAATGGTGGGCCTACATATAAGTTGAAGAAACGTTCAGGGTGTGTAAGGGATGGAAGTATTAAATTTTTACTTGTACCTAAGAGATTAATTCCACGAGTAAAATTAAACATCAGTGCCAAGGTGTAATACACTGGAATATCTCCACTTTCATCTATGTGGTAGTTTGTGTAATTATGCATCTGAGTTTATGCTTCTATATAATATCAAATTCCAGCGAAGTCTAGCAATTATGTAAAAATCTCAACAACAGTGATCTAATTTCAGGAATAGGGTATAAATTATGGTATTGAAACCTACCCTAAATTTCATGTCCCTCTCACCCCTCCTCCAATTCAGCAAATTAGGTAGGGCATTAAATGTAGAAAAAAAGAAGACCTGACCTTTTCCTATGATCTCAGGTGAAACATTTTCTGTCAGTCAGGTAGGAAGTCTTGACTTTGAAATAAGTTTTGGGTACCACCTCCCACACCGCTCTCACCCTGCCCTTTGGGAATCTGTGTTTTAGTCAAATTAGTGCAAGGTCATACCAAAGGCCAGTGATAGTTGTATCAGCCAGGGACCAGAGGCCGCATCAAGGAAACATCTGCAGGCAAGCCAGGGCATGAGAAGGAGCCATTTCGAATCACTTGTAGGAGAGAAGGGCCTGTAGACTATAGCAAAGGCAAATCCAGGAAAACAAACAAACAAACAAATAAAACAACAACAACAACCAGTTGGGGCCATCAGGAGGGAAAGGAACAGAAAATGAACCAGCTCTAGGGTCAGGGGTGCTGCCTCTAGTCCTGGCTCTGCTACCAACTGGTTATGTGTGCCTGGACAAGAAACCCGAGTTTCAGTTTCCTCAGTGGTAAAAAGAAAGGAGCCACAGGGTTCTGAAGGCTCTCCCCCCCCACCTCTCCCAGCTCTTACATTCTAGAGCGTCCGGGTGAGGCAGGCAGGCAAAGTGGACAAACAATATGTGGTTAAGAAAACGTTACAGGTCAAGCTCATCTGTAGCACAGACACCTAAGAAAACTGTTGGGAACTACTGAAGACACCTAAGAAAACTGTTGTGTACTATTAGAACTGGAGATTAGTGTCCAGCAACCTGTATAACTTTGACCCACACCAAGATCATATATGGGGAGTGGGGGGAGGCAGTTAAAGACCCTTCGGGCACCGTTTCAGATATGATAGCCCTGTCCATCCTGTTTTAACTCCCCTTGCTCAAAATCATATGGATAGGTAAACTTCAAGTTGCCAAGGAGAGCAGAGAAACGCCCAAATAATAATATCAGATCTGAGGACATGGTTGTGGTGGTTTTATAAATCACTTCACAATCTGAACTTTCCGACTACTTTCACTCTTCAGCGACTTGCAGCTCTCTCAAAGCCTTCACTTGTGTCTGAATGTTCTGGGTGTGCTGGAGACGTGAATCTGGTGGGAGAGAAAGGTGAAGGAAGGAAGGGGCTGTTGTATTTGGCGGCGGGACTCAGGTAGAGGAAACTGCTATAAGCCGGGAAAGAACTGAAAAATACAAAGAGGAGACTAGTTCCCACACGCAGCCCAAGTCAGTGGCCTTAACTGTGCTTGGGAAGCAAGAACCTGGGCCAGGGTTGGAACCTCGCTTTTTTAAACGAAATGTATCTAAGACAGCTACAAAGTTTACTAGGGACTTGGGAGACCAGTCGAGTTTTTGATCTCGAAGCACTTATTTTCACGGAGGGAGAGCTTGGGTTCAGAATACATTATAAACGCTGCATCTATTCCAGGCTAATTATAGAAAGACGTCCTCCTGGGCTTCCCCTCTAAGCCCCCTGTCTCCCCTAGAACAGCACAGACTTCTAGGTTAAGGGTGAGCTAACCACTGCTCACCCTCAGCTAAGGCACCCAGGCTCAGGGGCTCCCCGCCTCCCCCGCTGAGCGAGCGGTGGGGGCCCCAGAGAGAGCCCAGCGGGAGGCCGAGCTCCCGGCGTCGCGCACAGCTGCCCGCCCCCACCCGCATCCCCCGCTCGGCGAGCGAGGGGAAAATAAGATCGCCCTCGGCGAGGAGCGGGAGGTCCGGGCTCCGGAGCTGAGCGCGGCGCAGAGACCAGAACCCGCCACCTCTGCGGCCAGGCCCATCCCCGGCTCCCCGGCCGTTCGGCGAGTCTGTCTTATTTTTAATTTCTCCGCGGCCAGCCTGAGCAGGTCTGCTGGCAGCCGGGCACCTCCAGCAGTCACGCGACCAGTCGAGCTCCCGGCCGCGCGCTCGGCGGCGGCGCGCTCGGGAGGCGGGGAGGCGCAGCGGCCGCGCAGGGGCCACCTTAAGGCCCAGCTCGCCAGCCTCGGCGGGGCGGCTCCCAGCGCCGCGACCAATGATCTCCTCCTCTGTTTAAATAGACTTGCGGTGTCAATCAACTTCTTCTTCGTCAGCCTCCCTTCCACCGCCATATTGGGCAACTAAAAAAAGGGGGCTCGTCTTTTCGGGGTGTTTTTCTCCCCCTCCCCTGTCCCCACTCTCTCGCCGCTCCGCGACTCCGACGCCGGCAAGATTCGGAGAGCGGCTCGGTCGGCGGGACCCGCGGGCTCGCAGCGGCGGGGGCTCGGACTGGCTCTGCCCCCTCCTCTCTCCGCTGCGCTCCTCTCCCCTCCCCTCCCCGCCCTCCCGCTCGCCCGTACACTTGATCGGCGGAGACTCGGGGCTGCCTGGCCCGGGCTGCCCCTCGCCCCCTCCCCCAGCCCCAGCCCCAGCGCGCTCCTGACGCTCGGGCGCTTACTCGTCGGTGTTTGTTTCTCTTGGCTCGGAGGGCCGTCGCAGGGCTTATAAGAGGGGCTCGGGCTGGGTCGGGGCGTTTTGTTTTGTTCGGTTTTGTTTTGCGAGAGCGCGAGAGAGGCGGTCGCCGAGCCCCGGGAGGAAGATGTCAAACGTGAGAGTGTCTAACGGGAGCCCGAGCCTGGAGCGGATGGACGCCAGACAGGCGGAGTACCCCAAGCCCTCGGCCTGCCGAAACCTCTTCGGCCCGGTCAATCACGAAGAGTTAACCCGGGACTTGGAGAAGCACTGCAGAGACATGGAAGAGGCCAGCCAGCGCAAGTGGAATTTTGATTTTCAGAATCATAAGCCCCTGGAGGGGAAATACGAGTGGCAGGAGGTGGAAAAGGGCAGCTTGCCCGAGTTCTACTACAGACCCCCGCGGCCACCCAAAGGCGCCTGTAAGGTGCCGGCGCAGGAGGGCCAGGGTGTCAGCGGGACCCGCCAGGCGGTGCCTTTAATTGGGTCTCAGGCCAACTCAGAGGACACACATTTGGTAGACCAAAAGACTGATGCACCGGACAGCCAGACGGGATTAGCGGAGCAGTGCACTGGGATGAGGAAGCGACCTGCCACAGACGGTAATGACCCTTTCAAATGCGTGAATCGTCTGTGTGTCTGCCTGTCTGTGTTTGTCTGCCGCACTGTTTTCCCTGCTTGAGGGTCTTGAACCTCCGCTTTCTTTTTAGCGCATTCTGATTTCGCTCTTGGGGAACGCACCTTCCTAATCTTAGGTTTTAAGTGCTAGTTAGCTGGCTGCTGGTCTGTTTATGACTCTTTAAGTCTGAAGCATGAGACTGTGTTATCTGATAATTTCTCTAACTGAAAACATCGCGGCTCCTCCCCGCTAGCCAGCGGTAGGTATGTGACAACGTTGGGATGTTTGTCAACGGCCTCCCTCCCTCTTCGCTTTGGAGAGAAAGATTTGGGGCGTAGAATACACTTTCTGTTATGTGAAAACAACCTCATTTTGTGCCCTTAAAGGCCACTGGGAATGACGGATCCAGGATTGTGGGTGGAGGTGGTGGGTTTTTTGTCCCCTCAATGTTGAGCCAACTTCTGTCAGCCATTGTTTTTTCTAATAAAGATTGTTTGTGTGTGTTCTTTTTAAAATTCCCTCCTGCCTTTAGATTCCTCTCCTCAAAACAAAAGAGCCAACAGAACAGAAGAAAATGTTTCAGACGGTTCTCCGAACTCGGCTTCAGTGGAGCAGACGCCCAAGAAGCCCGGCCTCAGAAGGCGTCAAACGTAAACTTCTCGGTGGGTTGATCACTGGAAGCAAAGAGTGACACCCGATTTGGGCTGCAGGAACTCATGGGTTTTCAAACATCAAGATACCCGATCTTAGTGGTGGTTGGCAGATTAGAGCTTGTGGGGTTTTGTTTGTATTTTATGAGGTCCACAAAAAGGAGGAATGGGAAAGACTGGGAATCTAGGTGGGGGTACTATAATTCTTCTCAGTTTCTCTGTCCTGAGATCATTTTCCTCTGAAGCTCCCAATGATCAGAGCAAGTGTCCCAGGCAAGTACTTGTAACCAGGGCCCTGTGGGTAGGAAGGTCAGGTCCCTGAGAGTCCCATCAGAACGTGTTGGGAACAATAGGTTCTTTTTCCATCTGAACCAGAGCGGGGGTCTGCCTCCATCCCACTTCAGGAGAATTCATCTCCCAGAGGACCAAGCTGACTAACAGATTTTAAGCCATATGTGGAAAAATGGCAAATAAATGATCCAGTTGAAACTTTGAGGGAAAACTTAGGTAAAAAATGTCTCATATCTGGTTAATCAAATGGTGAGAAATGTGAACAGGGAGGTGCGTGGCTTTCTTTTATCTATCGTTTTCATACAATGTCACTTGCCCTGTTTTCTGATCAGTGTGGGGGAATGGAGAAGGAACCTGTGTATTTACCAAAAAAAAAAAAACCACAATGGAAGGCTCAGAAATACTAAGGCTCCTATGGAATTTCTGGTAACACTGAAGTTACAAAGCAGAAGTTAAGTAACTCTGCCAGAGTAAGCAATCCAGGAACATGTCTGCATGTGTATGCTAATCGTGCTATAACAGGATAATTTGGATATTTGTAGGGGAAATGGATAGTAGATATCAAGGCTGCCACTGGTAGGTCTCCCCCGAATCAGGGAAGTGGAGATTTTTCCATCCACTAAAATCTGATCAACGTGAAAAACTAATTTGAATAATTCAGCCTCCCAACTTTACATGGATTGGTTTCCATAATGATCAAACTACATATATTAGTTAATAGTTTGTAAACTCTTTACAGACAGGAACCGTGACCTCTTTTTTTTTTTTTCCGCCTCCACAGACACCCTCATAGCTTAGCATTTAAAGAGATCCTAAGAGATATTGAGGCTAACTTTTAAAATCCTCATTTATAAAAATTTCAAAATAAAGAACAGGGATGAAGGGGGGGTTCAAGTCAGTTGTGTTTTTAAATCAGTGTCACAAGTTAGGACTTCGTTACATACAGCCGAGATTTTTCAGAGCTTATACAAAACGGCACTGTCGAACCCTACTATCATTATAGCTGTGTATGAAGTGAAAAAATTTTCTGAGGTAATCTTAGCACCTGTGGCTCTTGTTGGTTGGTGACTCGTGGCCTAGCTCATCGGATGAGCCACAGCGAATCAGACCTGCTGGATTTTGATCTGGCCCCATTCTGACATACAGAGAGGCATTTGTTAGTAAATATTGCCAGTTCAGAGAATACAGGAAATAGTAGTGAGGACCTCTTCTCAAGCGTTCATGTCTGTATACTCTTCATACGACTAAGAAACTAGTTTTTTTTTAGGTGCCCCCCCCGGGGGGGGGGAATAGAATTTTCTTTGGCAAGCCTTTCTATTTCCAGTTATTTTTCAAATTTAGAAATTTTTGCTACCCTTAATTGTTAGTTTCTTAATTTTCCTGTGTCTGTTCTTTCTATTTTTGACCCCGAATCTCTAGACCAAGTTTTTTCAACCTCTGCACTATTGACATTTTAGCCGAATAAGAGTAATTCTTTGTTGTGGGAGGGTGTCCTGGGCGTTGTAAACTGTTTTGGGAGCATCCCTAGCCTCTCCCAGTAGATGCCAGTAGCACCCCCTCCACTCCCAGTATGACAAGCAAAAATGTCTCCAAACATTGCCAGATGTCTCCTGGGGGACAAAATTATCCACTGTTGAGAAGCACTGCTCTAGACAAAAGGACACAGCACAGAGGAAAGTAAAAATCCAGGGATAGAGATGACTCTAGTCACCCACTTTTAGTCTAGTCTTCCTTTTCCATCGCCCAGGTATTTCCCAGCTAAGGCAGTAACAAAATAATTCCTGTAATATATTGGCAATGTTATTCTAGTACTTTTTCTCCTAATTCTTTCTTCTTATTTCTTTTGCAGTATTAAGAGTATGTTTCCTTGTTGATCAGATACGTCACCGCTTGATGAAGCAAGGAAGATATAAAATAAAAATTTTAAGTACATATCGCTGACCCCATGGAAGGGACCTCCCGTACAAGCACTGAACAGCAACAACTCAATAACACTAAAATTTTAGGCACTCTTAAAATCATCTGCCTCTAAAAGCATTGGATGTAGCATTGTGCAATTAGGTTTTTCCTTATTTGCTTCATTGTACTACCTGTGTATATAGTTTTTACCTTTTATGTAATACATAAACTTTGGGGAAGGGAGGGTGGGGTGGGGCTGAGGAATTGGCATGGGGGAGGTTATGAAGAGCTTGCTTCGATTTAGAGCAAGGAGAAAAATATTTGACTCACATGAAGAGAAGCAGTTTAGGGGAAGGATTTTGAATGGTTTTCTTTAAAGATGTAATGTCCCTTTCAGTGAGAACTGATACTTCATTTAAAAAATCCAAATTTGAACACTGGCTGCAAAGCATTGCTATTTATTTTTACATGAAGCTTTTTCTTATTTGGGAGTTCTGATGATTCCGTTATGTAGCAGCAATTTTTTTTTTTTTTTTAATAACAACAATATCCTCAGCACCTCTCCCGCTGTCTCCCTTAAAATCGGAATTTACCAGTTAAACTATTCAGCAGTTTAGTAATCGCTCCAGGTAACTGGACAAAAGTCTGGCATGTATGGGGGGGAGTTTGAATGCTCAGAACTGACCATCTAGTTTTTATCAGACTTGTTGAGAAAATTTCTTAATTTTCTTTTCACTTCAGGGTGTGTAGACACAGTCAAAATAATTCTAAATCCTTGGATATTTTTAAAGATCTGTAAGTAACTTGACATAAAAAAATAATGAAATAATTTTTAATTTAAAGACTCTCATTCTGTTTGTTAATTTGCCCAAAGGAAAGTGGTGTTTTTAAAGGAAAGTGCATATAGAGAAAAGCACCCCGGGGGATGAGTGAAATGGATACTACATCTTTAAACAGTATTTTTACATTGCCTGTGTATGTGTATGAAACAAAACCATTTGAAGTGTACCTGTGTACATAACTCTGTAAAGACACTGAAAATTATACTAACTTATTTATGTTAAAAAGAGATTTTTTTTTTAATCTAGACAATATACAAGCCAAAGTGGCATGTTTGTGCATTTGTAAATGCTGTATTGGGTAGAGTAGGTTTTTTCCCCCTCTTCTGTTAAATAATATGGCTTAAAAGGTTGCATACTGAGCCAAGTATAATTTTTTGTAATATGTGAAAAAAATGGCAATTATTGTTAAACATCAAGCAATCAATAAAGAAAACTTCCATAGCTATGCATTGAGTCGAACTGTATGTAATGTACCTTTACTAAGCTTGAAGTATTTGATCTAGCATTGTAGTCATATTTCTACAAAGATAATATGAAGTGACAAATAGCTAGATAATTCAGCCCACCACTCAGATGATGTTTCTGTAGGTCTGAATGTAGTAGTCACCCTTTTCCACTTAGTTCTGTATGAGTGGACAAAGCTTTCGAAGTGGAAAGTGGGAAACCATTTTCATATTAATAAGATGGTCAAAGTCCCCATTAGTTCAAATATTTATGTCTTCTAGGATATAAATGTGCCACTTATGTAAATACTTACGTAAGTGCAGACTGATCACACTTTTGCACGATTGAAAATGAAACTAACGTGGTGACTTCTCTAAATTCAGTATTTACACATGCAGAGTGTTGTGAAGAATTAGAGAAATTGTTCAAACCATCTAATCTATACCTCTCATCCAAAATATTCAGGTTTATAGGTCCTTTAGAAAGGGGCATGCATTGCACACAATTTAGACAGAACAGGTATTCTTCAAAATGAACTGGTCATCACACACAAATTTCCTCTATTTCTAAATTTCCTGGTTACAATCTACACAACCCCAAACTGGTTAATCTGAATACCAAACCTGAGGGTTCGGAGGTCCCATGTCCACATAGCAAAGATACTTTTTATTTAAATAAAAAAATTAAACAGCATTTTAAAGTCAGATTTACTAAGATGATCCCCATAATTTCAAATTCTCTTAAAACTGGGCTAAGGTGTAAAAGTAAATTATTTTTTCCTAGGAATCTACAGATGGTTAAATTGCAAAAATCTGGATTTGAGTTTATTTCTCTCAAATATTTGCATTTAATTTATTGCACCCCAAAAAGGGCTCTAAACAAGATGATTTCAGCTTATTTTGATTCAAAATTGCTTAAAAAAAAAAAAAAGCGCAGGGTTGACTCTCCTAATGCCGGGAAGGGAAAAAGTAGGTCCTTCGGTGGCTGGCCCACATCTTCCAAGTAGGTATTATTTTAATTAAAGGTTAAAGGTGTTTTTGTGATTCTATTCAAAACACGAAGGCAGGGTGTTTTTCAGGAAGAGACTGAGAAAGCAAGAAAAACAATTCAAAATGGGGAGGAAGGAATGGAGAGTCAGGAAATAATGAAATAAAGTCTCTGAGCCAAAAAGGGTACTTTTAGAAGTGTCTTTAACAGACGGGGGGGGTGGGGGTAGGAATCCTCTTTTAACTGCTGCTTATACCCTCCTGTTTCTTTCCTAAAGAGGCATCTTTAGTGTGAATTTTTAGAGACTGCGTCTTAGGAGTGCCGGGCCAGGAAGAAGTGGATGCTCGCCGCGCCAGGCACGTTCACAGGAACGCAGCCCCCAAAAGTCACCGTGTCAGTCCTTCACTCGTTCCGTGTCACGTCTCCAAATGAGTCCCCGGAATGCAGAGTCCTCTCCCCGACCCGGGACCGGAGGGCCCGCGGCGGGCGTCCCTACGAGGGGTGCGGCCGCCGGCACCAGCCCCCCCCTACCCGCTACCGCGGCCACCGTGCCTTCGTCTCCCCACCCTGCCCCACAGCCCCGCGCCAGCCCGCCGCGGCAGTTGCGGGGTCCGGCTGGCCAGAGTTTCGGGAGGAAAAGGCTAGCAAAGTCTCGCTCCTCGTCTGCAACCGTGGGCTCCCGCACCGCCCGGATCGCTGCGCACAGTTCCCGCGCCCCAGGCGCCCGCAGGCCATGAAGGGCGGCTGCGCTTCGGCTAGCGCAGCCGGGCTGGGCGGTTTCTCCGAAACTTGACTCCCTCATCATCTCTCCTGAGGGCTAAGAAAAGCGAAAAATCCCCATTCCTCCGCACAATCAGACCCTGGACACCAGTACCCCCCTACCCCGACTCCAGTGTGCTGGGGGAATTTGAGTGGAGGGGAGAACATTTCCGAATTCGTGGACCCTCCAGGGCAGCAGCCCGCTCCCACCCCCACTCCAGGCTCCAATGACCCGCAGCCCCGCGCATTTCGAAAGGCTTCTCCACTCGCCGCCGGCCCAGGAGGGCCACAGCCGGGCGCAAGAGGGGCCGAGCGCTACAGCGGCTCGCGGGGGTCGCTTCCTTCCTTACGCCCACTATGCCAAATCCCCCTAACAATCGCAGACCCGCTGCCCAGTGCGGGGGGCCAGGGCAGGGAAGAACTAAGAAGATTGGGGTCCAGGGGCATGATTGGGGGACGGAGGGGGCCGTGGAAATCAACAGAAGGGGAACGGGGCGAGAGGTCTTTCAAGCCACTGTGCGCCCACTGTCCTGGCGGTGCGCAGGGACCTTTCCCAGCGGCAAAGGAACGCCGCCTTCGCCATTTCATCTTCAGCGTCATTAGCGCAGACACTTGTTCTTCTAAAGCTTTTTTGGAGTTAAAAAAAAAAAAAAGGTGTTTTAAAAGCTCGTCTAGAATCTGCGATCTGTTTTTCAGGGTCTGAATTTCTTTTCTTTTTTTTTTTTTTTTCAGTTTGCCATCTCTTTCACCTGGGCCACACCCTACGCCCGCTCCCCTCCCTCCTGGCCAAAATTACGGTAAAATCCCCGCAAGCGAAGCCGGGCGGGGGAGAGGGTGCAGGCAAAGAGGGTCCACGACCACTCTAGAACCCGCTGGGGGAGGGGGGGGCACTGCCTGAATCTCGGCTCGCGTGGGGGTGGGGCGGGGTGGGGTCAGAACCCGCGGAATCGAAAGTTTAACATTCACACGTAAACTCATGTCCCCGTGCGGGCGGCCATCCGCGTAGGGGGCCTGTCTCGCGTGGGGACACACACAGAGGCAGGAATCAGTAAGTGAAGAATACAAAAAGGAATCGAAGCGTGCTGGGCGCGAAACGTCGAAGCGCCTCAAAAGAACCGTGAAGAAAAGGCAGGGAGAAGGGCGCGCAGCCGGGACTCGGGGCCGGGGGATTGCATCATTGCAACTCCCCCTCCAGAAAATGGGCCCCGAACCGCGGCCACCATCATGGCGCTCGCGCCGGGCCGCGCTTCCCGCGCGCCTTCCCGGAGCACTCGGGTCAGGGGCGCTGAGCCTCGAGCGAGCGTTCATGCAAACATGTCCCCCTTCTCTCTCCAGCGCCTGTCCCCCCCACCTCCTCCCTTCCTTTTGTGTGCTTGTGGACGTGTGTGCGTGCGTCCGTGTGAGTGTGTGCGCGGACCGGAGAACTCGAAGATTATTTTTTTCCTCTTTTTTCCCTCTCGTGCTAGTGGTTGTAAACTTGATTGGCATTGGCTGCGCCCACTGACCCCTGCGCAGAGTCCACTGAAGATTTAAGGTGGATCCGAGAAGCCGCAGCTACGGGCGGAGTCTTGCGCTTTAGCTAGTTTTGAAGGAAAAAAAAAAAAAAGGCCCCGAACCGTGAGCCCGCCGTGTTTTTTACGAATCCCTCGCAGTACCAGCCCCGGCGCCGTCCCCGCCCGCCGGCTCCGCCCACCTCCCGCTTCTTTCCCATTGGCCCGCGAGAGCAGTTTGAATTTTTTTTTTTTTTGGATGCTTGTTTTCTTGTTAAAAAATACCGTGTCCCAGATCAAGTGACGAAACCTACTTCCGCGGCCGGAGGTGGGGTGTTATAGTTCGTTTTTTGGAGGCAGGAGGGAGGGAGGTGGGCGGAGCTTCTATTTCCAAAATTTTCCCCAAGGGGCGGTTGATTGTGCACTGGCGGGTGGAGTGAGTCCGGGGCCGCAGAAAAACAAACCGGAGAAGCCGAGCCGAGTGTAGTATAAAACGTTAATGGATGTCCAGAGCGCGTCGTTTCGCCGGCTGTTGGCCAGAGGTACTAGGAGGCGCTGGCAGGAGCACTGGCGAAAGTGCACCTTTCCCCCGCCTTGGAAAGGTAGAATTGGGGAAGGCGGGCGGGTGAAGGTGGCCCTGAAAAGAACACCTTCTCCTAACCAAGGGGAGAAGAAAAAGAAACAGAAGAAATACAAATATTGCAAAAACGTATTATTTCAAGCGCCAGCCATTCGGAGTTCATAATTTAGTCGGTGTCATTTTTACTGAATTGCGGGGGGGGGGTTATCTCTGGTTTCCAAGGTGTTTTTGAGTAAGGAAATGTTAATAAAATCGAGACAGGGAATAGGACCTTGAAAATGCGTCTGATTTCTGGGTCTGAAATGATAACGTCATTTCATTTTTGATAACGTCAAAAGTATGATGAATTCTTTTGATAAAGTCAAAAGCATGATTTAGGGTAATGATATTTGTAATACAAGTCTAATACAAGTAATGGCCTTCATTAAGTATAACGCAGTTATGTTTTTACTGTGAAAAGCTTAAACGTTTACGATAATTCAAATTATTCTCCAAATCACCATATCACCAGGTGAGCGGATTTAGCATACATACAGTTTTTTGGATTTGTTACTCTTGTTGCAATATAGCTGAGATTTCAGCCAGATGTCCAGCCCCAGCCCCACACACAGACCAGCAGTTCCTATTCTTTTTTTTTTTTTGGTCTTTTTGCCTTTTCTAGGGCCGCACCTTCGGCATATGGAGGTTCCCAGGCTAGGGGTCTAATCAGAGCTGTAGCCGCTGGCCTGTGCCACAGCCACAGCAACGCGGGATCCGAGCCACGTCTGCAACCTACACCACAGCTCACAGCAATGCCGGATCCTTAACCCACTGAGTGAGGCCAGGGATCGAACCAGGAACCTCATGGTTCCTAGTCGAATTCATTAATCACTGATCCAGGACGGAAGCTCCCACAGTTCCTATTCTGTCCAACCTACAGTCTAGTTTTTAGTTCTAAACTCCCCCATTCCTAACCCAGCTAGCCCCTTAAGATTAGCCCAGATGGCTAAGCTCCTCAGACCTCTGAAAACCAACCTGCTTGTGGCTTTAGCAAGGACTTTTTTTTTTTTTTCATTTGACCACACCGGGGGCATGTGGCAGGTTCCCAGGCCAGGGATCCAACCAGCTCCACAGCAGTGACGTTGCCAGGTTCTTAACCTACTGTACCATCAGGGAATTCCAGCCAATAATTTTTTTTCTTTTTCTTTTTAAGTCCACACCCTCCTCATATGAAGTTCCCAGGCTAAGGATGGAATCTAAGCAGCAGCTGCCAGCCTATGCCACAGCCACAGCAATGGGATCCTGGGGTCTGAGCCTCATGTGTGACCCATGCCACAGCTCAGGGCAACCTGGATCCTTACCCACTGAGTGAGGCCAGGGACTGAACCCACATCCTCATGGATACTAGTCGAGTTTGTTACCTGCAAGAGCCACAATGGGAACTCCCCCCAGCAAGGAATTTTTTGAGTTAAGATTGCCTCCCAGTGAAGGAGTGGTCTCCTCACCCCTGGACAGGGCAGTCAAGGGGGCTGGGACCCCTTCATAGAGAAATTGTAGAAAAGATTCAAATATCAAGTGAGTATTAGGATTAGTGATTTTAGAGATCTGTTCCAGACTCTTGAGGTACTGTATTTCCAGCCGTGGAGTTTCTGGATTTCTACTAAATTAAGTGATTTTCCTTGCTCATTAGTGTATTTCTGGAGTTGTGCTGTCCAGTATGGTAGCCAGAAGCCATATATGGCTGTTGAGCACTTAAATGTGACCAGTCCAAACTGAGATGTGCTGTATATGTGAAGTAGACTCAGAGTTTCCAAGAATTAGTATGAAAAGTAATGTTAAATATCACATTAATAATTTTTATATTGATTACACGTTGAAATAATCATTTTTGGTATATTGGGTTAAATATTAAATTTAATTTCATCTGTTTCTTTTTACTTTTTTTTTAGTGTGGTTACTAGACAATTTTAATTTATAGATGTGACTCACACTGTATTTCCATTTGACATTGCTATTACCAACACCCATCTTTTGAAACCCCATCTTCGAAATTTTTGGCTGATGATACTGAGGAGTCAGTTGGTAACTTCTAGCTGCCATCCTAACTTCGCGAGTTAAATCGAGGTCCAAACTCAGCCTTGGGAAACTTTAAAGAATTCTGCAACACTTAACACCTACTGTTTAGGCTTTAACAATTAGCATTGGTTTTGTTTTATTTATTTATTTATTTGTTTATTTATTTTTGCTTTTTAGGGCTGAACCCGCTGCATATGGAAATTCCCAGACTAGGGGTCAAATTGGAGCTGCAGCTGGCAGATCCAAGCTGCATCTGCGACCTACACCACAGGTCACGGCAACGCCGGGTCCTTAACCCACTGAGCGAGACCAGGGATTGAACCGGCAACCTTTTGGTTCCTGGTCGGATTTATTTCCGCTGCGCCACAACAGGAACTCCAACACTTAGCACTGGTTTTGAGGCCAGCCTATGGAAATATGGTACAGCTACATCTGATTAAGTCAGGCTTGATCACAGCTTTCCACGTTATGTAAATAGAGAACCCGTGAAGTCCAATATGTTAGAAATGACTCTGGACAAAAAAATTTAGAGCCCAGAGGAAGTATCCACAGGAAACTTTTCACTACCGCTCATCAGCAAAGAGGAAGGTGGTGGAGGGATGAACCAGTGCTCTCATTCTAAGATTGTATCTCTAACAGAAGACTGGAACAAATGAAAAGATGTGCCATATTTTTGGATAGGAATACTCATCATGATTAAGATGGCAGTATATGTATGTATATATACATATATATGTATATATATATATATTTTTTTTTTTTTTAAATGTTTGCACCTGTGGCATATTGAAGCTCCTGGGCCAGGGTCTGAATCCTACCTATGTTGCAGCTGTGGCAACTCGGGATCCTTTAACTCACTGTGCTGGCCTGAGGATCGAACCCGTGCCTCTGCAGGATCCCAAGCTGCTGCACTCCGGATTCTCAACCCACTGTGCCACAGTGGGAATTCCTATGTATATCTGTTAAGTTAAATTTGTACCTTTACATTAAATTCTGGTAAGTTCTGATCCTTGTTATTTTGTTCCATTGTTTGATCATTTTAAACGCTGAGGACCATATATTATTTTAATTACTGAGAATTTAGAATAGTTTTCATTACTCACCACACTAATCGTCCACACCCCAACCGGTACCTTTATGCTTCTTTTTTTCAGAATTTTCCTGGCTTCTTTTGCCTACCTTCCCCGTACTGCCACCCCCCACCATGGGTTTTAAATGAATTTTGTCTAGTTGCAGATATAACTCTTGTTGGTGCTAAAATATAAATAAAGGGGATCCTTATTTCACACTTCATACCAGTTAAATTCCTGAAGGACTAAAGAGTGAAAATTAAAAAAAAAAAAAAAAGAATATATACCAGAAGCGGTCTCAGAGGATTCTTAAAAATAAAATCTCAGAATGGGGAAGATTTTTCTAAGTATGACAGAACACATTCAATTCATAATCTGAGTCTCTCCAAAATCCCTACCTTGTTCTGGCTTTCCTTTCAGATTCATAAATTCGATGACATAAAAATAAAAATGTTCTATGTGGTAAAACCCACCATAGAAAGTCAAGAGACAGTGACATGGTGGTGATAGTTGCATAACAATGTGAACTTATTTAATGACACTGAACTGTACATTTAAAAATGGTTAAAATGGGGAGTTCCTGTCTTAGCTCAGCAGAAACAAATATGACTAGTATCCATGAGGATGCGGGTTTGATCCCTGGCCTCGCTCAGTGGGTTAAGGATCTGACATTGCTGTGGCTGTGGCGTAGGCCGGCAGCTACAGCTCCAATTTGTCCCCTGGCCTGGGAACTTCCATATGCAGTGGGTGCTGCCCTAAAAAGCAAAAAAAAAAAAAAAAAAAAAAAAAAAAAAAAAAAAAAAAAAAAAAAAAAAAAAAAAAAAAAAAAAAAAAAAAAAAATTTAAACTGGAGTTTTTCTGTGGCTCAGTGGGTTAAGGATCTGGTGTTGGCACTGAAGCAGCTCAAGTCACTGCTGTGACTTGGGTATGACCCCTGGCCTGGGAACTTCTTCATGCGCCAGGCGTGGCCAAAAAAAAATTATTTTTTTTAATTAAAAAAAATGGTAAACGATGTTGCATTGTAATTAACTACAATAGTAAATAAGTAAATAAATATGCAACTGCAATGGTCCCCCTCTTATCCACGAGGAATAAGTTCCAAGATCTCCAGTGGATCTTGAAGCCGAGGATAGAACAGAGCCCTATATGGATTATGTTTTCCCTTAAACTGCAGGGCCGGTAGCATATGCAGGGTAGATACGCTGCACAAAGGGATGATTTGTGTCCTGAGGGGGTTGTAGCGAGACTGTCGAGAACTTGTATCACGCTACTCAGAAGTTCCCACAATTTACAACCTCCGAATTGTTTAAAACCTCTGGAATTTTCCATTTAATATATCCAAACCCCGGTTAACTGTGGGTAACTGAAGTTGAGGAAATCAAAAACTCGGATAAGGGGGAACTGCTGTACTGAAATCATTTTAAAGTTCATCTGTGCTCCCTCTAAAGGAATCTCACAATCTGTCTTCTGGATCCCATCCTTTCTGAGGCTCTGGAATGAGGCTGTTTAGGGTAGAGTCCTGGTTACCTAATTTATGCCCTCGAGACGCTCTTTTGCAATTCCTTTACTTTTTATCCTCTATTTCTTTAGCTGTATAATGAAAATGCTTACAGCTCCCTCATAGTGTTCTTAATACTATTCAGTGGGATAATGTGTGTGCAGAACTTAGCACAGGACATGGTATACACTAAATTAACAATAACAATTTCATACATATAATTAACAGAGACATCCAGTTCTTATTTTGGATTCTCAAGTAACAACAACCAGCACTCTATTAACCTTGTAACTATATTTTCTCATCTTTAATTACTGCACTTGTTACCCCTAAAGAGAACATAATTTTGGGGGTGGTAATTTAGCAAACAGCACAAATATACTGCAAAAAAAAATGGTTGGAAAATGTAAGCTTTATGTATATTTTACCGTGTTTTTTTTAATTTAAAAAATAAAGCATTTTTAGAGTTTAGAGCCATCTCTAATTATCTTAGAAAGACCTGGTATAGATTTGTTTGTGGTACTAAAGCAATTAACACTCATACCCATACACAAAGGCAATGGCAAACTGGAAAAAAATGTTGGCAACCCATACCAACAAAAGGGTTAATTTCCCTGAAAAGTAAAGAGTTCCTACAAATCAATGAGAAAAAGCAAGCCAGACAATAGAAAAGTAAGGAAAGGACACGTATATAATTTTCATAAGAAGACATACAAAATTCTCTTAAAAATGTGGAAACAGGAGTTCCTGATGTAGTGCAGTGGGTTAATGATCCAGCTTGTCTCTGTGGTGCTGCTTTGATTCCCAGCCTGGCACAGTGGGTTAAAGATCTGGTGTTGCTGCAACTGTAGCTTGCATTTGATCCCTGGCCTGGAACATCCATATACTCTAAGAGCGACTGAAAAAAAAAGGAAAAAAAAGTGAAAACATGCCCAGTTGCAACTTGAGACTGCTAGGATATATTATATACAGAATACATAAATTTAGGTAAATTAGAGTTACAATTAGCATCACTAGGTGCATTAGGCCATTATCCATCCTTGATAGTTTAACATTTGCTTCCCTCCCTTCTATCTAAAGCTGGGTGACTTTTCCCCCAGCTTCACTGATGGTGAGAGAAGCAAGAATTTGCATGTGTGGAAGTCATGACCACCTCTCAAGTTCAATGTGAAATCCTTCTTATCCAAACCATCTAATTTTTGGCTTATTGGCGTTACTTTACTTTGCCCATAGAAATCCCCAGAATCAGGCTATTAAAACAAGTGCAGTGACCTTTCTCAACACATCTCATCCATTCCTCTTTTATTTATTTTTTTCTTTTTATTGCTGCACCTGTGGCATATGGGCGTTCCAGGCTAGGGATGGAACTGGAGTTGCAGCTGCCGGCCTACACCGCAGCCACTGCAGCACCAGATGCGAGCTATGTCTGTGACCTACGCTGCAGCTTGCAGCAATGCTGGACCCTTAATGCACTGAGTGAGGCCAGAG
This sequence comes from Catagonus wagneri, assembly GCA_004024745.2. Lineage (NCBI taxonomy): Eukaryota > Metazoa > Chordata > Mammalia > Artiodactyla > Tayassuidae > Catagonus > Catagonus wagneri. The sequence continues at coordinate 7,209,925 of PVHT021183648.1, forward strand.
ATCAAACCCTCATCCTCATGGACACTATGTCGCGTTCTTAACCCACTTAGCCACAGTGGGAACTCCCTCCCTTCCTTTCTTCCTTCTTTCCTTCCTCCCTCCCTTCCCTTCCCTTCCCTTCCCTTCCCTTCCCTTCCCTTCCCTTTCCTTTCCTTTCCTTTCCTTTTTAGGGCCGCATCTGTGGCATATGGAAGTTCCTAGACTAGGGGTCGAATCAGAGCTGTAGCTGCCAGCCTACACCACAGCCACAGCAATGCCTGAGACCTGCAGTGCAGCTCAGGGCAACACCGGGATCATTAACCCACTTTTCGAGGCCAGGGATCACACACATGTCCTCATGGTTACTAATCTAATTCCTCACCCCTGAGCCTCAACGGGAACTCCCATTCTTTCTTTTAATACCTGTATGTTGTCACATAATCCGAGTCTCTCCAAAATCATTACCTTATTCCGACTTTCCCTTCAAATTCTGTTTTCTTTTAAAAAGCTTCAAGCCAAATTTATTACATGATAAATTCGAGCAGAAAGAGAGAATATTATGGATTAAATCGTGTGAGGTTATAGCTAACCACGTGAGTAAAATATTAAGTCCCTTCTGATACACATGTACACACGTACCTATGGTATTTTATATACTAGGTTTAGTCTTTGATTTAGCAGTTCTACTCATTTACTTTAGGGAAATAGTCACATATATGACTAAATATATATTTACCAGAAGGATTGCTGTTAAGTCATATATTATACTTTAAAACAAAACAAAAAAGTAAACAATAAACTACATCCCCTTAGGCATAGGTTTACAAAATAGATTATTTGATTGAACCAACAATAGTATACACGAGAATGACACAAACTGAAACAATTAAACCCCCCAAGTAACTTTATATGTATGAGTAGGAAAATATTAAATCCTTTCTGTACACATATACCTATGGTATTTTATATACTAGGTTTAGTCTTTGATTTAGCAGTTCTACTCATTTACTTTAGGGAAATAGTCACATATATGACTAAATGTATATTTACCAGAAGGATTGCTGTTAAGTCATATATTATACTTTAAAACAAAACAAAAAAGTAAATAACAAACTACATCCCCTTAGGCATAGCTTTACAAAATAGATTATTCGATTGAACCAACTATAGTATACATGAGAATGACACAAATTGAAACCATTAAAACCTCCCAAGTAGCTTTATATGCATGAGTAGGAAAAGTCCATGATATTAAGCCTGGCACAGAGCAATATTTGCGATCCCATTTTTGTAAAAAAAATATTAAGCCTGGCACAGACCAATATGTGTGATCCCATTTTTGTAAAAAAAAAATTTTAAAAATTCATGTTATATGCATAGACCCAGGCTGCAAGGTCCCCTCTCTGACTCCTGAGAGTGGGACTGTGAAGAGACCTTCACTTTATGCATTTTATTACTCCTTATTACTGCTGCATTTTTTTACCAATAGGTTTTAACAAGGAAAAACCCTGAAGATACTTCAAATTTGAAAACTCATCCTTACTATTCTTGAACATAGAATTTTCTCTTTGTGTCTCATACAGTCTCTTTTTAGACATTAGCAGAGAACGAGGCATTTCTAGAATTCATTTCCTCTCCATTTATTTCTGTCTAGTTTCAGATATCGTTAAATCATATACGAATTAGGAGTGTGTGTCTTTGAGTATATGATCTTGCTTCCAGGACCCATAACTGAAGTATAAACATCATCCCCATCAACTCAGGGATATCTTAACAAACTACGGAAAATTGAGCCTTTTCCACCTTTTTGCTGCATGGAATCCTGTTGGTAATATTATCTTGAACCTCACATTCTTCTTCTTCTTCTTCTTTCTTTTTTTTTTTGCTTTTTAGGGCCACACCCACAGCATATTGAGGTTCCCAAGCTAGGGGTAGAATCGGAGCTACAGCAGCTGGCCTTCGCCATAGCCACAGCCACAGCAATGCAGAATCCGAGCCACACTGGTGACCCACACCACAGCTCACGGCAATGCCCAATCGTTAACCCACTGAGCAAGGCCAGGAATCGAACCCGCAACCTCATGGTTCCTAGTCGGATTTGTTAACCCCTGCTCCACGACGACGGGAACTCTAAACCTCACATTCTTTGATCTTTAGCATTTGGCACACCCAGGGATTCTGCTGGAATTCAACAGATCAGCTCCCTGCCGTAGCCAAGTTACTTAGAGATCGTTTTAAAATTCAAGTTACTAGATCAGTCTGGAGCTGTCACTCTCCTTTGGGAGACATGGGGCAAGACTTAGAAAATCTCAGCGGAGTTCCTGTCGTGGCTCAGTGGTTAATGAATCCGACTTGGACTAGGAACCATGAGGTTGCGGGTTCGATCCCTGGCCTTGCTCAGTGGGTTAAGGATCCGGCGTTGCCGTGAGTTGTGGTGTAGGTCGCAGATGCGGCTCGGATCCCACAGCTGTGGCTGTGGCGCAGGCCGGCAGCTGTAGCTCCAATTAGACCCCTAGCCTGGGAACCTCCATATGCCTCCAGGATGGCCCTAGAAAAGGCAAAAAGACAAAAAAAAAAAAACAAAAACAACTCAGAATACCCAGGATAGGAGATCACTACCTCCAGTCTTCATTTGACGGATGAGAAAATTGAAATCCGTGATTTCCTGTAAAGTGAGGAAGTTACACAAGATGATTTATAGGTTCCCTCTGGCATACACGTCTGTGATTCCTGTTTCCTAGTCAAGATCACACATTCCATCCCTGTGGATCAGGTTATTTTCCAGGGAAGTTACAGGAAGCCACAAACCATGTCCAAGGAAGATGTTTGTGCAAGAGTGTAGGCTGAACAGGGAACATTTACTCTCTTACTAGAAAAAGTCATTCAAGGTGTAACTTAAGGGTTATTTCCTGGTGCCAAATGCTGCTTCACCCTTGCCTGAATACTCATAGAGCCTCTTCTAAGGGCCAGGCTGGGTCTTCAGCATGACGGACAGGGGCGCTCCTCATGAAGCGTGCTGTTGGAGGCGAGGAGTCACAGCTGTGAGTGCTAAGGGGCGTTCTGAGCCATGTGTGGTGGGTGGGGACCTCGGAGCTTCTGCTTTGTGCTCCTGCAGTTTGGGGCCCCACACAAAGCTGTCCAGCTGAGGGATCTGGTAGGGGCTGAAGTCTAAACACTGCCCCAGGCCAGCCTGAAAGAAACAAGCTCTTCGAAGTCTATCTCTTTGGTTATAACATAATGGAAGACAGCATGAAAAAAAAAAAAAAAGATATATATATAAGCCTGGGTCACTTTGCTGTAGAGCATAAATTAAGTCCATCCCTTCGGGTGGTGCCTTTTGCAGCATCCCTGGCCCCCAGCCCTGTGTTGCAGTGACTGCTGTGCAGGATGCTATAAGTTTTGAACAAAGTCTCTCACGTAGTGGTGGCGGTCAGTTGAACGACGGAGGGGAAGAAGAATGATCCAGGCAGAGCTGCCCAAGGCCCTGAGTCTGGGAAAGCCTTTGAGGAAGTGAAAGAAGGTGTTTGTGGCTGGGATGCAGCAAATGGAGCAGCAGGGCTGAGGGCTCCGGCTGGAGCCATGGGCAAGTCCGGATAGTGATGGGCTTTTAAAATCACATTAGGATTTTTGAATTTTACATCAAGAGCGATGGGAAAACACTGGCTTATTGGAGGGGAGTGGTTTCAACTAAACTTCAGTGAAACTCATTTCCTCCTTTTGTTTAACTCCAGTCAAAACGCCTGGTCCTACAGTGGGATTCTTCAGATAAGGTGTGAGAAAGAAGGTCCAGCGTCTCACCTTTGAATTTTTTTGCCATGCTACTCAACATACACAATATAACACATGTCTTAAAGGAGTTCCCATTGTGGTTCAGCAGGTTAAGAACCTGATATAGTCTCCATGACAATGTGGGTTCTATCCCTGGCCTCGCTCAGTGGGTTAAGGATCTGGCGTTGCCGCAAGCTGCGGCGTTGCAGATGCGGCTCAGTTTCAGCATTGCTGTGGTTGTGGTGTAGGCCAGCAGCTGCAGCTCTGATTGGACCGCTAACCTGGAAACTTCCATATGCCACAGGTGTGCTGTGTTAAAAAAAAAAAAAGGAAAAGAAAAGTTTTAAAACTTCGCCCTTAGTAAGTGAAAGGGATGTGAGGTCTTGGGACTGTGAGAGCAGATGCTGATCATAACTGATTGATTTCGGCTTTGGAAGGAGGACTCAGGCAAGTCCTGTGGCCTAGTGTCCATCTGCTAACTCCGAGGACCGATTCCCTCTCTCCCCAGCTAGTCTGGGGTCAGCATGTATTGTGTTCATTGTCATAAGGAACTGGTTGCTTGTTTTGTTTTAAGGCCCAGTCCACATTTTGCCCTTTGTGAGTTCAGGTGGTGTGAAGTTTCTAAGCTAAGAACACCTCAGGAGTGAATATGGAATCATTTTCTTCAAAAAACTGAACAACTGGATTCAGTGTTCACAGATACTCTGGCTAAGGGATTCATTACTTACGTATTTGGTTTTGGAAAGAGACTTCAAAAGAGGGATAGTAAAAACGGACAATCCACGAGGATTTTTTAATTGAAGATTGGTAAGAGGGCGCCCTCTGCTGGCTAAACCTGTATAGCGACCAAGAGTTGATCAGTTTCCCTTAAGTTTTTACGGGTGTGGGCAAATGGATCGCTCACAGTTGGTTCATCATCTCAGCTAACAGCTCAGATTCTTTTGGAGCTGGTGTAAGTGACCTGTAATTCCCAGCCCCAGTCACGGTTGTTTCTGTTTCAGTCTTTTGGGGTTAGTCTTTCATATTTCTCAAACATAATAGCTCTAAGAATCAGCTCCAGCCAAAACCAGCCCCGAAATACCTCCTGCATCTTATCTCCTTTGTTTCCTTTCTATCTTTTGCCCTCCTCCTCCCTTCCTCCGCTCTGCCAGCAGAATAAAATAAAGTGAATCTTTAAACAAAACAAAGAGCTCCTGATGGAAAGTGAGAAGGAGGGAACAAAACCCTTATCTCTAGCATATCCTCAACTGGCTGGCGAGGCCTGGGGCCCAGGCTTGGGTTATATACCCAAGAAGAGCTGTGAATCCCATTAGTGACAGATTCCGGCACAGGCACCGTGGGAATGTAGGATCTGGTGAATGGGAGAGCTGAGGCTGCAGAATGGAGAAGGTGGTTACATGGGAGGAGAACGGGGAATGTATCTGAGACCTTTTGTTCGTCATCAGTAAGTGTCAGGTTCTCAGTCACACCTGGGACATACCTTAATTCTGTTTCTTGCTTTTCCTCTACACAATTTTTTTTTGGGGGGGTTCTTTTTAGGGCAGCACCCTTGGCATATGGAAATTCCCAGACTAGGGGTCGAATCGGAGCTGCAGCTGCTGGCCTATGCCACAGCCACAGCAACGCCAGATCAGAGCCTGTGACCCACACTGCAGCATGTGACAATGCTGGAAACTTAACCCACTGAGCGAGGCTAGGGATCGAACCTGCATCCTCATGGAGACTCTGTCGGGTCCTTAACCCACAGAACCGCAATGGGAACAACCTTTCACCTCCTTTTCTCTCTCTCTCTCTTTTTTTTTTTTTTTGTCTTTTTCTCTTTTTAGGGCCATACCCATAGCATATGTAGGTTCCCAGGCTAGCGGTTGAGTCGGAACTGTAGCCGCCGGCCTATGCCAGAGAGACAGCAATGCTGGGTCCAAGCTGCTTCTGCAACCTACACCACAGCTCACGGCAACGCCAGATCCTTAACCCACTGAGCGAGGCCAGGGATCGAACCTGCAACCTCATGGTTCCTAGTCGGATTTTTTTCTGCTGTGCCACGACGGGAACTCTTCTCCTCCTATTCTAAGAGAAGAAACTCCTCCCTGCTGCACAAAGAGAACCCAGGCCCAGTAACTTCTCTGCCCAGCCCTGGGGAGCTTGCTTTCTTCTACTCACCTTATTTCTTCTGTTTGTGCCTAATTAGGGCACTAACAAATCACCTGACTCACAGATTTACCAAGAGACATTTGTAGGCTTTTATCCTTCTCCAAAATGCCTCCTGATCTTGGCATTTCTATGCTGCTTGATAGTGTTGAGAACTGTTCATGGATGTCTTAAGTTTCCATTTGTTAGACATTGCCTTGGACTTATTTGAAGTCTTCCCTCTCCCTCAGCATAATACTGTCTTGTTTAAGCCACTATTATTTCTGGGCTGTGTTACTAGCTTCCTTTTATTGGAAATATACTCCCTTAGCAGAATATCTATAAATTAGGACTTTGGGGAGTTCCCTGTTGGCTTAGCAGTTAGGGATCTAGCACTGTCACTGCTGTGGCTCTGGTCACTCCTGTGGTGCAGGTTCCATCCCTGGCCTGGGAACTTTTGCATGCTTCAGGTATGGCTAAACATTTTTAAAAAGATAAAAAAAAAATTAGTAGTTCGAGACGTTCCCGTCATGGCTCAGCGGAAATGAATCCGACTGGGAACCATGAGGTTGCAGGTTCGATCCCTGGCCTCGCTCATTGGGTTAAGGATCTGGCGTTGCCGTGAGCTGTGGTGTAGGTCACAGATGCGGCTCGGATCCTGTGTTGTTGTGGCTGTGGCGTAGGCCGGCGGCTGTAGTTCCAATTCGACCGCAAGCCTGGGAACCTCCACATGCCGCGGATGCGGTCCTAAAATGACAAAAGATAGCAACAACAACAACAAAGAAATTAGTAGTTTGAGATTAAGAGATGGACACTACTATATATAGAATAGGTAAGCTACGAGGACCTACTATATAGCACTGGGAACTATACTCAACATCTTGTAATAACCTATAATGGAAAAGAATCTGAAAAAAAGGAAAATAATCTCAAAAAGAATATATTATATATGTAAGAATATATATATAAAACGGAATCACTTTACACTTGAAACTAACACAATGCTGTAAATTATATTTTAATGAAAAATGAAAAATAAAAAACAGAATAAATCTCTAAGTGGGAATTTAAGGTACTGAAATTGGCAAGCCAATTCTAGAGATGTTTTAAAGCAGGGTGTCATTTTATTTTATTTCATTTTATTTTATTGTGTCTTTTCAGAACTGCACCTGCAGCATATGGCGGTTCCCAGGCTAGGGGTCTAATCGGAGCTGTTGCTGCCGGCCTTCGCCACAGCCACAGCAACGTGGGATCTGAGCCGCGTCTGCAACCTACACCACAGCTCACGGCAACGCCAGATCCTTAACCCACTGAGCGATGTCAGGGATCGAACCTGCAACCTCATGGTTCCTAGTCGGATTCGTTATCCACTGCCATGACAGGAACTCCTCAGGGTGTCATTTTTAAGGGTTTCAAATTATACCTTATATTTTCTAATATGGTGGCCTGGGTATACTGTTAACATTTATTAAAGTTTTGTAGATGATCAGTTGCTCTCCTTCAGTACTGCTGCCAAATTAATTTATTTGTGCACCTGGCAGTTATTTAAAGAGGGCGCATGAAATATGCTAGACTGTGTTCATCCCCGAAGGCGTTTGAAAAGCGGTTTGACAGCTGCCTGTCCATCCCCTTCTGGCTGCCTCCAAGGTGGATGGGATGGATGCAACCCGAGGACACATCCTTTGTTTCCGAGGATAGAAGGTGCATTGTGGCACAGAAAGATGCAGGGACTATAGGCGATGCCACACCAGCTCTGCCTCGCTTATCTCTAGGATTCCTTTAAAGAAAATAAATACAAACTTTTATCTTGTTTAAGCCACTCTTATTTCTGGGCTCTGTTACTAGCTGCCAAATGAGATCTTAACTGATAGAGAAATCCTGGAGGGTTTTTTGAGCCAGGGACTGATTTTGATTGGTAGCTATGCAAGAGACAGATTTGGGGAGGAGAGTGTTCTGGGCATAAAAAGAGATAAAATTGGCTTGGCGGGTGGGGGGAAAGAGTTGGGGGGGGCCTTGAAAGAGGAGAATACACATCTTAGCACCTCACCAGTGATTTTAGTTTTTTGTTTTGTTTTTTTCCTCCCCCAGAATACTTCTACTCAGCTCCAATTATACAGTGGCTTATTTAAATATGTAGCTATTGAGTAATTTGCATTCTGCTCTTGTCAAGAGGGCAGAAAGCTGGGGAGATTGAGAAGATGAATACTCTTTGTGTCTTAAAAAGAAGCAGGCAAGGGCTGGAACAGGAAAAGAGTATCAGAGTTACAGTAAAGTGAAGTTACTATGTTTTCAGGACTCTTTGCAGTCATTTTCAAGGAAAGGAACTTTAGTTACCTGTGATTGTCTAATCAAGATACATTTGAAATGTATCTCTTACTGGATAGCAACTGTTAAATAGTATTTAAAAATACATCTTGGAGTACTTGGCAGAGTAAAGATAATTTTATTGCTGCAAACTTCTAAAAGGGGAAAAATCTATTTTAACTTACTCTAAGCTTCATGGAATCACACCGAGTCACAGCTGTTTCTTCACAGTACATTTTTCACCTGGAGTCTGGTAGGTAATTTCACACCTCTTAGATTGGAAGACATTTAACTATTGTTTACACGGCTTCTAGAAGCATGATCATATAGCTCTAACATTGCTTTCCTCTGAACTAGATGCGCTAATTTAATGTCCCAATCTCTGTTTCCTTAAAAATGAGCTGGCGGTTCCAAAGTTCCTTTTTTCTTTCTTTTCTTTTCTTTTTTTTTTTTTTTTTTGCTTTTTAGGGCTGCACCTGAGGCATATGGAGGTTCCCAGGTTAGGGGTCAAATCGGAGTTTGTAGTTGCCGGCCTACGCCAGAGCCACAGCAATGCATGATCTGAGCCGCATCTGAGACCTACATCACAGCTCACGGCAACATCAGGATCCTTAACCCACTGAACGGGGCCAGGGATCAAACCCGAGTCCTCATGGATGCTAGTCAGGTTCGTTAACTGCTTAGCCACGACGGGAACTCAAATTCCGTCTTAATCTGGCTTGGACAGGGAATTAAAAGTCTTAATGCAACTATAAATTTCAAGGTCCCATGGAGTTCTCATTGTGGCTCAACGGTTAACGAACCCGACTAGCATCCATGAGGATGGGGGTTCGATCCCTGGCCTCTCTCAGTGGGTTAAGGATCTGGTGTTGCTGTGAGCTGTGGTGTAGGCCGGCATCTACCTCTCCGATTAGATCCCTAGCCTGGGAACCTCCATATATATGCCACAGTCGTGTGGCTCTAAAAAGACAAAAAGAAAAAAAAATTTAAGGTCCTTTAAGGCAGTGGCCTTCAGCCTTTCTCCTCCTGCACATGGAAGGGCAGATGTGCTCAGCATTACCTGGAAATTCTTGCTTGTTAATTATATCTTACCACTCTTTCCTCTTATTTGGAAAAAAGACACTAGAATGCAAGCAACTGAAGAGATATTAGGTTGTAGCCTGGACCATCTGTTACAAACTCCCATACTTTCTCTAGCAGCTCAGTTTTAATAGTCAACATAGAATTATCCCCAGTTTAGAGTGGGAAGAAATATTAAAAAATGATTCCAGGCATTCCCATCGTGGCTCAGTGGAAATTAATCTGACTAGGAACCATGAGGTTGCGGGTTCGATCCCTGGCCTCGCTCAGTGGGTTAAGGATCTGGCATTGCTGTGAGCTGTGGTGTAGGTCTCAGACGTGACTTGGATCCCTTGTTGCTGTGGCTGTGGTGTAGGCCGGCGGCTACAGCTCCAATTCGACCCCTAGCCTGGGAACCTCCATATGCTGCAGGTGAGACCCTTAAAAAAAAGACAAAAAAACGATTCCAAATATTAGGTTTTGATTTATACTTCCCTGAAGTGCCTGAGTTGCATTTTGCTAGTCTGCACACAGGGAAAAAAAACCCCTATAGTCTGTTAAGCAGATGTTTTCTCTCAGCACTTAAATAAATAATAACAGTGGCCGACATTTATGGGGCGCTCAGGGTGTGCTGAGTCACTTATCTGCATTATTTCTTTTAATGCTGATGAAAATTCTGAGAAGTAGTCCCGTCGATGAGGAAAAGGAGCCTGGGACCCCTTCCTTGAGGTCAAATAAAGCCGTTAAAAAAAGTGCTCAAATTTAGGTCCTGCTGCTTCTCAGCCTGGCTTCAGAGGCTGTCCTGTTATTCCTGTAAATAATCTCAACCAGAACGAGGCCAACTGGCTCAGCGTGACACGCGATCCCAAATCATTCTCTTGCACTTTCTGCCAGCTTGGAAGACGGTCTTGTGATTAAATATTTCTGCCAGCGATATCTTGCCGTCGACGGAAAAACGATATTCCCAAATCTTTAATAAATGTATCATTAGACAGGAGAACAAAGCCTGGAATGACGACGGGAACATTCCTCCGTTTCTCTGCACCTCAGTCTCGCCTCGGGCGAGACGGAAAGAACAGTATCATTTTCCAAATTTGCTTTGGGAAGAAGAAAAACAGGGGACGTTACTCAGTTATGACTAGTAGACACGTTGCGGGGTGGGCCACACCCAGCACTGGACATTTTAAGGCTGGGAGCCCCCTTGGTAAAGGCTGAAGTCCATTTTATGGCCGGGGAGCAGGGGGAGGTTTAAGGAAGGAGAACGAATGATGCTGCTTTCTTGCTTGCTTGACTTGAGATAGCAAGGGCTTTTACTACGAGCTTGCCTCCGAGCCTCCTTTGGCTTTTTAGCTCTCAAAAGATTCAGGTGTTTCTCCAAGGCCACCTTCTTCTAAAGTAAGAGGAAGCGGATCACAAGTTTATCTTTGCTAAGCTTGTGTTGGTCCACCACCCCCACCCCTCGGCCTGGCCCCGGGGGCCCAGCTTACTTTGAGGGAGGTGTGGATAGATAATAGTAGCCAAGTTTTGTTGGCTAATTTGTTTCCATAGTGAGGGGGTCTCATTAAAAAGTCATTTCCTTTGGGCCATTCAAGAGCTCTTAGGGAGGTTTTCTCCTTTATCGGCTTTTCAGTTCCTATCTGGGAGGAAGTTCTGTAAAGAACAACTAAACCCTAGGTCTTCATTTCAGCCTGTCATTTTGGCTCCAGGGTTTAGGTCCTGGAAAGTGCGATTGCTTTTCTGATGGGCTAGATCCTGGGTGGCGGTGGCTCTGGTTAGGTGACTCTCTTCCTCGGTGGGACCGCTCCAAGGTCCCCATCTGCTAGGTGATGACAGACTTATAGGTTGGGTCATTATTTTCAGGATTTTTGGTTTTGCTCTTGTTGTGCTTTTTAGGGCCACGCCTGTGGCATATGGAAGTTCCCAGGCTAGGGGTCGAATTGCAGCCACAGCTGCCGGCCTACATCACAGCCACAGCAACACCAGGTCCAAGCTGTATCAGTTCACAACAACACTGGATCCTTAACCCACTGAGCAAGGCTAGGTATCGAACCCGTGTCCTTGGGTTTGTTATCGCTGAGCCACAGCAGGAACTCCCTGGGTCATTATTTTTGTCTAGGAGGCCTAGCCTAACTTCTCTAAGCTTATGAGGAAAACGAATAACTTCTCCTCACCAGGCTGTCAGGATTAATTCAAATAATGTATCTGAAAGTGCCTTTAAAATCTATTATAATGTGTGAAAATGGTGGCTAATGGAAGTGCTATGAAATGTCAGCTAACATTACTAGGGGTGTAAGTCAGTATTATGCCTAAAAGGTTTTGGGATCAGAGTCCCCTGATGGTTCAGGGTTTAAGGGCCTGGTGTTATTACTGCTGTTTCTTGGGTTTGATCCCTGGCCCTGGGATTTCTGCATGCCACGGGCATGGCCAAAAATCAAAACAAAACAAACAAATGATTCTGGGACCAATTCTGACATATTGAGGGTGGTGGGGTGGTTCCCACACCACCAAGCATTCTGTGACCCCAGTTGGGTGTCCACTATCTACCTGGATTCCATGGGTTCAGGCTCAGTCCCACAGACCGCTCCCCACTCCCAGGCTAACTCCAGACACCAGCCACACCACTATCACCTGTGCTTCTAACTACAGACAGCAGGTTCTAACCACCCCATCTTGGGTTCTGTTAATTTGCTACAGCAGCTCGTGGGACTCAGGGCAACATTTCACTCACTGGCTTGCTTGCTTACTATAAAGGGCTATAACTCAGGAAGAGCCGGATGGGAGAGATGTACAGGGCAAGGTCTGGGGAAGCGGGGTGGAGGGTCCCTGGCCTCTCCCAGTGTGCTCCTCTCCCCAAATCTCCACGTGTTCACTAGCCTGGAAGCTCTTGAACCTCGTCCTTTAGGGAACCTCGCCCTTTGGGGTTTTATGGAGACCTCATTATGTAGGCGTGATTGATTAAATCATTGGCCATTAGCGATTTCTTTTTTTTTAAATTATAGTTGATTGAAAATGTTGTGCCAGTTTTTGCTGTATAGCAAAGTGACCCAGTCATTCATATATATATATATATATATATGAATACTTTTCATATATATGTACTTTCCCTTTGGCCATTGGTGATTGATTTAGCCTGGAGGGGGATGTGGGGGGTAAAGGATAGCCTCTCCCCTCCCCACAGGTCAAGGTCAACTTTCTGTCCCATCCTGTAATCACACGCTGGCTCCTCTGGCAACAGACCCTACACCTTGGGTATTTTCCAAGAGTCATCTCCTTAACATAAAAAAAGACACCTCGATAGTTCATGATTTAGGACATTTCAAGGGTTTTAAAAGTCCTATGCCAGATAGGGGGGTGAAAATCAAATATATACTTCTTATTATAAATCACAATATCACATGCCTAATGGGAGGAAGCTGATTTATCCACACATGTGGCCACTTTTCAAATTACATCCCTTCCAACCTGTCACCGATAGTCCTTGGCATCTATCTCTTCCCATCACTCCTTGCTCCTCAATTTGCATAATATGTTCATAGAAGCACATTCTCCCGTTCGGTGTTAGCAGCTGGAGCATTGTATTTGTTTTCCTTGGTTGTTCTGTTCTGAGGGGAGTGAACACTGACTGCACATTATTCTTTACTTGAGAAACACCGAGAACAATTCAAAGCCAAGGTCATGTTGTAACGCTACTTAATAATCTGATGTAACGTGGCCCATGCTTGGGATAATAGGAGTGTTTTCTTCAGGGCTGGTGTGTGAGACCTACTTCCTAGGGCCAGTGCCTCATTCCTAAGTACGATGTATCTTAATTAATCAAATGAGAACCAGGCCATGTTGGTCTGATGTAACCGCATTTAACGCTTGGCGTGATCTGTGCTGTGGTCACCTGGCCGAGTCATTAAGACAGCAAAATTAACGTATGGCCCATGGCGTTCACACCTGGTGTGGGGAGGCACATTTGCACAAAGTTTAGGCAAATATTTGTGGGGAAGGAGTTCTGTTTCAGTTTTCTTTGTTCCTTCCCTCCTTCCTTCCGATAAAAATGTATTGAGCATTAAGTATGCTAAGCATTAAGTATAGAAAGTATAGAAAACATCATTCCTGCCCTCAAGTCCTCAAGGTTCCCGGAGGTGTGTGTGTGTGTGTGTGTGTGTGTGTGTGTTTGTATCACAATACAGTGAGTTATGAACTATAAAATAGGTTGAACTACCTGCTATGAGAGTACATATGGGAAAAGACACCTCTTTAGAAGGTTTTGCTGAGAAAATGTGATTTTTAAGTGTTGACGGTTTGGTAGGAATTTGGTCAAAACCCGACAAACCAAAAAGCAGAGGGAGGGTAGTCTATGAGGCTAAGCAGAATCTACAAAGGCACTGAGGCGTGGAGGAACAGGTCTGGCGTGGCTGTGGCATAGGCCGGCAGCTGCAGCTCCAGTTCGATCCCTAGCCTGGGACCTTCCATATGGTGCACCTGTGGCCCTAAGAAGAAAAACAGAAAAACAAAGAACCCCAACTCACCTTCACTGGCCGTGAAGAGGGAGGAAGGGGCCACGAGCCAAGGAAAGCGGCAACCTCTGGAAACTGGAAAACATATTAATCTTAGACATGAGAGGAAATTATTAAGAGTAGGGTACTGTTTGGTTTTCCTGTTCCTCAACATTTGACTCCACTTTCAGAATCAGTCTCATTGCCACGGGATCTGTTCTGGTTCTGGAAGTAAACTTACAGGTTGTTTACTGTGAATAAGACTGACTGAGTAGGAGTTCCTGTCGTCGCTCAATGGTTAACGAATCCGACTAGGAACCATGAGGCTGTGGGTTCGATCCCTGCCCTTGCTCAGTGGGTTAAGGATCCGGTGTTGCCATGAGCTGTGGTGTAGGTCGCAGATGTGGCTCGGATCCCAAGTTGCTGTGGCTGCGGTGTAGGCCAGTGGCTACAGCTCCAATTAGACCCCTAGCCTGGGAACCTCCACATGCTGCGGGTGGGGCCCTAAAATGACAAAAGGCAAAAAAAAAAAAAAAAGATTGACTGAGTATTAAACTGAATTGAGGCTGTGGTGTAGGCCTGCAGCTGCAGCTCCAATTCAACCCCTAGCCTGGGAACTTCCGTGTGATGCTGGCGTGGCCTTTAAAAAAAAACAAAAAACAAACTGGAGGTGCCATTGTGACTCATTGGAAAGGAACCCAACTGGTATCCATGAGGATGTGGGTTTGATCCCCGGCCTTGCTCAGCGGATTAAGGATGCAGTGTTGCTATGGCTATGAGGTAGGCCAGCAGCTACAGCTCCAACTTGACCCCTAGCTTGGGAACTTCCATATGCCACAGGTGCAGCCATACAAACAAACAAACAAACAAACAGAATTGGGCCTGTTCCCAGTATTCCTGAAAGTGCTTTCCCAGCTCCTGGCCTCCTCTTGCGCAGGTGATGTGACCGCCTTTGAACCCAGTTTTGTGTCATGTCTCACCCTTGCCTCAAGAGCCGCGTTGCTGACCTGGAGCTCTCCCTTGACCGGACCTCACTGCAAACTTGTGTCTCCCTCGAACCCATGCTTGCTTCATCCTGACATGGCTTTTTCCTCCCACCCCTTCTGCCTGCTTGGCATTTTGTTTCATACCCGTGTGACCCAGGGAACACATATTAAAATGATGTGCCGGCCACACCTGCCTTCTTGTCTACGAGGAAGACTGAAGGCTTCATGCCCTCGGCCCACGGGAGGGCCTTTGTTGAAATAAGCAGGGTTATTGGCAGTGAGGAGAAATGAAAATGCTGAGAGGAGACTGAATTGTTCTACCTGCCACAGAATGAGGAAGAACATTTTATTAGAATATTGAAAAGAGAAAGGAGTAGAGATAGGTGAGCTCTAAGGGGTTGGACTTTTTTTTTTTTTTGCTTCTTAGAGCCGTACCTGCGACATATGGAAGTTCCCAGGCTAGGGGTCTAATCAGAGCTGTAGCCGCTGGCCTACACCACAGCCACAGCAACGCGGGATCTGAGCTGCATCTGCGACCTACACCACAGCTCACAACAACGCCGGATCCTTAACCTACTGAGCGAGGCCAGGGGTCGAACCCGCAACCTCATGGTTCCTAGTAGGATTTGTTAACCACTGTGCCATGACGGGAACTCCCATAGAATGTGGAACTTTTGAAGGAAGAGAAACTCAGGAGTTCCTGTCGTGGTGCAGTGGAAACGAATCTGACTAGGAGCCATGAGGTTATGGGTTTGATCCCTGGTCTCGCTCAGTGGGTCAAGAATCCGGCGTTGCTGTGAGCTGTGGTGTAGGTCACAGACGTGGCTCGGATCTGGCCTTGCTGTGGCTGTGGCATAGGCTGATCGACCCCTAGCCTGGGAACCTCCATATGCTATAGGTGTGGCCCTAAAAAGCAAAAAAAGAAAAGAAAAGAAACTCAAAGGATATGTCAAAGTGACAGGGATGGAGTAGGCACAGATAGTTGTAGAAGTCCCAATAAAGACCTTAGATAAAGAGGGAAGCCTAAGGGACATTGGGAGACCACTGTAAGTTCAAGAACATCATCAGAACAAGGCAGGCTTGCTTGACTAGTGGAGGTGCAAGAATTGCCTCAACTCACTGGGTGGGGATGGGGTGAGGTCCACATTCAGGCCAAGGGCAGGTGTTTGAGAACTACCCGGACCTCGGATGATTTGAATACACACCTTACGAGTACTAAGGAGGAGCTATTACTCCCAGAAAGGAAGAGTCAGGCTTTTCCCACCCCGACTCTCCTTGGATGATAAAACTGTAGCCCACTGGATCCTTGGGGCAGAGCCTCCTTGCCTGCTGCTTGCATCTCTCATGAACGTCCTATCTTAATAAATCTATTTCTTGCCTATCACTTTGTCTTTCGCTGAATTCCTTCTGCGTGGAGTCACGAAGAACCTGAACCTCAGTTTTTTTTTTTGTCTTTTTGCCTTTATCTAGAGCCACACCCGTGGCATATGGAGGTTCCCAGGCTAGGGGTCTAACAGGAGCTGTAGCTGCCGGCCTACACCACAGCTCACGGCAACGCCGGATCCTTAACCCGCTGAGCAAGGCCAGGGATCGAACCCGCAACCTCATGGTTCATAGTCAGATTCGTTAACCACTGTGCCACGATGGGAACTCCCTGAACCTCAGTTTTAATTTAAAACTAGGGGTTTAAGTCCCAGTCTGGGTTTAGGCTGGGTTTGAGTCCCGGCGTGTGGGTTCAGGTCCCTGTCTGTGTTCTGGCTGGGTTCAGGCCTTTAGTGCTGTCAGTTTCAAGAGGAAGGTTTCCTAGGCACTATGAAATAGGATCTTCTCTTTGCCTCCTTGAGAAACAGTTACTGCTGGATTTGTGGGAGGCTGGATGCATTTAGCGCTGAAGTTGGCCTTCGGGTCAAGGGCAAGGGCAAGATGGCCTAAAACAGCCCAAGCAGTTTCAGGTGGTGAGAGAGGAAGAAGGGCAGGAAGGATGCAAAGCCATCTTTGAATAACAGGTCTTTCATTAGGTGTATTTGCTCAGGATTCAGGAATTCTTCAGAAAGTTTGCCGAAGAAGCTACACCTCAGAATAGTCCAAGAAAAAGAGAAAGGAGAGGGCATGTGGCAGCCTGCTTCCTCCTGGTCCCCCTTTCCTTGGCCAAGGTTCATCCTACATGGAGTCGGCTCCTTTGAACTCCCACGTGGCATCATCTGGCCACTCCCTCGTTGACTATTCAGGAAATTAGTTTCACGCCTTGTGGTGCGGCCATTTCATTCAAGTCTGGAAGTGGGGAGTGACAAAAGGAAACCAGGAAACAATGGAAGGGTGATGGAAGGAACATGAGAAGGCTAAAAACATTTGTCTTTGTAATGGAGAAAAGCATGCACTTAAACATTACAAATGGTGAGTCAGGCTTTTAAGTGCATGGCTAATAAATGTATGACTGTAAGTGTTTTCATAAAGACAATGGGAAAACTAGGAGCTCTCTGGTGGCTCAGCAGGTTTAGAATCCAGAGTTGTCACTGCTGTGGTGCAGGTTTGATCCCTGGCCCTGCAACTTCTGCATGCTGAGAGTGTGGCGCAAAAAAAAAAAAAAAGGTTAAAAAAGTAGAGAAAACTATTGGAAAGAATGAGAAATCATTTCCTAATGTTAATTGATAATGCCAGAGGAATCTATTTTTAGATTTCCAGATTATAACCATGACACCCCTGTCCCCCCAGGTAGCAGATTCTACCACCTTGCATTTTTACTTATTTATTTATTTAAATTATTTATTGGCCACGCCCATGACATATGGAAATTACTGGGCCAGGGATCAGGAATCAAACCCACGCCATAGCAATAAACAACACTAGATCCTTAACTGCTGGGTCACCAAGGAAATCTCCATTTAAAAAAAAAATCAAGTTATTTACTTACCCGTGTAAATACACGCATTATATTTTACTATTAAAGAAAAACTTCAAACACTGCCTTTCAGGTGAAGGGAGTTGCATTTAATGTAACACCTGGCTTTTTTTCTGCCCTTTTTAAACTCTGCCCCGAACTGAAGGAGGGCATGATTTAATGGGCACATTTGGGGGTAGTCAGTCCAGCATGCTCAGCGCATTCTTGCTGGCTGTGCTTTTTGGCACCCAGGGCGGCAGGAGGGCTGTTTTAGGAGCAGATTGACTCTCCCACCACCATGCAGGCCATGTTGGCTTTGTTTTTATTGATTGATTGATTGATTGTCTTTTCTAGGGCCACACCCGCAGCATATGGAGGTTCCCAGGCTAGGGGTCTAAACGGAGCTACAGCTGTCGGCCCACACTAGAGCCACAGCAACGCGGGATCCGAGCTGCATCTGTGACCTACACCACAGCTCACGGCAACGCCGGATCCTTAACCCACAGAGCGAGGCCAGGGATCGAACCCACAACCTCATGGTTCCTAGTCGGATTCATTAACCACTGAGCCACGACGGGAACTCCAGAGGCACGTTGGCTTTGGATCAGAGTTGCTGGGTTTTGTTCTGAGGCTTGGCATTGGGAAGCTTTTCTGACTCCCACAGTAAACTGAATCCTGCAACCCAGCATTATCAGGAATTACGTGATCGTTTGATTTTCTTCTTTGATTCCTTTATCTTGCTGCTGCTCTTTTTTTTTTTTTTTTTTTTGGTTCTTTTAGGACTGCACCAGCGGCATATGGAAGTTCTCAGCTAGGGGCTGAATTGGAGCTACAGCTGCAGGCCTACACCATAGCCACAGCAATTTGGGATTTGAGCCGCCTCTGTGACCTACACTGCAGCTCACTGCAAAGCCAGATCCTTAACCCACTGAGCGAGGCTAGGGATTGAGCCCACATCTTCATGGATGCAAGTCGGGTTCATAACCTGATGAGTCATGATGGGAACTCCTTAATTTGTTCTGAAGTCAGAAAAGGAGGAAGGGTGCTTTTGACTTTTGATGCACTGGCTAGAAAACTGATAATGTGAGACGAGAACAAATTCAGGGAGAAGCAAATATATACACGTGGCATGATGGAGGCTTCTGGAGTGGCAAAGAACTGGACTTGGCCCTGTGGTCTTGTTCTTCAGTGTGCATGTGCAGGACATTTTGACCTAGGCAGTAAGTATCAGCTTCTGTGGGACCGACCAGTTAGTTTTTTATGGCGGTGCAGTTGGCTCTTAAGAGCCGTGGCTGGGGAAACAGACCTTAGAAAAGCCACTCGGAGGTTGTAAAAGGGCCTTGGCAGGGGGCATGGGCCGGGAGAGGGACTTAGCAGGGGTCAGCAGGCTGAGGAGGCCTTAATAAGCAGTTACAGCTGAGGCAAGGATTCTGTTATAAGGAGAAAGAAACAGTCTTTTCATATACTGTCCTTTTCCATATTAAAGGGGTAGGCAAATATTTGCTGTTTTTTTTAAACCTGTGGGGGCAGCTGGGTTCTCTCTGGCCTACAGAGCATTAGTGAGAGATTAGTTTTCAATGTGGTAGTGCTAGGCCTAGGTAGGTAAGATAAACAGCCCTACTTTAAATTCCTCTTTTATGTTGTTTTGAACCATCTTCAAGGGCAAAATTGGGTGGGGTGGATGGACTAGGTTTGAATTCATGTGGTTGAGGAACTAGTCCATTTGTCCTCAAAGCTGCTACGAAGTGATGATTTAGATGTGATGGAGAGGAGTTCCCCTTGTGGCTCAGGGGGTTAGGAACCCGACTAGTATCCATGAGGATGAGGGTTCGATCCCTGGCCCCCCTCAGAGGGTTATGATTGCTGTGAGTTGTGGTGTAGGTCGCAGACTCAGCTCAGATCTGGTGCTGCTGTGGCTGTGGTGTAGGTCGGTAGCCGCACCTATTTGACTCCTAGCCTGGGCACTTCCACGTGCTGTGGGAGTGGCCCTAAAAAAAAAAGTGGGGGGGGGAAATCCTCCCCAGGTGATGGTTTTCCTAGTCCTAAGGATTCAACGGAAAGAGGCAGTGAGAAGAAGGGCCATTTCGGCACAGGAAGATGAATGCTTACTGTTATGGTGGGGGCCCTGTTAATAGACAGAACTCACCTTCACTGTGGCCCTGCCGTGGAGGAAACTGCAGTTCAAAAAGGACAGGAAAATGAAAAGGTTTTGACTATCTGGGTGGGAAAGAACATCTCTTCAAATAAAAGCTGATGGCTGAGGTGTTGCCACTGCACTTTTCTAAACTTTGCAAGAAGGCAGCACCTCTTCAAATGCCTGATGGGAGAGAGAAGGTGGTGCCCAGAAGGGCGGTGCGGGGGGTGGTTTCTGGACGTAGTAAACACAAGGTGCCATAGGGTGAACATCAGCCTGTGGCCGGGACGTTTCTCCTAAATGGATGGAATTTACAGACCACAAAACCTGGACTCTTGGTTATCATTTGACCAGCATCTCAGTGATGCTGTGATCTCTACAACAGGATTCCACTCTAGAGTTACTGTAGACAAACTCTTGCCATTGTAAGTCAAGACTTGGACAAGAATGTTCAGAACAGCATAGTAGAAGAAGAAAAACTGGAATTGATGCCTATGAGAAATAGACATCAATAGGAAAATGAGGAGTTCCTGTCATGGCTCAGTGGAAACAAATCTGACTAGGAACCATGAGGTTGCAGGTTCGATCCCTAGTCTTGCTCAGTGGGTTAAGGATCCGGCGTTGCCGTGAGCTGTGGTGTAGATTGCAGATGCAGCTTGGATCCCGAGTAGTGGCTGTGGCTTAGGCCGGAGGCTATAGCTCTGATTCAACCCCTAGCCTGGGAACCTCCATATGCTGCAGGTGCAGCCCTAAAAAAAAAAAGAAAGAAAATGAGTAGTTAAACTGGATTCTATTAATTAAAAGACTACTACAAAAGAATCCAAGTAGATTATGGCTAAATTTGAGCTACAATTAAAAAGAACCACCCCCAAAGCCATATATGCACTTAACAATTAAAAATTCTCTTTAGATTAAAGAGAAAGTAGGAATAGAAGTTATAGATTATTTAGCATTGAACAAAAACCTGTGAAATGGGATGAAAGAAGAACATCTGTAGTTTTAAATGTGCTTTTTAAAAAGCAAAAAAGACTAGCGTTCTCTTGTGGTTCAGCAGGTTAAGGATCTGGCATTGTCACTGCAGTGGCTAGGGTCACTGTTGCGGCATTGGTTTGATCCCTGGCCTGGGAACTTTCACATGCTTTAGGTGCAGCCAAAAAAAAAAACAAAAACAGGTGTTCCCGTCATGGCACAGCGGTTAACGAATCTGACTGGGAACCATGAGGTTCTAGGTTCGATCCCTGGCATCGCTCAGTGGGTTAACCATCCAGCATTGCTGTGAGCTGTGGTGTAGGTCACAGATGTGGCTCAGATCTGGTGTTGCTGTGGCTGTGGCGCAGGCCGGCAGCTGTAGTTCCGAATAGACCCCTAGCCTGGGAACCTCCATATGCCGCGGGTGCAGCCCTAAAAAGACAGAAAAAATTATAAATGATGTATATTGACATGTTTAAGAAAATGAACAATTATTATTATTTTTTGTTTTGTTTTTGTTTTTGTCCTTTTGCCTTTTATGCAGAGCTGCACCCGCGGCATATGGAGATTCCCAGGCTAGGGGTCTAACAGGAGCTGTAGCCGCCGGCCTACACCACAGCCACAGCAACGCGGGATCCGAGCCGCATCTGCAACCTACACCACAGCTCATGGCAACGCCGGATCCTTAACCCACTGAGCGAGACCAGGGATCGAACCCGCAACCTCACGGTTCTTAGTCGGATTTGTTAACCACTGAGCCACGAAGGGAACTCTGAAAATGAACAATTATTAAGACTACCTAAATTAAAAAAACAAACAGACTGAATCCACAAGAAGCAGAAAACCTGACCAGGCCAACAATCACACAAAAGATTAAATGGTTATAAAAGAAATACCCACCGTGGGGAGTTCCTGCTCTGGCACGGTAGGTTGGGAGTCTGACTGCAGTGACTTGGGTCACTGTGGAGGCACAGTTTGGATCCTTGGCCTGATGCAGTGGTTGGGAGATCTGGCATTGCCACAGCTGTGGTGTAGGTGGCAGCTATGGCTCCATTCAATGCCTGTCCTGGGAACTTCTGTATGCTGTGCATGCAGCCATTCAAAAAAAAAAAAAAAAAACGAAGAAAAAGTAAGAAATCCCTGCCAAAAAGGCACATGGCACGAATGTTTTACAATGAGTTCTCCCAAGTAGTCAAGAAACAGATAATTCCCATCCTATCCAAGACTTTCCAGAGCACAGGATGAAATGGAAAGCTATGCGATTCATTTTATAAGCCAAGCTTAGCTCTGGTATCAGTGAGAACGAGGGAGCGCAGCATAAGAAACAATCCCATATGGAACACAGAAGACCTGATCAACCCTTCAATGAGTAGATTTAATTTAGATGCATTCAGAAAGAATAGTTCATTGGTGACTGATTAGAATTTATGTTAAAATGTAACAAGAGTCTAAATGAAAATGTGACTAATTCGCACTTGTGATTCATTCAACAAATGCTTATTTAGCTCCTATTACACGCAAGGCAGAGTTCTGGGAGCTGGGGGAAAAAGCAGCAAATTAACAATTTTTTTAAAAATTTAAATCAATTTTGTTTACAAAAGCACTATTGTAAGAATCCTAACTTTATAACTCTTCCATTTGAGTAAAAGTATAATCACTTAAGTAACAGCAATTTCCTAAACTAAAAACGCTCAAAATTCAAAATTAATTATGAAAAGAGATTAAAAAAAAAATGTCTTAGAATTCCCTGGTGGCTCAGTGGGTTAAGGATCTGGCCTTGTCATTGCCGTGGCTCAGCTTGCTGCTGTGGTTTGGGGTGATCCCCTGGCCCGGAACTTCCACATGCCGAGTGTGCGCCAGGAAAAAAAAAGTCTCTAGTTTAGTAACAGACTTGATTCAAAGCTGAATCAGTGGAAGAGCACCCATTCTGTTGGAATAAAAGGGACAGTGGAGTAAAACAGTATGTGGGAGAATAAGAGGTAAACATTTTGGTGGATAGGTATTTCTCATTGCTGCTGAAGGATGTGGCAGGCCAGGGAACAATCCTTTGGTGGGAAGGATTCTGGGATGGTCCATTCATGCTTTCTGGAGAAGCAGCAGGAAGAAGAGATCCCCGTGGACCATGAATTGGACAATGAGGCATATGATGGTTAATTTTGTGTGCCCATCTATCTGGCCAGGATCTGGCACTCAGTTACTTGGTCAAACAACGCTCTAGATGTTACTAGGAAGGAATTTTTTAGATGTGACCTATATTTTAAGTGGGTAGATTTTTGAGTAAAGCAGAGTTTCCAGGCTGCAGATGTCACACTCGAAATTGCAACATCAAGTCTTCCCTCAATTTCTAGCTTGCCAGCCTGCTCTACAAATTTCAGGCTTGCCAGCGCCCACAGTGGTGTGAGCCGATTCCTTACCGTAAATTTCTCTCTCTCTATCCTGTTGGTTCGGTTTGGAGTCTGGAGACTCCTGATACAAGACAGAAGAACACAGTCTGACAGCAAAGGGGAGACTGTGCACGGGGAAATGTGAAAAGATCTGCTCTCAGGTAAATCTGACGCAGTGGTGAAGACCTGTATGGAAAAACACTCTGGAAGATGAAATGGCTGCATGATTGCACGGATTTTGATTTATGTTCTAGGGTCTTTTCCTTTTTGTATTACCAGCAATCAGTTTTCCAGACTTCTCTTTTTCAGTTCTTTTTCTGTAAAATATACTTCACCACAGGATACAGAATTGGACTTGTGTGGCTTTTCATCAGGAACTTCCTGATACGCTGCTCCCAGGGCTCCTTCTGGAGGCTGGCATCTTTTAAAGATAACTCTAAACCATCTTAATTTCCTTTTTTTTTTTAATGGTGAAAGACTGAAAGTTTTATTTCCAAGACTGAGAACAAGCCAAGGATTTATGCTCACACTAGCTTTTTTAAACATTTTTTAACTGAAATATAGTTAGGATACAATATTGTGTTAGTTCCACATGTGATTCAGGCATATATATGTATGTGTGTCACACGTATTTTTTTTTTTAAACCATCTTAATTTCTTCATAGGGTTGATCTTTGTGAGAATTTTACATTTTCCTCCAATTAAAGTCATATAGTGAGTTGCCCTTCCTTCCTCTACAGTTTCTTCCTTTACAGTTCTTTTATTATTTTTTGTCAATATCATTATGTAAAATATACATAATGAAATTGACCGCCTTAACCATGTGGAAGTATGCATTTCAGTGACATTGAGTATACATAAGTGCAACCATCACCACTATCTATTTTCCTGACTTTTTCATCTTCCCAAACAGAAGCTCTGTGTCCTCTAAACAAAAACCCTCTATTTCCCTCTCCTCCCAGCCCCTGGTAACCACTGTTCTACTTTCCCTATGGATTTGCCTAGTCTAAGCACCTCGTATAAGTGGAATCATACAGTGTGTGTCCTTTTTCCAGCTGTTTAAAATTGTTTTTTTTGTTTGTTTGTTTGTTTTGTCTTTTTTAGGGCCACACCTGCAGCATATGGAGGTTCCCAGGCTAGGGGTCTAATCGGAGTTGTAGCTGCCGGCCTTCACCACAGCCACAGCAATGCAGGATCCAAGCCCCCTCTGCGACCTACACCACAGCTCACGGCTACGGCAGATCCTCAACCCACTGAGCGAGGCCAAGGATTGAACCTGCAAGCTCATGGTTCTTAGTTGGATTCGTTAACCACCGAGCCACGACAGGAACTCCTAAAATTATTTTTTTGGAAGTTTAAATCTTTAAAATCTTTTTGGAAGATTTGCTGTTTTTTTGGGGGGAGGGGCCAGAGCCATGGCATGTAGAAGTTCCTAGGCCAGTGATCGAACCTGTGCCACAGCAGCAACCCAAGCTGCTGCAGTGACAATGCCAGGTCCTCAACCTGCTGTGCCGCAGGGGAACTCCTACAGTTGCTTTTCTCTTCTACAAAAGAGCTATAAATATACCCAATAATTGCTGCCCACACCACCAACTCCAGAGAAATTCAAAGTTTTTGGGCAATAAGGCTGCAGTCTTGTAAGCTTCTCCAGGCCTAGTCTGAAGCTCAGTTCTAGGCATCCACAGACACTTCATGGAGCCCAAGTCCACCACAGACCTGCCTATGGTGCCCACTGGCCCACTGAACCACGCAGACCGAAGGTATAATTCATATACCATACAATTCACTTATTTAAAAGGTAAAAGTCAATATTTTTTAGTATATTCATAGGGTTGTGAAGCTATCTCCTGGCTTTTGTAAGCATTTCCTTGTACTGATTGGAGCAATATATATGGGAAAATCAGGATAAAAGCGTGTTCTGCCCCTTTATTTACCAGTTTTCGAGGCATTTAACTTGTTCCCTTCCATCCCTCAAAGGTTACCAGTTGGTTTGGTGCATTTTTGTTTTTATTTTTTTGCTTCTTAGTGCTGCACCTATGTCATACGGAAATTTCTAGGCTAGGGGTTGAATTGGAGCTGCAGCTGCCAGCCTACGCCACAGCCACAGCCACAAAAGAGCCCAGCTGCGTCTGCGACGCCACAACAGAGCCCAGCTGCATCTGCGACCTACACCACAGCTCATGGCAAAGCTCAATCCTTTACCCAGTGAACAAGGCCAGGGATCAAACCCGCATCCTCATGGATACTAGTTGGGTTCATTACTGCTGAGCCACAGTAGGAATTTCTTTTTTCTTTTTGAAACCATTATGAACTCATAGTTTTAATTCTATTTAATGGATTTCAATGCATTACAATTGTTATCCTTAGTGAAGCTCAAATTGTCCCATCTTGGCCCACGCTGCCTCCTACTGTCGACACAACTCTAGTTGTCTTTGATGTCTTCCTGGCTACCTGGTATGATGAGCTTCTATAGCACAGGCCTTAAACAATGTGAGAATGGGAGTTCCCGTCGTGGCTCAGTAGTTAACGAATCCGACTAGGAACCATGAGGTTGCGGGTTCGATCCCTGGCCTTGCTCAGTGGGTTAAGGATCCGGCATTGCCGTGAGCTGTGGTGTAGGCCGCAGACGCGGCTCAGATCCCGCGTTGCTGTGGCTGTGGCGAAGGCCGGTGGCTACAGCTCCTGTTAGATCCCTAGCCTGGGAACCTCCATATGCCGCGGGTGTGGCCCTAGATACAGCAAAAACAGACATAAAAAAAGCAAAAAAAAAAAAAAGCAATGTGAGAATGGACAAATCAATAGAAATATGGGCACTTAGGAAGTCACAAGGTTAGGTAGTAGACATCCATTTTTTTTGCTGCCAGCATTTATTGCACTTTATGTTACTGGATTGGCCATATGGATTGCCATTTGGGCCCTAGCCCAACCGAAGCCTCCTGCCTGGGTGGGGAGGTTCATTTCCCATTTGGATTCACATAGCCAGAACTGATGCTGAGACTAAAACAGCACAAACTTTATTCAATGGCCAAACAATGGAGAACCAGGAATTTAATTTGTAAATCAACTTCTAATGGTGATCAAGGCAAGGGGTTAGGCGGGGTTCTTCTTGGAACTGGGGCGCCACCTCCTTTGCTTCCTTCTGTGGTCCAGCACTTCCTGTCATGGCAGCAGATGGGTGTGTCATTTAACATGCTAGTGTATGCTAATGAGGCTCAAGGTCTACTGGAGGTCAGGTCTTCTACCATCTTGGGTTTAGCTGATTTTAACCTGTTTTGGTGGACTCCTGTTTTTCTCTTCTGGTGGTTTCCTGTGAGACAGATAACACTTCCCCACAGCTTACGTTCCTTCAGGGAAAGAGAAGGTTAGAATCTGAGGCTAACAGGTACGGTGACATTTCTACTAGGAATAGTTCCCCTGAATTTATTTTGGCTATCACTCTTCACTCATTCAGCCTTACTGAAGTGTGTTAAGAGTGACTGACCCAGGAGTTCCCACTGTGGCAGAGCGGAAATGAATCCGATTAGTACCCATGAGGATGCGGGTTTGATCCCTGGCTTTGCTCAGTGGGTCAGTGATTTGGCGTTGCCCTGAGCTGTGGTATAGGTCGTAGACATGGCTCAGATCTGGTGTTGCTGTGGCTGTGGTGTAGGCTGGCAGCTGTAGCCTGATTTGACCCCTAGCCTTGGAACTTCCAGATGCCTTGGGTTCAGCCCTAAAAAGCAAATAAATAAATAAATAAATAAATAAATAAATAAATAAATAAAATAAAAAAAGGCAACCCAATAGAAAAATGGGCAAAGAAGATGATGAGCAGATATTCCACATAGAAGGATATAGGAGAAAAAAAAGACAAAAAAACCCACCCTAAATATGTGAAAACTGCTCAAATTTATTCATAATCAAAGAAGCACATTCTATAACTGCAGTATAAAATTCCATAGTATGGAGGTACTGAGGTTTAACCATTTCCCTACTGGTGGAAATTCAGATTATTTTAAAAATTTATTACATGGAGTGCTCAATGAATGTCTCTGTCTTGGCTTCTTGGATCTACCTGGGCTTTGGAGATGTTACAACTTGTAAACTTAAACTTAGAACGTGACTACAAACATTTTGGTATCTGGGCCCCAAATAGAATTTGCCTATTGTGTGAATGTACTCTGAAAACTGCCCATCAGAATGTTCTTTGGATTTTACTCTTAATCATGTGCTTAATCTAATACACTTAGGGACTGTTGGAGCTTTTTCTGGTCAGATTAGTTCAAACAGTCAGAAATTGTTCTCTTTCCTTGAAATAAAGCTGATTGAAGGATTATATTGTCTGAATAGCTGTAGGATTCAGAAACTCCTTTACAAAGACTTACTTTATTTTTAGGTTGGAAAATCTCCATGATTTCTTTTGGATTAATGGTCTAAACATGCATGTTTTACCAGAGACTTACTTTTTCATTCATCAGAGCTATTGCTTGTTTGTTGCTCATTAAATGTAAGTATGTTCCAGGGAGAGGAAATTGTTGTCTCTCTGCCCCAGAGGGGAGGTGGGGGGAGAGAAAATATTTATCAAATTCAAAATAAGTATGTCTTTTGTTCTAGCATTTCCTATGTTAGGAATCTCTCCTACAAAAATACTCACCAAGAGTATACATGCACATACACAAACCCACAGGCAAGGATGTTCACTGCATCATTGTTTGTAAGAAACAATTCAATTGCAGATATGATGTGTCCATCAATAAAGGAATGGTTAAATAAATAATGAGGGTCCACATGATGAGTGGTAGCCACCCATATCGCCTTGGGAAAATGTCCGTATAAGGAAGGGTCCTGGCAAGAAACAGAACTCATGCCAGATGGTTCAAATAAAGAGATTTTAAGGAAGAACTTTTTGGCTGGTTTTTTTTGGCCATGCCCTCAGCATGCAGAAGTTCCTGGGCCCGGGACTGAACCCAAGCCTTATCAGCGACCTGAGCCACATCAGTGACATCACTGGATCCTTAGCCCACTGAGCCACAAAAGAACTCCAAGGAAGGGTTTACTTACAGAGGTTGCACAGTGTTAAGCAAGCAAAGCAGGGACAGGAATGAACCTACAGACTAGCGATAGTGGAACGTTATTGCCAATCCTAGGACTTCAGGCACCAGGGAGAGGACATAAGTAATAGGAATCCACTGAAATGTGGAACAATAGAGGCAGGGCCACCCAGAGCAACTACAGCCAACAAGAGATTCAGCCACGGTCGTTCCACCATATCCATGAGAGACTGGCTCCACGGATACCAAGATCTGCGGATGTTCAAGTCCCTGAAGCTGGCTGTCTGTATTCATGGGGAGTGGAGCTTGCTGATACAGAGGGCTGACTACACTGCAGACAGAACACAGAGCTGAAGCAGGGGAAAGCAGGGACGGAATACTCCGATTTCTTTCCTCTTCTGCTCTTGCCTCTTGTGGGTACCTCCCACTGGCTGGGCCCAACAGAAGCGTCTAGCAAGGAAGCCCGACTGAGACAGCGCACAGGAGGCAGCCTCCTGGGGCACAGAGCAGGCAGCGAGGGAGGGCAAAAAAATAATCTATGCGGAGAGAGAATGACTAGCACAATATTTAAGTCATATTTTTTAAGTGGGGAGAAAAAGTTACATAGCAATGCTATGTGTTTTCCATAGCATAAAACACTATGCTATTTTGCAAAAGAAAATCACAACCACATATTTGGATAATTGTTAACATTGTGAAGAACACATAGCAAACTATAAACCTTAGTTTCACTTCTAGAGGGTGAAAGAAGATGGAGAGGGAAAACTTGCTACATTTTTATATTATAAGAATTTATTACAAGAAGTATTTATTTTGTGGTTAGGAAAATAAAGATACACTATTTTCTATGAAAAGAAACCACTGTTGTACCGAAGATGAAGACAAAGTTCGGAGAAAGCCCTCAATGGTTGTTAAACAGTTAATTTACTTAAGGGCATTGCGTAAACACCTCCAAAAATCTGTTATTATCTTTTTCCTGTTAAAGTGAAAGAGTCAATCTTATATGCTGTAGTGTTCGTTGAGTTTGCTGCTGCAAAGATCAAGCTTTTTTGCTTGATCATTTGAAGAATAAAAAGAGGAGTTAAAAAAAATTAAAAGGACTGGGAGTTCCTGTTGTGGCTCAGCAGGTTACGAACTGAGCTGGTATCCATGAGGATGCGGGTTTGATCCCTGGCCTCACTCAGAGGGTTAAGGACCCAGCATTGCAGTGAGCTGTGGTGTAGGTCTCAGACACGGCTCAGATCCCACAGCCGTGGCGTAGGCTGGCAGCCTCAGCTCTGATTTGACCCCTAGCCTGGGAACTTCCACATGCCACAGGTACGGCCCTACAAAAAAGCAACAAAATAAAAATAAAAAATAAAATTAAAAAAAAGGACATAGGATGGCTCATGGAACAGAAGGATGGCAAGAGTTAAAAATTAAGACTTTCCTTCCGTTTGCCTTTCAGGTCCTTGTCCATTTTTCTCAGCAAACTTTCTTGACTCTTGGGGGCACATAATGGGCAAAATGTCTCTTCCTCACAGATCCTTCTATATTTCAGTTCCAGACACTGGGAAGACTAACTTAACTCTCTCTGGTTAAGAAAGAAATTCCAGAATCCCCACAGAAAGACTGATAGGCCAAATTTGGTTCAGCTGTCGACCTCTGGTCCAACTGGCTATAGTCAACGGAGGAGGACCGTGTAACACTGTCCAGACACAGATTCCAGAAACTTCTGGATGGAGATAAAGGGATCTTGATGGATTTTTTTTTTTTGGTTAGAAATAATATTTATTATCCCCTTCCCCCATGTACGGATCATTCTTCAGAAACATGAAGATATGATCTATGTTTCATCAATAACAGTTCATAGAAAATAAAGAGTTCCCACTGTGGCTCAGTGGTAATGAACCCAGCTATTATCTGTGAGGGCTCGGGCTTGATCCCTGGATTCGCTCAGTGGGTTAAAGGATCAGGTGTGGCTGTGGCTCTGGCATAGGCTGACAGCTGTAGTTCTGATTCAACTCCTAGCCTGGGAAATTCCATCTGCCATGGGTGCGGCCTTAAAAAAGAAAAAACAAACAAAAAAACCCCAAAAAACCGTTTGTAGAAAATAAATGTAATTCATATCAGGTCAAAAATATATTTCTGTCATTTCTTTTTACAATAATAGCCATTTTATTTTTCCCTGTTAGTTCAAGAATAGCTTCATGTTTTCTGTTTTGGATCAAATGAAGACAATCTTTCTTTACAGGTAACGTCCTGACAGGGTCCCTCCCCGCAACCCCTAAAAAATTCTTTTTTTTTTTTTTTTTGACAGATCCTGCTGCAGGTTTATTTGTACAAACAGCACAGGAGGACAGTAGCCCAGGGATCACACCAGTCCTTCTGTCCTCACATTGGCAGATAAACGCCTCTATGGTGGAGCTTTTGTGAGGACCTGGGCACCTTTGGGAGCTGAGCCCGGAGGAGCTGGAGCTGCAGCTGTACCTCCAGCTGCGGCCTTGGCCTTGGTCTGAGCCTTGGCCTGGGACTTTGGCCGGCAGAGCCTGAGGCCCTTGGCGATGCGGGTGCGAGCACGTTTCCCAAGCTGGGGGTGAGCAATGTAGGCAAGTCGACTGAGCTTGCAGCTGCCACCCTTTGGGATGTTGGGCTTGACCTCCTTGGATTTTACAGGAGCCTTGATAGCTTCAGCAATTGCGCTCATGGCCTTGGCATTGTTGGCCTGCACCTTCTTTAGGCCCTTCTTGTTATGCTTCTTGGCAAAGTGCATGTTCCTCAGAAACTTGGGGTCCACCCCCTTAAGAGATTCATATCATTGTGATCGGGGTTTCTTTATGCCTTTTCTGTCCCATTTTTGGGACTGATTATGAGTGGTGTAAGCCCAAAATTCTTTATCCTAAGAGATAAACTCTTCTTGTACATTCAGCAGACTTAATATTGGAAACGGAAAAGGACACCGAGGTACTCACGCTTGTGCCCAGTAACAAACCTAGCTGAGCTTCTATACCTGGCTTTGCCATAATGTTTACATAAAATAAATCATATCTTATCAAGTTACGATGGGAGTTTCTGCTGTGGTGCAGAGGATTAAGGATCTGGCATTGCCGCCGCTGTGGCGCAGGTTGGTTGCAGATGTGGCTTGGATTCAGTCCTTGGCCTGGGAACTTCCATATGCCACTGCTGTGGATGAGAAAGGAAAAAAAAAGTTACAACAGTAATTCTTGAAATGGAGTTATGAACCATTAAACCACTGAAATTCCCTTCTAATGTCTGAAGCTGTGATTAAAACATCGCCGTTAGGAGTTCTGGTCATGGTGCAGTGGAAACGAATCCAACTAGGAACCATGAGGTTGCAGGTTCGATCCCTGGCATCTCTCAGTGGGTTAAGGATCCAGCGTTGCTGTGAGCTGTGGTGTAGGTTGCAGATGCGGCTCGGATCTGGCGTTGCTGTGGCTGTGGCGAAGGCCGGCAGCTACAGCTCCGATTAGACTCTTAGTCTGGGAACCTCCATATGCTGTGGGTGCAGCCCTAAAAAGCAAAAAAGAAAAAAAAATCGCCATAAGGGAAAGCGTCAGCCCAAGAACATGTCTCTCCTTTCCCTCAGCTATTTCTCTCTAAAAGCCTGAATCTTCCCTCAGATCATGCAAAGAGATACATTAAAATACGGGGAAAAGTGCTTTAGTTTGCTGACATAATGCCCTTAAGTTGGCTGATATAATTCCTGTATCTTAACTTTAAAATGTAAAATCAGAGTTAAAGCACCACTTAATTCATGCAGTACATCTTCAACTAGGCCACAATGTCCCATCAACTCAGAAGTTCCCTAAACTGGTTGTCTTCTCCACATTTAGTAAGTTTATGACCAATGACTCAATCAAAGAATGTACTTGTAATAGGCTGTTGGTTTAATTTTAGAAGTTTCAGTCTTCGGCTATCTTCAAATATAGAAATGCTACGAGAGGCGTATGAACTATTAATTTTGTTTCCCATTACCTACAGGAAAAATTTGTTCAAGTAAAATGTTACAAGAACAAAATGCTAATCTTTCTACCTATATATAGATGTATACATGTGTATACTGAACCTAACTGAAGTTTTATAAGCAATACTAACATAGTTCTGGTTACGCATATGTATGTATGTATTTATTTATTTTTAGGGCTGCACCCGCAGCGTATGAAATTTTTCAGACTAGAGACTGAATCGCAGCTATAGCTGCCAGCCTACACTACAGCCAGAGCAACACCAGATCTGAGCCACATCTGTGACCCACACCACAGCTCATGGCAACATTTGGATCCTTAACCCACTGAGCAAGGCCTGGGATTGAACCCACAACCTCACGGATACTAGCAGATGCTTAACCTGCTGAGCCACAATGGGAACTCCAGTAATTGCTTTAAAAATATATGTTATAAAGGGGCTTATGCAAAGGCAAAAATTAAGAAACAACATGGTCTTTGAGGTTTTCAGTATTACTTCAGAAAGCTGTTTCTGTTCCCCAAAGAAGAAAACTATGTATCTATCTTAGGGAAAAAAATTATAAGAAGATAATGCTATCATGTAAAGAATTCACAAAAACTGTACTGTATATCCCATAAGAGTCATACCTATTTAAGGTAAAATCACAATTACAGTTTATTTTGTATTCCAACATCACCATCACATTTCCTCTTTAGTAATGAGAGGATTAGAGTCCCCATCATGGCTCAGCAGAAATGAATCTGACTAGTAGCCATGAGGACACAGGTTCAATCCCTGGCCTCGCTCAGTGGGTTGAGGATCTGGCGTTGCATGTGAACTGTGTTGTAAGTCTCGGGTATGGCTTGGATCTGCTGTTGCTGTGGCTGTGGCTACAGCTCCAATTCAACTCCTAGCCTGGGAATCTCCATATGTGGATGCGGTCCTAAAAAGACAAAAAAAATAATAATGAGAGTGTTTAACTCTTTTAACTTACTTAACTACTGCCACAGAAATTCAAGTCCCAGTAGCAACAATTAAAAGAAGGCTGCAAAATAAGGCATTCTGCTCACATGTCCTTAAAGTAACAGTCTGAGTAAAGTGGGATCTTTCCATTTTTGCATTTTTATATAATCTAAAAATTATATAGAAGGAAATCTTTACAGGAAAATCCAGTTAATTGCTGTCTTCCAGGGCAACAGAAAAATATACATAAAATCCTCAACTTTTTTGGTGATTTTCTTCAACTGTTGCAACAGAAGCTGATCTTACCTATTTAATAAAGCCTAGGTGTTCCCACTATGGCTCAGTGGGTTAAGGACCTGATATTGTCTCTTTGAGGATGTAGGTTCTATCCCTGGCCTTGGTCAGCGGGTTAAAGATCTGGCATTGTCAGCAAGCTGCAGGGTAGGTCTCAGAGGTAGCTTGGACCTGGTGCTGCCATGGCTGTGGCAAAGGCCACAGCTGTAGCTCCAATTTGACCGCTGGTATTGAATTTATGCTCTATTTGCCTATTTAAGCACCACTTAATATAAAATCTCAACAGGCAGTCAAGTCCAAATTTAAAAAAGAATGTATTTTAGAGTTTATCTTTGTTAAAATTTTTGGTTCAAGTACTAATTGTTTAAAATGTCATTCAAATTCCTACCTTGTGCTAAAATAAGGTTGCATTACTGCCCCTTATACACATGCTGCAGCTTAAAATATTTTGGTTATGTCATTAACAGGTAAAGTGCACCTAATTTGGGTCTTTGACACCTCTTGTTTTAACTTTATAGTACAGTAAATTCTTCATGGTTTAAAATATTGTGGAGTTCCCATTGTGGCACAGCGGAAACAAATCCAACTAGGAATCATGAGGTTGTGGGTTCCATCCACGGTGGGTTAAGGACCTGGTGTTGCCATGAGCTGCGGTTTAGGCAGCAGATGCGGCTCGGATCGCACGTTGCTGTGGCTGTGGCGTAGGCCGATTGGACCCCTCACCTGGGAATCTCCATATGCTGCAGGTGCGGCCTAAAAAAAATAGATAAATAAAATATTGCGGCCTAAAATAAAAAATAAATAAAATATCCAGAAATACATTTAAGGATGACTATATTCACATACACATTATGTATACATCCTATGTATTGGATGTAGCCATAAACTTTGAATATGTGTTGCCAGAAGGCTGCTCCACATAGATGCAGGAACCCCAAAGAACGCATCAGTGTGGGCTGTGAACTGACTTCTCAGAAATGCATAGAAATAATAATAATTACTATGAGAAATTATAATAACAAAAGCTTTACCTTATTTACATAGTGCCTATCTCCCCCTGTGAGGGAGGCATTGGGAACATTATCAACTCTCAGTGTCCACAAGCAGCAAACCAGCTGGGGACCATGCACATGCGTGGTGGCAGACTGAAATACAGACAAGGAGAGCTCCTGACTGGCAAAATCTCCAATCACCAGATCAGACAGTCTGTGTTTTTTAAGTCGTCATCTACTTGTATGGCTTTTTTTTTTCTTTCTTTCTTTTTTCTTTTCTTTTTAGAGCCACACAGGTGGCATACAGAAGTTTCCAGGCTACGGGTTGAATTCGAGCTGCAGCTTGGGATCTGAGGTGCACCTGTGGCCCACATCGCAGCCTGTGGCAATGTTGGATCCCCAACTCACTGCAAGAGGCCAGGGATCGAACCGGCACCTTCGTGGATATAAGTCAGGTTCTTAACCCACTGAGCCACAATGGGAACTTCAGGCCTCATCTACTTGTAGCCATGTGTTATATTTATACCACAGGGAGATCACATTGGTTTTTGGTTTTGGCAGATGAAAAAGTCTAATATTCAGTGTGACTATAGTTCAGTATAACTGCCCCGGTTTAAGTGAAACACAGCCGACGGGTCTATTGGGATCAGTCAATGTCTGATCATGGCGGAAGAAATCTCAGTCCAAACAGCTACTCATGGTACAGAGACAGCTTGCAGTCTCGTGTTGTCTCAAAGGTCTCTCCTCCTCCATGGATGGTACACACATGTGCATAAGCATTTTAGCATCACGTGCACATTTAGTATGAACCAGTTCATGTTCAAACAAAGAAACTCCTTGGGGGGAGGTTTAAAGGCCAAGAGCTCCTCAGAGTGCATGTTGTTTAAGGACATGGCAACTTTAGAAGATCTGGCAACTTTAGAAGAAGTTTTATTAAAACAGAGGCCTCATTTGGAGGGTTTTTCATTATTAAGGTCCTTAGTGCATGGATGAGCGTTTCCTGCAAAGCCTCCACAGAGTCGATGTTTTCTTTTCCAGACTGATCTGCAGATATGAGGACAACTGCTATAAACAAATTCACCTCTTCAGGAGACAAAGAGATATTGTTAAATCAGGAGTAGGGCACATGTTCCCAGGCTACCTATGACAGTTACAAAAGGGGTGAGAATGTTGTAAATCGATAAACTAAAAATCACTTTCCAATTGCCCCATAACTGAAAAATAAAGTCATTTCTGAGGGAGCCACAGAAAGGCAATATTTACACACTGATAAAAAAAATAAAGCCAGCTGGTGAATCAAATAGTATACTATCAGAATTACAACTGATTTTTTTTTTTGCTTTTTAGGGCC
This sequence comes from Catagonus wagneri, assembly GCA_004024745.2. Lineage (NCBI taxonomy): Eukaryota > Metazoa > Chordata > Mammalia > Artiodactyla > Tayassuidae > Catagonus > Catagonus wagneri. Next base: position 7,245,572 of record PVHT021183648.1, read on the forward strand.
GCACCTGCAGCATATGGAAGTTCCCAGCCTAGGTCAAATTGGAGCCGCAGCCACCGACCTACGCCACAGCCACAGCAACGCAGGATCCAAGCTACATCTGCTACTACACCACAGCTCACGGCAACGCCAGATCCTTAACCTCCTCAGCAAGGCCAGAGATCGAACCCGCAACCTCATGGTTCCTAATCGGATTCGTTAATCACTGAGCCATGACGGGAACTCCCACTGAGTGAGTGCAGGGATCAAACCTGCATCCTCATGGATACTAGTCAGGTTTATTACTACTGAGCCGCAACGGGAACTCCAACCATTTATTTTTTAAAAAGGAAATAACAAGAACAATCAACTTTTAGGATGTTGGAAGGTACACCCTTGCTTCAGTATAATGTTTAATGTGAAATGACTGAATTTTTAAAATTAAAAATAGGCATTAAGGAAAGTCAAAAAAGGAGTTCCCATCATGGCTCAGTGGTTAATGAATCCGACTAGGAACCATGAGGTTGCGGGTTCAATCTCTGGCCTTGCTCAGTGGGTTAAGGATCCGGCGTTGCCGTGAGCTGTGGTGTAGGTTGCAGATGCGGCTCGGATCCCGCGTTGCTGTGACTGTGGCGAAGGCCGGCAGCTACAGCTCCTGTTAGACCCCTAGCCTGGGAACCTCCATATGTTGTGGGTGCGGCCCTAGATAAGACAAAAAGACCAAAAAAAAGTCAAAAAAGAAAACCAATGTCTAACATTCTCTTGTCTATAAGAGATGCTAAAACTGAAAATATTCAAACATCTGAGAGTTGAGGGAGTGCTTAAGATTTAAGAACCAAAAAAAGAAAAAAAGTGTAAGAACCAGCAGGTGTTCTAATCCAGGTTGCAGTGGTTGTTGTACATTTCTGAAAACTTGGGAGGTAACGACTAAGCCTGGGAAAAGAAAAGACTAAGGGAATGGTTCCCCAGTGTCCTGGGAGATAAGAGAATCTTTATGGCCACCAAGGGGATGTGGACTCAGCTTCAGTTTCTGGCACCAGAGGAAAAGACATGTGGTAAAGAAGTTATGAATTTGTCCAAACCCGCAGTATGTACAACACCAAGAGTGAACCATAACGTAAACTCGGATTTGGGGTAATTACGATCTGTCAATGTGGATTCACCCAAATGTACCACTATGATGGGAAATACTGATAGTCAGAGGGGCAATGCATGAATGGGGGCAGGGGATACAGGAGAAATCTTCATACCTTCTCCCCAATTTGCTGTGAAATTTAATCTGTCCTAAAAAATAAAGTTTTAGTAAAAAGACAAAAAAACCCGACTGTATCTTTGAATAAATTTGATTGTTGAGTAAGACAAAAAATAAAAAGTACTGGGAGTTCCCATTGCGGTGCAGTGGAAACGAATCCAACTAGGAACCATGAGGTTGAGGGTTCAATCCCTGGCCTCGCTCAGTGGGTTAAGGATCTGGCATTGCCGTGAGCTGTGGTGTAGGTCGCAGACGTGGCTTGGATCTGGCGTTGCTGTGGCTGTGGTGTAGGCCGGCGGCTACAGCTCCAACTAGACCCCTAGCCTGGGAACCTCCATATGCTGCGGGTGCGGCCCTAGAAAAGGCAATAAGACAAAAAAAAAATTATACTGAATTAAAAACAGGTACATTGATCAGTCAAATAGAATCGAGTTTCTAGAAGTAGATATAAACAAATCAAAATAGGCAAAGGCAGCAATAACACAGAAAAGCATATTTTATAAAAGTGGTCAGTCTGGACAAGAATTAGCTTTACTCCCACCTTGCACAATAAAAAGCTCCAGGTGGATCAAATTAGATTGAAAAGTTAATTGTGGACATTTTCTTTTTTTTTTCTTCTCCCCCCAACTACCTAGCATCAGTTTCCCTCTCTCTAACACACCACCATAATTTCCTAGTGTGAAATTTCTTCCGTCTGACTCTATGTAGTGTTGCTGGGAGGGTAATGTTCTGTTACATCTTCCATTTGGAAGCCAAAGGTGATCTGCTCTTCCTCTGTCTGCCCAGTACAGCCAGGAGATGGGGCCTTGACCTAAGCTCAGCCTATCCAGGGATCACTCCTAGAACTCTGATTCCCTTTTTTTTTTTTGGTCTTTTTAGGGCCATACCTGCAGCAGATGGAAGTTCCCAGGCTAGGGGTTGAATCGGAACTACAGCTGCCAGCCTACACCACAGCCACAGCAACACCCCATCCCAGCCGCATCTTCGAACTTCACCACAGCTCACGGCAACACAGGATCCTTAATCCACTGAGGCTTAACCCATGGATCGAATCCACATTCTAATGGATACTAGTTGGGTTTGTTAACGCAGAGACACGACAGGAACTCAAGAACTCTGATGCTTAAACTGAAGCAAGGGCAAGAAAGAACAGTGGTTGGTCAGCGACATCCATATAGGCTATTCCAGCTACAAAACTGCTGCCATCTTTCTGCCTCTGGTTCCTCAGAGCCCCTTGGTCCTTTTTACTCTCAAGTATGTTTTCTCAGGAGTTCCCGTTGTGGCTCAGTGGTTAATGAATCCGACTAGGAACCATGAGGTTGTGGGTTCGATCCCTGGCCTTGCTCAGCGGGTCAAGGATCCGGCGTTGCCTTGAGCTGTGGTGTAGGTTGCAGATGCAGCTTGGACCCCGCGTTGCTGTGGCGAAGGCGAAGGCGGCTACAGCTCCTGTTAGACCCCTAGCCTGGGAAACTCCATATGCCGTGGGTGTGGCTCTAGATAAAGGCAAAAAGACAAAAAAAAAAAAGGTATGTTTTCTCAGACTTACAGCAATAGCTTGTTTATACTAGGCAGAGTAAGATGCTTTCTATATCCATATGCAGACTGAAATTCTGAAGAAATGACTGGTGGAGGAAAAGACTATATGAGATGGTTGGTGCTATTCCAGTATATCTTGGAATATCTTTTTTTTTTTTTGTCTTTTTAGGGCTGCACCCGCGGCATATGGAGATTCCCAGGCTAGGGGTCTAACAGGAGCTGTAGCTGCCGGCCTTCGCCACAGCCACAGCAACGCCAGATCCGAGCTGCGTCTGCAACCTACACCACAGCTCACGGCAACGCTGGATGGTACCCACTGAGCAAGGCCAGGGATCGAACCTGCAGCCTCAAGGTTCCTAGTTAACTGCTACGCGACAACGGGAACTCCCTCTCTCTCTCTTTTTTTTTTCTGATAATCTTGTTGATCTAATTCAATAGCCTCCTAACCAGCTCCTGGCTTTTAGCATGGTATCTCTGAAATCCATCCTTCACTCAGCTGTCAGTGATGTCAAATTTAACCTTGTAAGACCACGGATCAAAAGCCTTCAATGGCTCCTTCTCCCCTACATGGCACTCGAGAGTCATTGTGACTTCCTGTATGTTCCTTCAGGTTCATCCCTGGACCCTCCCAGCTTCTGACTTTGTGCTCAGCAACACGAAACTGCCTGAAACATCCTGAACACCGCACCCTGGCTTTGTCATTCTGCCCCTTAGCTTGCCCTCCTCTCCAGCCTAATTTTTGTCCAGACAATCAGCTCTGTTCAATTCTCAAGGTTCAGCTCAGTATCAGCGCTTCTAGAAAGCTGACTCCAGGGTTTTGCAGGCAGGTACTATCCCTGTGCTTCCTAGAGGCATACCCCTCTGGCACTTTTCACTTGGTGTTGAAATGATTTGTTCTGTAGCCTTCTCCCCAGTAGACTGCCTCTATCCTGGAGGACAGGCAGGGTGTCTGATTCAGCTTTTTATCCTCAGAATCTAGCATGATGGTTGGCACACAATAGGTATGCAAAACATGTTTCTGCAGCTGAAATAAATCAAACAAATTAAACATGAGTGTAAGACAATTTTGCGTAGTTTCATAGCCTGCAGCTGGGATTCTTACAAAGCTAACAGCATTATAAATTGGTTCTCCTGGAAAGCAATATAGTGACATGCAACAAAAACCATGAAAATGTTCATTCTCCTCTACTTGGCATTTTCCTGTTTGTGAATACCCCCCAAAGAAATAACCCAAAGGGGGGAAATTTACACAGATGTTCCCAGCAACTCTAGTTAAAATAGTGAAAAAAACTGGATGCAATCCAAGTGTCTAATAAGGAAGTGACTAAGCAAACAATGGGATTATAACATAGCTATTAAAAATGACAGAGGTGAGGACTATGTCAACATGGAGAAGTGTGTATCTGCAGGAACGTTAAGTGGAAAAGGGAACACAGACCAGTGTTTAAACACCAGTGGTTAAGGATGTGTGTGTACATTAACGAAGAACAGAGGCCAATTTGGCTAAATGAAAATGGCTGGAGTTCAGTATTTACTGGGATTTTTCTTTCCTGTGCAAGTTCTGTGAGTTTATGACAATAATAGCTGAGATCTCATGCAACACAGATATCCTGAAAGGTCTTGCAGAATAAGGGTTCCAAGATACCTATCAGATTGTAATTTAGTGCTAATAATTTAACGCTAAATCCTCATTGAATTATTGTGAAAATAATGACATTTCTTCTAGAGAAAAAATAATTTAATTTGACAAGGAAATCTGAGTTTAACTATGTGCTGGAGCACTTTCATGCTCATGAAATTTACAGAAAACATGGGCAAAGATCATCAGGTGGATGTGTGCGATTATTTTAACTTACTTTTGTTTATTTGGATGACTGTACATATTAGGACCTAGTAAAAAGGAAAGTCAGAAAGACCTTTGGCCTAAACCTCACATTCACAAATTGTCTCAATTTTATACTTTTGATGTTGTCTCCAAAAACGGTTCTATGTACAGTCACTGAGATATACTGAGAAAGGCAAAAGGAAAGGTTATCATCACATGACTTTGAACTTGTGTCGCATTGCCAATGTAGTGCAATATTTTATAAATTTAGTGATCATCCTGTGAATAGCAATTACTGACATTGTAAGATATATTACATGCAATCAAAAGAAATAAACCACAATTATATATATAAATATATATTTATGTTTGTTTTTGCTTTTTAGAGCCGCACTCGAGGCACACGGAGGTTCCCAGCCTAGGGGTAAATAGGAGCTACAGCTGCTGGCTTACACCACAGCCACAGCAATGCAGGATGCGAGCCTCATCTGCGACCTACCCCATAGCTCATAGCAACACCAGATCCCCAACTCACTGAGTGAGACCAGGGACTGAATCTGAAACCTCATGGTTCCTAGTAGGATTCATTTCCGCTGCACCACACGGGGAACTCCAGTTTTTCATATTTTGTTTTAGAATTTCTTCTTAAAAAAAAAATTCATTGAGACCTTTAAAAATGGAGATGGCCAGGCCAGTCTAGATCTCTTGGGAGGCCCAGAGCATAATTATTTTTATTAATAATTATTATAATACAATAATTATTACATATTTTAAAATTAATAATATTTATCTTTAGAGTGTGATAGTATTATCCAGGGGCCTCAAACTAATGGGTTACTAAGAATTTACCTGTATAAACACCTAACTTGCAAACTGCTATCTACTAGCCATACTGTTTCTGCTGCCATATAATCAGTGGTCAGAAAATTCGCGGCTTCTACAGCAGTGGTTCACAGCCCCGGGTGCAGGTCAGAATCACCTATGTTTTTCCAGACCTCACTCCAGACCTCCTGACCTAGGCTCTCCAGGGCTAAAGTCTAGAGAATCCTATGCTTTTTCTTTCTTTCTTTTTTTTTTTTTTGCTTTTTAGTGCCACACTTTAGGAAGGTCCCAGGCTAGGGGTCGAACTGGAGCTGCAGCTGCTGGCCTACACCACACCCTCAGCAATGCCAGATCCGAGCCAAATCTACCACTACACCATAGCTCACGGCAACGGCGGATCCTTAGCCCACTGATTGGGGCCAGGGATCGAACCTGAATCTTCATGGATACTAGTCAGGTTCATAACCCAGTGAGCCACATTAGGAACTCCCGGAGATTCCTAGGCTTCAAAAGCTTTCTTCCTCTCCTCTTTCCTGTACTGTATTTCCTTATGGTTCCAGGACTCAGAAGTCAAGCTAATACTGTTAATGGTATGGTTTAACTGCATCAGGTTTAATAAATCTGAAGGCTAACCTGAGGGTCAAACATCATTTTCAGTGTAGCCTCTCTGGGGTGATGTGTTATAAGTCTCCAAAAAATAATCTAGAAAAGAAGTTTGAGGCTTTGGTCCACAGATTTGGGGGAGGGGGGCTGCCTGCATAACACTTTGGACAAAAATACTTTCAATTATTCCTCAAATTTCTTACTGTGCTTAAATACATAAAAGCAAATAAATGCTAACCAACTATACTTCAATAACAAAAATAAAAATTTTAAAGTAAATACATGCTGAGTCAAAAATGTTACATTCGAGTGTCCTTTGTTTTTTCTTTTAACTCTCCTTTTTTAAAAAAATTATAGTTGATTTACAATATTGTGTTAGTTTCAGGTGTGTAGCAAAGTGATGGGTTATTTACACACACATTTTTTGATTCTTTTCCACTATAATAAGATCCCTGTGCTATACAGTAAATTCTTGTTTATTTTATATACAGTGGTATGTATCTGTAGGTACCTGTTAATCTTATACTCCCAACTGATCCCTCCTTCCCTTTTCCCCTTTGGTAACCATGAGTTTGTTTCCTATGTCTATTTCTGTTTTGTAAATAAGTTCATTTGTATCATTTTTTTAGGTTTCACATGTAAGTGATATTTAGTATTTGTCTTCCTCTGACTTATTTCACTTAGCAAAATACCTTCTAGGTCCATCCATGTTGTCACAAATGGCAATATTTCATTCTTTTTTATGGCTGGGTAGTATTCCTGTGTGTATATTATATAGTATATATACATGTATATTGTATATATGTTGCATATACATACTACATATACATATTTGTATATACACATTTCCTTTATCCATTCATCTACTGATGGTCAAGTGTCTGTTCTTATAAACGATGTGAAATACCAGGTTTTTATGGACAGTAAAACTTCAACAAACCCAGGAGTTCCTGTCGTGGCACAGGGGAAATGAATCCGACTAGGAACAATGAGGTTGCATGTTCAATCCCTGGCCTCGCTCAGTGGATTAAGGATCTGGCGTTGCTGTGAGCTATGGCGTAGGTCACAAACGCAGCTTGGATTTGATGTTGCTGTGGCTGTGGTGTAGGCTGGCAGCTGTAGCTCTGATTCAACCCCCAGCCTGGGAAACTCCATATGCTGCGGGTGTGGCCCTAAAAACCACAAAAAGAAAAAAAAAGAAACTTCAACAAACCCAAATTGTCAAAAGACTGGATTCTTTTTGTTCCTAAAAACCACAAATCTGGAAGTTCCCATGTGGCACAGAGAGTTAAAGATCAGTGTTGCTGCAGCTGTGGCACAGGCTATACCTGCGGCTCAGGTTTGATCCCTGGCCCGGGAACTTCATATGCTGTAGTTTCAGCCCAAACCCACCTACAAATCTGAAGAAAATGGGTTTACAAGAGACAAAAACAAATTCCAGGATGTGGGCTGAAGTCAGTACCCATGCTGTCCATTCTCCTGTACCTTCTCCTCTTCATCCAGTTCTGTGCTGTGATTACTGGAGATGATGACCCTGTCTGTATCCCAGCAAAATTCGCCATCCATGAAATAAAGATTTGTGTTCATCTAAACCTAAAACACACAAGAAAATGTCCAGGGAAGTTGCAGGAGCACATGGGAACTGAAAAACCAGGGTACATCGTCTCACTCCTTGCCCCCCACCCCAATTCACTCCACCTCATATACCATTTGGAGTTATATCTATGGGTCGGAGAAAGACATGTTCCTACTTCCTACTTCAAAAGCACAGGTAGACACTGAAGGCATCTGACTAAGGGTTATGTTTATCCTTTGCGGAGCTGTAAACAAAATATTTGGACATGGATCAAATTCAGAAAAAAGATCAAGTTCAAAAGGACCATGATTGTGATGCGCAGCAAAGGGCATCGTGTGGATCAGTACAGTGCCTAGTTATAAAAGTGGGGGATTTAATTGTGTTCTAGAAAGATACCACTGCTAAGGCTTTCCAGGTGAATCTGAGTTGAGAAAACTAAAGTGAACATCCACTCTGGCCTTTCTTATTGGAAGGCAAGAGTGTGAGAAGAAGGATAAAGTATCTGGAACTCTGGTAGGAAGTTCCCAGGCTGACCTGCCACCACCTCTCTGAATGCCCCAGGAAGCATTCACAGATGCCATCCTCATTTTCTTCTCCAGAATTATCCAGAAAATTGCTCTTCAGCCCATGCTTCACTAACGTGGGTTAGAACGCGTGCATATAACTAGCGCCTGGGTTACAACTGCTGCTTCAGAGGAAAACCCAGGAAGCTGAATCCCCGCTGCTGTTGAAAAGAGTATAATTAGCTCCTTGTGTAGCCTGACCCCACTGGTTTTTCTGACGCATTTGGCCCGATGTGTGCCCTCTCCGAGACCTCCAATACCTTCTGCACAGCTGGAGATGCCCCGAACTGCACGCAGCACTTCCTGTGGGCGTGGCCTTGCATTCCGCCTTTGCGATGGGAGTGAATGGTGCTTTAAACACGCAGAGATTCACTGCGCTTTTTAAAATACAGGAGTGGATTATGAATGGCTCTATCAGACATAAGAGGGTCCCCTCCCTCCTTTTTCTTTTTAAAAAGTGACTTCGTGATGGTGGCCTCTCAAGAAACTCTGTAATTGGTCAGCCTGGGATGGGTTTGATGTCCTCCCAGATAACGTCATTAGCTATTCTCAGGAGAGGAAAGGCAGGGTATGCCCCCTGGGACAATGACAGCACTTGTTTCAAGTTGGGGAAGAGCCTGTGGTTCTTTTCCTGCATTTGGGGGAAAGCGAACACACAATGTTCATTTCCTAAATACGGGATGTGCTGCGAGGCTGGCGGGTCATTTTCCACCATGTCACATCCTTCTGGATGAAGGCAGCAGGGGCCAGGACAGGAAATAGCAAATTTTCAGAATGAGACAAGGCTTTCCCAGGGCAGCCATTGGTTCTCTGGAACTATAAAGCATGCTCATCCAGAAACAGCCTCAGATTTGTCTTTCCTGGAGATAGCCAGAAGTGAACGGTAAGTGGGGAGGTCAGAGGGAGACTGTCTGAAAAATAGCCATTGGACTTGTAATATTGGGGATATATCCTTGGTCTATATATTATTTTTGAGTAGCTTTGTTTCATTTTGCTAAGAGGTGTCTTTATCAGGAAATTTGTCAGTGGTAGGTGGAATTATGGAGGCATGGATATAAAGTTAAGACCTAGGAGTCAGGAGACCTAGATTCTAGAATAGGCTCTGAAGAATCAGCTGCATCGAGAACATGTCTGTTTCAGTTTCCTCATCTTCCAGATGAGAATAATGATTTCTGCCCTGATGTCTCACAGTAGTGAAATATTCTATTTCTATAGCTTCTTTGCTACTTTAAAGAAGTTTCTGATAACGAGTATAGTGGATAGGAAGGGGGAATTTTTGGCAACTAGGAAGGATGTACTTTTACCTAGGATGTACAGTTCCCTCTGAAGTCATCTTCAGCTGGCTTCAATTTAACTTGGCACAGATAGTCCTCAGTGAGATGTCTAACAAAAAATTTGTTCACTTTTTAAGATTCTGAACTGGTACTCATTTCTGAGGGAAGCTTTCACAATAAAGGGACATAGCAGTGTTAATTTAATGTAATTTAGTTTTAATTAAGGACTCATCAAAAGGTGAGATTTCTGAAGATCTGATGAGCTCTACTTAGAAGAAAAAGTGCAAACCACATCCTACGCTTGATTCTAAGATAAGAGCAGGATTCTAAGATAAGAGCCAGGAAAAATAACAAGCAAAAGAGTTGCTTCAGGCGAGCATCTAACTTAGATTAGTTTCTTACATTTGATAGACAATTTTTTTTTTCTTTTTAGGGCCGTACCTATGGCATATGGAGGTTCCCAGGCTAGTGGTTTAATGAAGCTGTAGCCACAGGCCTATGCCACAGTCATGGCAATGCCAGATCCCAGCCGCGTCTGCCACCTACGCCAAGCTCACGGCAATGCCTGACCCTTAACCCACTGAGTAAGGCCAGGGATCGAACCAGCAACCTCATGGTTCCTAGTCAGATTTGTTTCCTCTGTGCCACAAAAGGAACTCCGGACAATACGATTTTTGAGTTTTCTGGTGACTTGTTTTTTTCATTCATGTGAGAGGAAAAAACCCTGCATTTCAAAACTTTTAGGATCCAAGTCTTCACGTAAGGAAAAAACTTTCTTAACGGTGCAACCTAAATGCTTGCAAAGTGTCACCTTTGAGAGAAGAGACAGTATTGCAGTAGACTTGTAATACCACCACTCCCTATTTAACAGATAACTTATTAAGTTCATCCTTGGCGTTCCCTGGGAGAAAAGCGGACAGTAGCATTATTCCTACGGGCCTATGAGGATTTAAGGTCCTGAGAATTTAGAGGACTTGTCCCAGTTGACAGAACAAGTCTTTGAGAACTTGCAACATGACTCACTGGAAAACGACCCGTTTCCCTATGCCTAGCTGTTGTGCTTGACTTCGGGCTAACCGCGTGTGTCGTATCCCTGCAGGGCATGGAGGGGCCTGTGGCCCGGGAGCTGCAGGGTGCGGATGCGCTGCGCCGCTTCCAGGGGCTGCTGCTGGACCGCCGCGGCCGGCTGCATGGCCAGCTGCTGCGCCTGCGCGAAGTGGCCCGGCGTCTCGAGCGTCTCCGTCGTCGCTCCCTGGCGGCCAACGTGGCGGGCAGCACGCTGAGCGCAGCAGGCGCAGTGGCTGCCATCGTGGGGCTCTCGCTCAGCCCGGTCACCCTGGGGGTCTCGTTGTTGGCGTCGGCCGTGGGACTGGGGGTGGCCACCGCCGGAGGGGCAGTCACTATCACGTCCGATCTGTCCCTGATTTTCTGCAACTCCCGGGAGCTGCGGCGGGTGCAGGAGATCGTGGCCACCTGTCAGGACCAGATGCGCGAGCTCCTGAGCTGTCTGGATTTCTTTTGCCGCGGGCAGGGCCGTGGGGACCGCCAGCTGCTGCAGTGCGGAAGGAACGCCTCCATCGCGCTGTACAACTCTGTCTACTTTATCATCTTCTTCGGCTCCCGGGGCTTCCTCATCCCCAGGAGGGCTGAGGGGGCCACCAAGGTTAGCCAGGCCGTGCTGAAGGCCAAGATTCAGAAACTGGCCGAGAGCCTGGAGTCCTGCACGGGGGCTCTGGACGAGCTCAGCGAGCAGCTGGAGTCCAGAGTCCTGCTCTGCACGAAGAGCAGCTGCGGCCGAGACCTCAAGATCTCTGCTGACCAGCCCGCGGGACTGTTTCGCTGAGAACATCTTTTCCCCTTAATGACCGGGGCCAGAAGCCAGTCCCATGGGATGCTCCAGATTGGTTGCTCCCTCAGGAAAACACCAAGTTGGTTTAGCAGCTGAATGCAGTGGATGAGAAAAACTGTTCTTGAAGGGGAGTTGGTGGCAATGTGTCTTCCCAGCCCTTCTTTTCCCGCTACTGTGACATCCCGCTACTGCCTGGGACTGAGTGCTAAGGACTCTTTACTTGCCTGATCACGGAGGGGTATGTGACCTGAAGAGTACTTTTCTTTTATCAGAACTGTTCAGTCTTCATACTGCAGGTCATTTCCGATTTAACGTTTTTGCATCATCCTTGCCTCTACCCCAGTCCCTGTGGTTTGAACCCAGACGGGAGAGGGTGCAGACCTGGCCCCCCTCAGGGTCTCTTCTGAGCCCCACTAGTCTCTGAGGTTCTCAAAATGCCTGTAAGAGGAGATAGAAGCTTTAAAACTTCTCTATCAGAATCCAGAGCAAATCAGACCCCATCTGAACTGTGGAGGGTTTAGGACCCAAGAGAGGCCCTTCTTGCTGACATGCACCCTCTTCTCCCTCGGTGTGCCCATCCACAATCCAGCCTGGGGATCGAGTGGACCTTCCCGGGTGGCTTCATATGGGACAGCCTCCTACTCTGAGAGGAGAAACCAACAAAATGGTCATCTAAGTCCCACTCCTTTGCAGGAAGACGCAGAGGCCAAGGAATAGGAAGTGACTAACAGTTTCATTTACTGACATCCTAGTATAGAGAAAGGTGCCTTGGTTTGTGAGTTAAGCCTGGGTTTATTCTCTCTGAGACTTGGCTTCCTGGACGGTCAAACAGATGCTGAAACCTCACCCTATTGGCAGGTATTGAGATAAAGTGCCAGGCACAGTGTCTGGGTCACAGAGTAGGGCCCCTGGCTGGGCAACATTAGCATCACTTGGGAACTTGTTAGAAAGGCAAATTATTGGACTCAACTCTAGACTTAATGAGTCAGAAATTCTGGAGGTAAGGCTACAACTTGTGTTTAAACAAGCCCCTTGAGCTGATTTGAAGACCACTGCCACAGATGTTAGCTTCTGACCCCCTGATGAGCTTTCAAGAAGCCTGTAGCCTCTCTAGGGGGTCCGTGGTCTTCGGAGTCATTCATTGAAGGTCTAGGACACACTGGCTCCCAGAAGTAAAAGAAAGAATGGGCATGCCAGCAGCTGTGTCAATGCATCCTGGGGCAATTTCCCACCAGGCGAACCGAGGGTTGTAACCTAATCAGTCCTTTAGAGGGCAGTGTTGCCCACTCATTGTAGAAACTGGTACAGCAAGGAATGTGAACTTAATGGAAATTGACCTTTATATTAATCTCTCAAGAAACCTCCAGGCCATTTTTTTCTTTTTAATTTATTTTAAGTTGGTTATTTAATTATAGTTTATTATTTGCATTTAATTTTATTTAACCACGGCATTAGAAAATAATAGGAATGACAAGTTTCTGAATGGGAGACTGCTGAGGTTCTTTTTAGTCGATAAAGTTGAGTTTGCCTTTCTGAGATGGAGCATGAGTGGAAAATTGCATTGCTTTCTTTGAGTAGGTCTCTTTCTTTCAGAGAGGAACCCCCCCGCCCCCGCCTCCGGCCCCGTGTTTTAAATAATCCTTTTTAAGTAAAAGTGGGAAGTTCTGGATAGAGTGACCAGGAGCTGAATTTAGGCTTATAAGTGACCGTTCATGACTAATGAAATGATGCAAACATATTTATCCTGAAGGTACTTTTCCAACAGATAACACTTGCCCTGAAAAACCTTTCCTATTTAGTTCAGGGGAAAGAAACCCAATTAGAGGAATATGAAGGAAGCACATAGACTTTGGAAGCCTGATGTCCAGTGAAGTTGGGTCTTATGGGCGATAGACAAAACAGTTTGTTTTGTGATGGTGATGTGTTATATGTTCACTCTGGGAACTGTAAGAAATCCGTAGGCTCCCTCTATGAAAACACTTCCAATTTCTTCAATTTCCATTCCTACAACTGTATTGTTGAAAAATATATTGAAAAGTCTTTAGGACTACACACATGAAAGAGCTTGTCTGGGTTATTTAATTATTTAATAAGCCTTAAATTTACCCAGTTGACCCCCAGGTTTCCCAGTGATGGCACTGTGTCTGAGAAAGTGTGATTTCAGTGCTGGGGAGAGGGATTGGCATTTCTATATTTTTATTTTTTCAGTAAATAGCAATGGATCTGTATCCTGGTTTATCCTGAAGTTGGTACTGTTTTTTTAAAACAACTGGTGTCATTTCCTAGGTTACCTTGCAGAGGATGCTAGCATTTTAGATCATCAGAATGCACTTCATATGACTGTATTATGCTATAAAGGTACAGTCACTCACTAACTCTGTCTTTTATTAATGCTTGAGCCTTCCAACGCCTGAGCTATTCCCTAGAATTAAACTGGGCCTTTTGAAGGCAGCAGCAGCAAATATTTCCTATCATGAGAGTATTTTATTTTTCTTTTTTGGGGCGTACCTGTGGCATATGGAAGTTCCCAGGCTAGGGGTTGAATCAGAGCTGCAGCTGCTGACCTATGGCACAGCCACAGCAATGCAAGATCTGAGCCACGTCTGCGATGTACATCACAGCTTGCGGCAACACTGGATCCTTAACCTACTGAGTGACGCCAGGGATCGAACTGGCAGTCCCATAGATACTAGTCGGGTTCATTTCTGTTGAGCCACAATGGGAACTCCCTCACTACAGTATTTTGAGTGTATGGAAGTCTTAAACTCCTGAAGTTATCATTTCAGTTACTCACTTTACATCTAAGGAAGGGTGTCTATTTTGGAACAATACTTTGCATTTAATTGGAGCTCAGTAAATACATTTGAATAATTTAATCAACTACTTAGCTATGTTAATTGGAACTTGTTTTTTTTTTTTTTTTTGCCTTTTGTCATTTTATGGCCGCGGGTTTATGGCCGCACCCGCGGCATGTGGAGGTTCCCAGGCTAGGGGTCTAATCGGAGCTGTGGCCGCCGGCCTGCGCCGCAGCCACAGCAACGCAGGATCCGAGCCGCGTCTGCAACCTACACCACAGCTCACGGCAACGCCGGATCGTTAACCCACTGAGCAAGGGCAGGGATCGAACCCGCAACCTCATGGTTCCTAGTCGGATTCGTTAACCACTGCGCCACGACGGGAACTCCTAATTGGAACTTGTTAATCATGAAAGATCATACATCCTCTTATGTGTCTGTTATAAAGCTGGAAGCCTCTACCAGGATTTAAGTCAAGTTCAGTTAAATGGATTCTAGAGACAAGTATTTTATTTATTTCTTTTGTGGGAATGTGGATAAGGCTTTTCCTTAAGGCCTTCATTCTATAAACAATCAGATTGAAATTGTATGTTGTAAAGGGAAGAAGAGAAAGGGGTATTTAGATTATAAGTGTACTTCAGAAAAATATCTGAGTTTGAAAAATAAATGTTTATATGAAAGGTTTAAGTGCTTCTCTTGGTTTTGAAGTTTACAATTGTTAGGATTGTTTTCTTTCACAGTAAAGGAGATTCATTTGGTTCTGCATTTCAGGGACTCAATCAAACTACATTCTACTCTCTCTCTATATATATGAAAAAAATCCTTAGCAAACAGTCTGATCTGAATCACTTTGATGCATTTGTCCTCAGGCACCTGTCATTTCCAATGTGGTCAATGTCAAAATCAAAACTATTTATTGGGAGAAAAAAAGAGAGAAAAATGGTATAGAAGCCACTCTAGATGAGATATGTCAAACAGTTTGTCAACTTGATATATTTTCTACTTAGTGCCTTGGTGTGAAAAGAAAGTAGAGGGAATAAAGACACTGAGATAAAATTGTACAGAGATATATGGGGATACAGTTACAAGTGGCAATTTTTGAATTCCGCATTTTTTCCTACTGTAGCAAAATCAGTCCTTTTGCTTTATTTAAATAAATTACCTATTCTACAGACTTGTTTTTTTTTGGCCACACCAGAAGCATATGGAAGTTCCCAGGGCAGGCCACAGACTGAATCTGAGCCACAGCTGTGACCTATGCCACAGCCACAGCAACGCCACTGCACTGGGCCTGGGATCAAACCCTTGCCATTGAAGAAATGATACCAGATCCTTAACCACAGCAGGAACTCCATTCCCCAAACTTCTTAATCTTCCTGTAATTAATTACCTAATTTCATATTTGCCTGTATATACATTAGTAAGTTTGAAAAAGGCAGGGAGTTCCCTTTGTGGCGCAGCGGAAATGAATCCGACTAGTATCCATGAGGATGCGAGTTCAATCCCTGGTCTCACTCAGTGGGTTAAGGATCCGGCGTAGTCATGAGCTGTGGTGTAGGTCACAGACATGGCTTGGATCTGGAGTTGCTGTGGCTGTGGCGTAGGCTGGCAGCTATAGCTCCCATTCAACTTGTGGCCTGGGAACTTCCATATCTCGCAGGTGCAGACCTAAAAAAAGAAAGAAAAAAAAAGAAAGAAAAAGAGGCAGAACAGGCAGTGTCAAATTGTATAAATCAATTTTTAAAAAGTAATCAACTCATGTATAGGAATTCTCCTATTATCTAGGAATCAGACTTCTAAGAGTTTCAAAACTTTGAATATAATTATAACCTGAGAAGTAATTGAAAAGAATCCTAGAATCAGCCAAATCAGCCTTCACCAAACCCAAATGCTAGTGAGATGCAGAAAGGGAGGGCAAGGGGCAGCGTCTATATTAGGAAATCAAGACTTTCCCAGAAACCTCCAGGGGACTTCACCTGGCAGGCTGGGAAATGAAGTACTTTTAGCTAAGAACTAGCTGCTCCCGAAAGACCTGGGATGCCCTTTGCAAAAAGAAAGAGAAGGGTGGCTTTTGGGTAGAATAGCCAGTAATCTATACAAAGAGCCTATAGAGATTGCTGCAGTGTGTTGAGAACTCCGCCCTGGAGCAGATATTATGCCAGCCTCTGAATCCCCACCCTGGGTCTGGATGTTGCATTGTTAATGACTCTGCAACCAAAAATAAGTAAATAAAATAAAATAAAATAAAATAAAAAGCTGTGTCGGCAGGATTCTGGCTGTTTGCAAAGGCCAGCCACAAGCTGGGATCCTATCTTTGCTGAAGTATATGGAATTCCTGTTATACCATGTATCCTTTTTGTTATTTGCAATCAGTCTCTCCTTGGGTTGGCAGGAGGTTTGGATGTTGTTCCTTTTGGCTCCTGGTGAACTTACAAGAAGGAAAGTAAACCCTGGTGTGGTATGGACGAGGACAAAGAGTGAGCCCTAAGATCTGAAAATGATCCCTTAGCAACCAGAGAGGTGTCAGGAGAGGAGAAATTATGCTCATGAAGAGAGACCCCTAAGGGGCCAGGAATGAACATTAGGGACCCTCAGCATTTCCCAGTTCTGCCTGGCATTAGCACGGGGTTGTGGACAGAAGGCCCTCCGATGTGGTCTTACTTGCACAGGCAAGCTTGTCCATAGGAAGCTACACCTGCAGAGAATGATGTTTAATCTCATTTTGTATTTCTAATGTAACCCTACGAGTGGGAGTGCAGGCAGGCCTGCACCTTATTTGCCCCAGAACTTTAGCAAGGAGTCATGTGCACTTTGACTCCCAAGTGCACGGGGAACTGTAGCATTGCTTGTTCTAGCATTTGTGTGGATCTGGCTCCTAAATTACCCAGAACAGTTGTAACTGGGAGAAGCTTTTTGTGTATATGGAGTTAGGAAGGGGCAATGATACCTGAAAAGTTTATTTTTCCAGACTAACTGCACGGTCAAAATGGCATTAAAAAATAATACTTTTCTTGGGAGTTCCTGTTGTGGCTCAGTGGTAATGAACCCGACTTGTATCCATGAGGATGCAGATTTAATCCCGGCCCTCGCTCAGTGGGTTAAGGATCTGGCATTGCTGTGAGCTGCGGTGTAGGTCACAGACATGGGTCAAATCCCATGTTGCTGTGGCTGTGGCATAGGCCAGCAGCTGCAGCTCCCATTCAACCCCTAGCCTGGGAACTTCCATATGGCGCAGGTGCATAAAAAAAGAAAAAGAATAATATTTTTCTCAGTGCTTAAATAAAATGACATTTAGATAATAAATATAGAAAGTAAATGTAGGTACTTAAAGATAATAATGATCATTAACATCTATGGAAAACTTACTAGGTACTCTTCTAAGTACAATTTGACATGCATTATCACATTTACAAAGATCTTAAGAGGCTGACACTGTAATTACCCCATATTATTAGATAAAGAAAGGAACTGAGAGGTTGCACAGCCAGCAAGAGGATTCAGTCCCAGGATTTGAATGCTGGCAGCCTAACTCCAGAGTTAGCTGAACTAATATAAATTATAGCTCATGATAATGACAACGTTAATAACAAGGCTGACAGATTAATTCACCCAGAAAACGCCTATTGAGTACTCACCCTGTACTGTCATTTGTGAACAATGCAGACAGGGTTCCAGACTTTATGGACCCAACAGTCTAGTGACCCAGGGTAGTCTTAGCCAGTAGGTTAATCAATAAGAAATTAGAATGTAGTTTTGCAAATGGCTAATATTTGCAAAAAGTAATATGGGTGCAATTTGAATATGATCAGATTTCTGCTTTGATTGTAAAAACTTGTGCACAGGTATTTTGTAAAACTGCCCCAGAGGTCCCAACAGGGCAAGATTCTTAGGAACAAAACAGTTGAAATGGAAGGACATGATTAATAAGAGCATTTCACTATCTGCTGATGGGCTGGGACAAAAGGTACCAAGAGAGACTACACAGATGTGAATAAAGGAATTACTGGTTCAGCAGGCCTTTCCAGATCTTATATAAAAACCTCTGAATATGAAACTTCTTGGGGTTGTTCCATCAAAACTACCATTGAACTTTCTTGTCAGTTTTCTTCCTGTTAGGGGTGTGTACTCAATTTCTCTATGGTAGCTATGGACTGAAACTGCTCTAGGTATCATAAAACTATTCAAAATAATAATGTTTTTTCTGTGGATGATTTGTTTTTATCCCTGAGCTTTTGCATGGCAAACAGTATTCATTATTGAACTTGCATTCTTTTTTTTTTAATTTAGTAATCAGCAGTTTATTATTAATTTTCAAGACCTCAAGGAAGGCATTTCTGTTGATTTCTCTGTTACTCGAAGGACCTTGAGTAACCTCTGGCAATTCATACTCTACCATTATCTAATTATCACTGGAGAAGGATTGGGCATGAAGTCTTAGAAAATCCGAAGCAGACATGTTAAGACTGATGCAGCATATAAAAATTTTAATTCAAATTTTAAATTATAAATTAATTTATATTTAAGGCTTTCTTCCCCTAAGTACAATTTTAGAGTATATTGAATATGTATTTTTTTTTTGGCCGCACTCACAGCATATAGAAATTCCCTGGGCCAGAGATTGAACCCACGCCACAGCAGTGACAACACTGGATACTTAACCCACTGCAACTTGAGAGAACTCCCAGTATGTTGAATATTTTAGGTGATATTGTAAACAGGTGAAATAGTATAAAAAGGTGATTTCATCTTTTATTTGTTTCAGATTTATATTTTATGAAAGAATTCAACCTTCTTTGAAATTGTGTACCCCAAAGGAATAATGAACAAACACATTAACATGCAATATAAAAAAAGGAGTTCCCTTTATGGCTCAGTGGGTTAAAAACCTGAGTTCATGAGGACACGAGTTTGATCCCTGGCCTTGGTCAGAGGGTTAAGGATCCAGTGTTGCCATGAGCTGCAGTGCTGGGCACAGATGAGGCTCGGACCTGGTGTTGCTGTGGCTGTGGCGTAGGCTGGCAGCTGTAGTTCTGATTCAACTCCTAGCCTGGGAACTTCCACCTGCTGCAGGTGAGGCTGTGTTAAAAAAAAAAAAAAGAAAGAAAGAAAAAAGAAAAATGTGCAGATGGTCAATAAATAGGACTTTCATTCTTTCTAATTCTCTGTAGTGTCAACATTGGTGACTACCCAGTTCTTACGAGACTCTTCTCTCTCAAATTCTGTGACACCTTTCTTATTTGTCTGTCTGTTTAGCTTCCTTGATCGTTCTCTTTCTATCCTGTTCTTAAACTTCAGAACAGGCAGCTACCCCTCCCACTTCCATCATATTGCTGAAGTCCTTCACATCCATTCCCAGTGTTTCACCAGTCCTGGGTTGAGTGTTGGTATGAATGAAACCAGTGCCAAAGGATTCTCTTGCGGCAATTTTAATTTGTTGGGTGTCAGATGAGATGAAAACAAAGATGAGGAGCACTGACCGAGTAAAGCATGTGCAGGGAGCATGAACAAAAAAGAAAGTCCAAACTGCTTCCTCCTACGCGAGTCCCCTCACTGGATTGCTACACTTTGATTTCAGCCAGATGTGGTCCCGTACTTATCTGGATATCTAAGAGCAATCTGTTTCTGTTTCAATCAGACTTATCACATGGTACCTATTATTAGACATAGCTGTGCCTACTGCAAGGCTCTTAAGGACCAAAACAATATCTCAGTTATTAAGCATCCCCAGAATGTCTCTCCAGCTCCTGCCCCAGGAGATGCTCTATAAGCACTTGTTAAATGAATGAACCCACGAGCAAGCTCTCTTCATCTTCATGGACATTGCTTCTCAGCGCACCTAAGGCTAAACATATCCTCATTTTCCTCTGCAACCTGGCCCAGTTTCACCACCCTTCTACCTCTGCCAAAGGCAATATCAACATCTAAGTTGCCTGTCTTGAAATCTCATTGTCATCTCCAGATCGTTCCCTTCCTTATTTCTCTGACATACATTTGCCAAGGTACACCTTCCCCTTACATGTCTCTCCAGTGACCTTTGATCCATTCCACTGTTACCATAACCCATGAAGGTTTTACCCGCTAACACTTGCAACAACCTTCAAACACTTGCAACGACCTTCAAACGGGTTTCCCCAATTCCAGGTTCTTTCTGTTCAACTGCATGGTGTTCTCCAGCCCTTGATTCATTTACATAAATCACATATTTTCTCATCTTCCTATCTACTGGAAAGTAAACCTTACCTAAAACTTGACTCTGAATTTGAGTACACGCCCCAGAGAGGACCTGAGTTCCTGTGATGTTTATTATGTTTTAGCAGCAGATTATCACGGGTGATCTTGTGAAGGGCTAAGATGAACTTAATCCTGTGGTTTAAATGAAAATATAAAGTTGTTTATGGACTTTCCAAAAAGGGCTGAATCTGGAAGAACAGGTCCAAGGGTGGTGGTTTGGAGGGGGAGGGCACTGTGGGAGGAGGATGGGGGGAAGGTGGAAGCAGAGGGTGAGAAGTTGGGAGAGGCGGGGTGGGGTCATCACTAGAGGACTATCTTCCATGAAACTGCAGGTTCCGTGGTTTTGAGTGGTCTGGAGCAAAGAATCAGACCACCGCACACGAGCAAAACAAACTTTTTGCAGGATGTTTGATGGTGAGAAACAGCAGCACAGAGGAGTGGTAGCTCTGGGTTGAACTTAATGTCTCACCTCCACAGGCTCTTAAACCTGGCAAGAAAAACACACGCCCAGCCCTAGGTCAGTACTGTCTGGTACGTGGATCATAAATCTATGGTGCTGACAATGAACTTCCTGACCTCTGAAAGCTTTCCTCTGAGGGCAAGCTTTCTGCCTTTAAAGGCATGTTATCCAAAGAGGAGAAGATTCAGAGTGACCTGGGTCCCCTGTCCTGCCTCTCCAGGGTGACCTGTTCTGTAGGCTTTGTCTTGAAGTTACTAATCCATATTTACATCTCAGAATAGGACCAGGGGACACCATTTCCTCTGGAGTGCAGGAGCTGCTAAGAGAAATTCTTTCCTTTGTGCACCGCAGTCAGATTGGACCTTATCCCCACACTGCTGACTTACACACATAAAGCTGCTAGACTTCTGTCCTCACTAAGGATGAGCAGTCTTGGCTCAGGGCAAAGACCTATCTCCAGAAGCTCAATTTAGTTTACAATTTCTTTACACACAAGCATATGATCTTTCCACAGTCACTACTGCTATTTCATCTCTCCCTCCTCATCTCCTCCCATACACAATACACAGATATTCATTCAACAAAATATTTACTGAGTACCTACTATTTGCTGTTTATATTTCTAGGCACTGAGCATAGAGTGGTGCACAAAGACAGTCTTGGCTGTCACGGACTCTAGTGATGCTAGGGAGCATAGACACAAATAAAGAAGTAAGTGTCTGGACTGTGAGATGGTGTGTATTTGTTTCTGATCACTGCTGTAACAAATGATTGCAAACTTAGCAGCTTAAAATAACCCAAACTAATTTTCTTACAGTCACAAGTCTGGCATGGGTCTCACCGTGGAGAGGACAGGGCTATGATCCTACCTGGAGGATCTCAGGGAGGATCCGTTTCCTTGCCCTTTTCCACTCTAGAGGCTGCTGCGTTCCTCGGCTTGTGACCCTCTTCCACTATCTTCAAAGCTTGCAGTGATGGACTGAACCCTTCCCCATTGTACCACTCTGACCTTCTGCCTTTTCTTCCACTTTCAGGGCCCTTTGATTACATTGGGGTTACCTGGAAAACCCAAGATAATCTCCCTATTTTAAGGTCAGTCGATTAGCAACCTTAATTCCTTCTGTAACCTAGTTCCCTTTTGCCATGTAACGTAGCGTGTTCACAGACTCTGGGA
Organism: Catagonus wagneri; assembly: GCA_004024745.2. Lineage (NCBI taxonomy): Eukaryota > Metazoa > Chordata > Mammalia > Artiodactyla > Tayassuidae > Catagonus > Catagonus wagneri. The sequence goes on from PVHT021183648.1 coordinate 7,267,508, forward strand.
CTTGGGATGTGTACATCTTTGGGGTCATTATTGCGCTTACCACAGGGTGATAAGTGCCATGAAGAAAAACAAAGCAGGGAGGGGAAGAGAGTGCTGGGGGAGGAGATGGGTTGAAAGGCCTTGATGATAGGTGACACTTGAGTGAAGACCTGAAATTCCTGTGGGACAGAGTCAAGAGGGGATCTGAGCATATCATGCTCCCCGCTTCTGGCTGAAGGATTTCTGATGAAAAATCAGCTGATGACTTTATTGGGGTGCCCTTGTATGTTATTTGTTGCTTTTCCCCAGCTGCTTTCAATATTTTCTCTGTCCTTAATTTTGGTCAGTTTGATTAATATGTATCTCAGGGTGTTTCTTGTTGTGCTTCCTAGATTTGAGTGATTCCTTTACCATATTAGGGAAGTTTTCCACTGTTATCTCTTCAAATATTTTCTCTGGTCCTTTCTATCTTCTCTGGCACCCGTGTAATGAGAATGTTGATGCATTTAAGATTGTCCCAGAGTTCTCTTAGACTCTCACTTATTTTCATGCTTCTTTACTCTTTTCCACCTCAGTGATTTCCACCAGTCTGCCTTCCATCTCACTTATTTGTTCTTCTGCCTCCTGTAATCTACTGTTGTTTCCTTCTAGTGAATTTTTTTATTTCACTTATTGAATTTTGGATGTCTGGTTATTTAATCTTTAAATCTTCTATTTCTTTGTTCAGTTTTTCTTCTAATTTATCAATCTTTGCTTCCAGTTTTTTTTTTTTTTTCTTCAAGATCTTGGATCATGTTTACCATCATTATACTAAAGTCTTTTTCAAGGAGGCTGCTAATCTCCAGTTCACTTAGCTGTTTTTCTGGGGTTTTGTCTAGTTCCCTTACCTGGCTTGTACTCTGCCTTTTCATTTTGTTCAGCTTTTTCTCTGGCTCCTTTTTGTGGGTTAGAGGGTTGTAACCTCTCCTGCTTCTGTTGTCTGCCCCCTTGTGGGTAAAGTTGATAGGTGGGCTTGCTGTAGGTTTTCTGATGGGAGGGACTGATGGACGCCTACTGGCAGGTGGAGCTGAGTCTTGTTCCTCTGCTGGGTGGGGCTTTGTCTCTGGGTGTGATTAGGGGCATCTGTGTGCCTAGGAGGACTTTAGCCAGTCTGTTTGCTGATGGGTGGGGCTGTGTTCCCACCCTCCTTGTTGTTTAGCCTGGGGCTTCTCAGCCCTGATGGGTGGGGCCAGATTTTTCCAAAATGGCAGCATCCAGGGGAGCTCATACTAAGGAATATCCCTGGGACCTCCAAGGAGGGTATCTGAGAAAAAAAGCATGCTAGATGGAGGGAACAGAAAGGACGAAAACTCTGCGGCAGATGCCTCTTATGTCTAAGGAACAGTGAAAAGCTCAGCACTGCTGGAGTGGGGGAGGAGCTGAGTTCGGGGGTGTCAGGACCCAAAGCTCTGGCCTTTATAGACAGTTGTAGGGACTTTGACTTTTACTCTGAGTGTGATTGAGCAGAGTAAAGTGATCTGATCAGACAGGTTTAAAAATGGTCCCTTTGTTGCTATGTTGAAAATTCACAGTTGAGGGGGGTGAGTAGAGGCAAGCAGACTAATTGGGAGGATATTGCAGTAAACCAGGTGAGAAGTGTTGTTAGCTGGGATTGGAGAAAAGTAGTCAGATTCCAGATATATTAGGAAAGTGGAAACAAGAGGACTTGTTGGTGGATTTTATGTGGGAGGGAAAAGAGACACGTGTTTTGGCCTGAGTCATTAAGAAGGATGACACCTCTGTTCCCTCCCATGGGGAGGGCTGGAGGACTCAAGGGGTGGAGGAGTGGAATCAGGAGTTCAATTTTTTTTTGTCTTTTTGCCTTATCTAGAGCCGCACCCGCGGTATGTGGAGGTTCCCAGGCTAGGGTGTCTAACTGGAGTTGTAGCCGCCGGCCTTCGCCACAGCCACAGCAACGCGGGATCTGAGCCGCGTCTGCGAACTACACCACAGCTCACGGCAACGCCAGATCCTTAACCCACTGAACAAGGCCAGGGATTGAACCCGCAACCTCACGGTTCTTAGTCGGATTTGTTAACCACTAAGCCACTAAGGGAACTCCAGGAGTTCAATTTTTTTTAGTTTTTAATTTTTTGTCTTTTAGGGCTGCACCTGCAGCATATGGAAGTTCCGAGGCTGGGGTCAAATCGGAGCTAGAGCCCCTGGCCTATGCCACAGCCACAGCAGTGCCAGATCTGAGCTGCATCTGGGACTTACACCACAGCACATGGCAACACTGGATCCTTAACCCACTGAGTGAGGCCAGGGATTGAACCCGAGTCCACATGGATACTAGTAGGGTTCATTACTACTGAGCCATGATGGGAACTCCATGGAGTTCAGTTTTAGAGATGTCAAGTTTGAGCTGCCTGATGTGTCCAGGAGGAAAGAGTGGTTAGACAGTTGAGTATATGAGTCTGGAGTTCAAGGAAGGAGTTGGGGGAGCTATAAACTTGAGGATCCTTAGCAAATAAGAGGCATTTCAAGCCACGAGAGTGGATGTGACCACTAAGGGAATGAGTGGAAACAGAGATCAAAGAGGACAGGTCTCAGCCTGAGCCCTGGCCCTCCAGTGTTTAGAGTGAGGAGAGGGTGGGGTTCAGGGGGATGAACCGGGAAGGCTGAGAAGGGCTGGCTGGCAAGGCAGGAGAAAAAACAGGCATCTGGTTATCTTGGAAGCCGGGTGAAAAGGGATTTTTCTGGGAGGACAAAGCCAAATGCCGCTGGAAGTTGAAGCCAGATGGAGGATGAGAATTGGCCATTGGGTTTAGCAGCAATGGAGTTCACTCCTGACCTGCCAAAATAGAGTAAAAGTGGTTTGAAGAGATGGAAATTGGAGGCAGCACATGGGGGCAACTCTTTTAAAGAGTTCTGCTATCAAGGCGAGCAGAGAAGTGGGCTGGAGGGGGGCGTGGGGGTAGGAGAAATGTTCTTTAAGGTGAGGAGAAATAGCATCTGTGTGTACTGTCGGGATGACCCAGCGGAGAGGGAAGACTCGAGGGTACAGGAGAAGATGGAGACTTGGGAGGAGTCCTTGAGGAAGTAAGAGGGGGTGGGATTTAGCCCCGAGCACGAGTGGAGGGCTGACCTTCTTTTGGTGGGAGCCTTGGAAGCACCTCTGAGAAAGACAGGGAAGGTGGGGCAGGTGATGGGATGGGCGTGGGGACTGGACACGGGTCTCTTCATTTTCCCTTGACATAGGAATCGAGGTCATGGGCTGAGACTGACAATGGAGAGAGGGGCCCCATGATTGGCTGGATGTTTAGACGAGTGGGAGAGATTGGGCCAAGGAAATGCACTAGGCTGGCCAGGCAGCATGAAGGGTTACTTACAGAGGGGCAGCTTGTGGGTATGCTTTAATGACAGGTTATTGGGGAAACAGAGTTTCTTCTCCTCAGCAGGTTGGCTAGTTAGGCTTCTTAGATTTAGCGAGCAGAAGCTCTTCCAACTAGTTAAGCAGAAAAGAAATGTTCTTTTTCTTTTTTCTTTTTGGCCACACCCATGGCATACGGAAGTTCCCAGGCTAGGGGTCAAAGTGGAGCTGCAGCTGCCAGCTTATACCCCAGCCACAGCAACGCAGGATCTGAGCCACATCTGCAGCCTACACTGCAGCTTGCAGCAATGCTGGATCCTTAACCCATTGAGCAAGGCCAGGGATCAAACCCATGTCTTCATGGATACTAGTCAGGTTCTTAACCTGCTGAGCCACAACGGGAACTCGCAGAAAAGAAATTTCTTAGTTTACAGCCATACATTATATGTTATTTATTAATTTATTAAAGCAGAGTTAGGAAGAATCTCCAAGAGGGTGGAAGTCAGGCTGGGGGGCAATGCCGCTGGGAATAACATGCAAACCCTGTGTGCGATCACCACTCCAGCAGAAACGCCACTCCTGCTGCCATTAAGCTAGGCTACGTAGGACTGCACATCTCACACACCAGAAACTTGGCCACTGCTGCCTCCTTTAGCTGGACACCTGTGCCAATGCCAGTGTCCACTTCCTCGAGTTGCTCTTCAAGCTCTGAAAGGGTGTGTCCACTTGGTAGAGACCAAGTCACGTGTCTGTGCCTTGGGTGCAAAGGAGGGCGGGGAGTGAGTTTCTGGTTGCTACTTAAGGAGGAGGATTTGTACTGGGGGGACTTTGCCCATCACTGGAAAACAATTCAAAAGGTGTTGGGTGATCAGCTAAGCATAAGAAATTGTCTAGGATAGCAGTGAATATTTTCTCTGTTTATTTCAAATATTTAGACATCAAACTCTGATTTAAATTCATATGCTTCCATTTGAAAGTGTGCCTAGAAGGTGCTGTGTACTATACTTATGATTTCATTGTGTTAATGGTATCTGGGTTGCCAAGGAATTTCCCAAATGCCTCCATTTCTAGCAATTTGTTTTCTAAAAAGTTGTGTACGCATTTAAAATAACACTTGTAAGAGAGGAATACGAAAAGAACCAGGAAATCAGGAAATGAGTCAAAGCCGCCTTTCCTTTATGACCCACCCCACTGTATGAAGGGACCTTGAAACTCTAGCCTTTGTGGTTTATAAGGATTGTCACATAACATTTGTATTTCCTGCTTGTTGTTGACTTCAGGTTAAACCCATTCCTTACATATTTTATTTACACCTCAGAACTTCTTTGACCTCTTTGCTATAATCCTCAGCTTTTTTCAGGTACTGGACATAAAAATCTCTTATCCTAAAGACCCAAGGATGGGAGTTCCCATTGTGGCGCAGCGGAAACTAATCCAACTAGGAACCGTGAGGTTGCGGGTTCAATCCCTGGCCTCGCTCAGTGGGTTAAGGATCCGTCGTTGCTGTGAGCTGTGGTGTAGGTCACAGACATGGCTAGGATCTGGCGTGGTTGTGGTATAGGCTGGCAGCTGTGGTTCCGACTGGACCCTTGCCTGGGAAACTCCATATGCCACAAATGCGGCCCTAAAAAGCCAAAAGCCAAAAAAAAGACCCAAGGATGGTAATGGACCAAGAGGTCTTGACTAATTCCAGGGGCCAAATGGCAGATTTGATGGAGAGGTGGCTGTCCTGCCATACTGATCTGCTCGGTTACCGCCTATAGGGTGAGGCCCCCATGGGAGTGGCTGCAGCCTGCCATGTTAAATGACCACATTTCAAGGTCAGTTTCTCCTTTTTTTTTTTTTTTTGAGATTCAGGAACTCCCTGTGATTCATATAATTAGCAAATAAATAGGTTCCGGGGATTTATTCATGCCAAGCACACTTACGGGAGACTCATCTACAAACCATTCTCCTTTAGCCATTGAACGAGGATTTGCTGAAAATGCCTAGTCTGTGCAAGGCACTGGGAATGGCAATGACAACATCTGTGGTCACTGCTCTCGTAGGTAGCGCTTGAAGTTGGGTGCAAAATCACACAATAATAAAGTTCTTTTTTATTTATTTTTTTTTGCTTTTTAGGGCCGCACCCGCAGCGTAGGTTAAGGGTGGAACTGGAGCTACAGCTGCCAGCCTACACCACAGCCACAACAATACCAGATCGTTAACCCACTGAGCGAGGCCAGGGATCGAACCCACAACCTCGTGGTTCCTAGTCAGATTCGTTAACTGCTGAACCATGACGGGAACTCCACAAAGTTCACTTTGGACTAGGTGGTAGTGATGCAAAAGTGTTAGGGGACCATTGACTGAAACTGCCCACCTTGGTCAGGCAAGATGATAGCCGTTTGTATGAGTTGACTCACAACAGGAGGCCCTGATAAGGAGCATGGTGCTGGAGTTCCCGCTGTGGCTCAGTGGAAACGAATCCGACTAGGAACCATGAGGTTGCGGGTTCGATCCCTGGCCTTGCTCAGTGGGTTAAGGATCCGGTGTTGCCGTGAGCTGTGTTGTAGGTTGCAGATGCGGCTCAGATCCCGTACTGCTGTGGCTGTGGTGTAGGCTGGCAGCTGTAGCTCCAATTAGACCCCTAGCCTGGGAACCTCCATATGCCGCGGGTGTGGAAAAAAAAAAAAAGGACCGTGGTGCTGCTCTGAAGACTAGCCCAGAGAATTTGAGAGGGACCAGCAGGAGGGAGGGGATGACCAACCTCCCAGGATGCTTGGCACTGGAATCTGAATTGGCTGAGAGGTATCTGTGCCACCACGAAGGACCCTGGGCCAGACCAAGTGCCAGCTGAGCGAGATGACTGGCCATAAACAATGCGGAAACTAACCCCACTCCCATAAAACCAGAGACTGCATGCCAGGGGCAGAGCAGTTCTCCTGGCTTCCCTTCTGCTCTCTGCCTAGCGGCCCCTTCCCAGGAAAGTCTCTTGCTTTGTCAGCACACGTGTCTTCTCCGACAGTTCATTTCTGAGTGTCAGTCAAGAGCCCACGCGCGGGCCCTGGAAGCGTTCCTTCTTCCTGCAACAAAGGGAAGAGTGGAGAGATTTCAGACCAATGTAGGCAGCAGAGTCTGCGGGACTTGCCGATGTGGAGGCTGGAGAAAAGGAAGAGGTGAGGTGAAGAAGGATGGAGAAGGAAACAAGCAAAGGGGAGAAATCCAGATGCTCTTGTCTTAAGTGTTCACTGGAAGATAAGGCCAAGCGGAGACTCAAAACCCATTATCCACAGAAGAGACAGCCTTTGGGGTGGGTAACCACACGGAGACGGAATAACTTGGCTTAAGCTGACTGAAACATTTAAGGGCATGTTACTTATATTTCCAGCTCCCTTTGCCCTACTAGGGCAAACACAGTGGCAATATAGTTATTGGGGTAAGAGTGTAGGATCTCAAGCCACTCTGCTTAGGTACAAGTCTTTGTTTCTTTTTTTCTTCTTTCCCCCTTTTTTTTTTGGCTTTGTCCAGGGCATGCAGAAGTTGGGGGAGGGGGTAACCCACACCCACAGCAGTGACCCAAGCTGCAGCAGTTGACAGCACTGATCCTTAACCTGCTGAGCCACCAGGGAACTCCCAAGTCTTCGTTTCTACAATAACCCTTAATTACCTTCAGAACATGACTTTTTTCTCCCTATCCTCCCAGGTAACTGCCTCTCCTCCGGTGTTTTCCAGCTGTATAAAGTCTTCCCCATGTTCCTACTTGCTCCAGTCAGAAACCTCCGAGTGACTGACACATCCCTGACCTTCATCCTCCATGTTGAATCAGTCATGAAGGATATATTTAACCTCTACATACCCTTGAACTTTTGTCCAGTTCTCTCCAACCCCACTGCCCCTTTCTGGTATAAAACACCATCATCTTTTGCTTAAGCAGCTGGTAACCGATCTCCCTGCATCCCTTTCCCTCACCCAGTCTGTTCTTCACTGAAGGGTGCTTTTCAAATGCATCGCTAATGAAATCTCTTTAACGTTGCCCATTGACCTTGGAATAAGGCCCCCAAACCCCAGATCCTTTACACAACCTATAAGGTCCTAAATTTTCAGGTCCCTACCTGTACTTCCAGCTTCATCATAAATCACTGTTTTATAATCCCTATAAGCTTTCTTTGATGTTTTTATCCACAGCAAGTCTTAACTGGGAAGGTTCTTTCTGTCTGTAAACCAACCACTCCCTACTCCCTACCCAGCAAGTGAGTGCTCTTCATCTTCCATGGCTTGGTTTAAAAGTCCCTTCCACGGGGAGAGAGTTCCCTTGTGGTGCAGTGGGTAGAGGATCTGGCTTTGTCACTGCAGTGGCTTGGGTTTCTGCTGTGCCGCTGGCTGGACCCCTGGCTGGAGAACTTCCGCGTGCTGGGGCGATGGGGGTGGGGGGTTGGAAATATCCTGATTCCCAGAGAAAAGCAAAGTCATCCAATCATACATTGCTCTCATGTCTTGCGTTTCTCCTTTGTACCATGTATCTCACTAGTGATTACATTTTTTGTGTTTGTCTCCCTCAACTGTAAGGATTGACTTATTTATTGTTATTTAAAACTTGGGTTGTCCCCCCTTACAAGAGCATAAATTCCATGCTCACTTCTGGATCCTAATGTCTGGCCTGCAGTCTGCCATAGTGTTTGACGATGTGTGCTGAATAAAAAAAAGAATCATACAGATTTTCTGTAGTTTTGGTTTTCCACATGTAGAAGTTCCTGGGCCAGGGATCGAACCTGGGCTACAGTTTCGACCTGAGCCACAGCAGTGACAGATCCTTAATCCACTGAGCCACAAGGGAACTTCTAGATTTTCTGTTTTGTTTTTTTTTAAGGGCCGCACCCAAGGCATATGGAGGTTCCCGGGTTAGGGGTCTAATCAGAGCTACAGATGCTGGCCTTCGCCACAGCCACAGCAACGCCAGATCCTTAACCCGTTGAACGAGGCCAGATATTGGACCCAAAACCTCATGGTTCCTAGTCGGATTCATTTCTGCTGTACCACGATGGGAACTCCACGATTTTCTGTGTTTTTAACCAACTTTCCAAACTAAAAGCAAAAAGAGAAAGAAAAGAAATCTACAAACAACCAGGACTAGTTATCCTTTTTTTCTCTGAACACAAATTGGCTCGATAACTAAGTATATTGTATGTCAGTTCTTTTTCTGGATTCCATGGAGACTGTCCTCTTCTCTCTGTGCCGTCATTATTACATCACAGATGTCCTTTCTTCCCTTGGACATGCCTATTCATAACAGATTAGAATTCATCAATTTAAGAGAACTTTTCTGGTGGATTAAATTTTGCACTGTTTCCTCCATGATGAGTCTAGAGCACTTTGTTAGGGGGCGCTTTCTCCAAATAGTCTGTAGAGTAAGCAGCTTCCAGGGGGGATTTTGAGCTGAAATTCATTAAGATCTGATTCTTGCTTGAATCAGTTCCAGAGATCGCTTGTCCCTAAGTTGGGCTGATGTTAATTTTGGTCCAGGAGCCACCTCTGTCCTGACAGGCTTTCACCCTGCAGGAGCCCATGCCAGTGGCCTGTTGAAGGCTTCACTTTGGTCCTCAAAGGCTTCCTTCATCTACCAGGCGTGGGAGCCACAGCGCCTGGGGGTCCACTGTACTTTTAGAGACCCACCAAAAGGGTTTAATTTCTTTTAGAATCAAAAGAAAAAAATAAACTTAAATAATTTTTTATTACAGTTGATTTACAATGTTCTATCAATTTCTGCTGTACAGCAAAGTGACCTAGTTATACATATATATATATATATATATATACTTTTTTTCTTATTTTTCTCATGTTATCCTCCATCATGCTCCATCGCAAGTGATTTAGAGATATAGTTCCCTGTGCTATACAGCAGAATCTCATTGCTTATCCATTCCAAATGCAATAGTTTGCATCTACCAACTGCAAACTCCCAGTCCCTCCCTCTCCCTCACTCTTCCTCTTGGTAACCACAGGTCTGTTCTCCATGTCCATGAGTTTGTTTCTTTTCTGTAGGTAGGTTCATTTGTGTCGTATATTAGATTCCAGATACAAGTGATATCATTTGGCAAAATAAACTTTAAGTCAAGGAAAATATTTTAATATATAATATAAACATATTTGTCATTATACTGATACAGTCATAAACTATATATATATATATATATATATATATATATATATACACACACACATATATATATGTATGTTTTTGGCTGCACCCGCAGCATATGGAGGTTCCTGGACTAGGGACCAAATCTGAGCCATGGCTGTGAACTACGTATGCCACAGCTGAGGCAACGTGGCATCCTTGACCCACTGAGCTGGCCTGGGGATTGAACCTGTGCTGCCACAGAGACGACATTGGATCCTTAACCTGCTGCACCACAGTAAGAACTCCCAGACATAAACTATAATTTTCAACATACATTTTTGTATATGTGTGGAGTAAGGCACCCATGACGGCCTGTGAAAACCTTTCAGAAGGAGAGGGATAAATTAGGATTTTGGGACTAACAGATACACACTACTATATATAAAATAGATAAACAACAAGGACCTATTATATAGCATAGGGAACTATGTTCAGTATCTTATACTTACCTATAACGGAAAAGAATCTGAAAAAGCATAGATATATGTATCATGGAGTCACACTGCTGTACACCTGAAACTAACACAACGTTGTGAATCAACGGTACCCCGGTTAAAAAAATTCAAAAAAAAGCAAACCACCTTCTGGAGGGAGGTGGGGTCAGTCACTTTGACCTTTCCCTTCTGGGGCCAGTGTATTGTTCCAGGTCAGCTTTTCCCTCCTCATTATTTCGAGTGTTTATTTGGATTTCCTCTTTAACTTCCCTCATTGTTCTAAAAGTACAGGATATGACACGGTTCGGTTACTAGAATGGTCCTCTATTATTTCTACAATCAGAATATAAGTATCCAAACTACTCCAGACCTGGCAGGGATAGTTCAAAGCAAACAGTTCTCTCCTTCGGAACTTGCTGGGGCTTGTCCTGTTGGTCTGACGTGAATCCTGTCACCGAGGTGGGCGCAGGCACCAGAGCAAGTTTTTAAAAGAGCCCGTGTCTGAATTATCCAGGATCACACAGAAGAGCTCTTTTTTTGGTTACAATGGACAGAGCTTGATGTTGTAATAGCAGTTGGGTGGTTAAATCAGTTTCCCTTTAAAGCAGTCCCAGAGCTCCAGAAATCCTATGTGTGATTTATCTCTCATTCCTGCAACATATAAATATTTTTTTTGTCTTTTTGCCTTTTCTAGGGCCACACCCGTGGCATATGGAGGTTCCCAGGCTAGGGGTCCAATCGGAGCTGTAGCCACCAGCCCATGCCACAGCCATAGCAACATGGGATCCGAGCTACGTCTGCAACCTACACCACAGCTCACAGCAACGCCGGATCCTTAACCCACTGAGCAAGGCCAGGGATCGAACCCACAGCCTCATGGTTCCTAGTCAGATTCGTTAACCGCTGAGCCACGACGGGAACTCCTGTAACACATTTTAACAAAACTTAGGTAACTTTAGATCCTGTGTTATAGACAGTTTTCTAGTCTTCCTAATCAGTTCCATCGGGGTCCCCTTTTCAGGCCTCTTCGCTCTGTTTTTCCAAACTTTCCAATCAAGGCTTTCACCTTCTTCCAGCATTTCCTCCCCCCCACCCAGGGAAGCACCTACAGCCTATGGAAGTCCCCAGGCTAAAGACTGAATCGGGGCTGCGGCACCTGAGCCACATCTGCTACCGATGCCATAGCTTATGCAGCAGCTTGAAGTAACATCAGGTCCCTAACCCACTGGGTGAGGCCAGGGATCGAACCCGCATCCTCATGGATACTGGTCAGGTTCTCAACCCACTGAACCACAACGGGAACTCCTCGCTCAGCATTTTCAATTCTCATTCCATTCTCCAACATGACATTGGAGTGTGAGCCTAATGGAAGCAAAAAAAACTCCTTTCTTCGCTTTTATAGAAAAATCTGTGTGGCACAGGAATTAAGAGTGTGACTATGCAGGGGAAAGCTGCTTGTGATCACGTAAGACCATGTTTCGCCAGTAAAAAGCACCAGTCTGGTCTCAAGAAGCTTAGGTTCTAGTCCTGTCTCGTTATCTTGGTGTGTGACCTGCCTCGTTACCCTCTGGTTCTAGAGTTCCTCATTTGTCAAACAAGGAGCACAGATTCCTCAGCAGGTCTACAAAGCAGAAGACAATGTTAAAAAGGAAACAACAGGCCCAAGATGGAGTGACTTGTGCCAAGACCACATGACCAAACCCAGACTTAATATCTAACTTAACTGCAGTTTCAGCCTCTCTCAGGAGCATAATCTTAACCAGTCAGGTTAGAATTACCTAGTTAGCACTAGGAGATAATCGGCCTGATAGACCTCTGCTGTGCCCCAAAGGAAGGTGACCTGGCCCACGTTCAAAACTCCATGGTTAGATGAAGGAGGAACACAGGGGTTCTCTAAAAGGCAGGGAAACTCTCTAAAGGCAGATTAGAGGCCTGGTCTTTGACCCTTTCGACACTTGGCTCAGTTACACAAGTCCTAACGCTTATATCCATTCCTACCTTTTTTCCACGAATTTCTCCGCGAAGTCCCACGTATCTTGCCGGCTGATACAAACCCGACAAGCCCGCAGGGGGGCGCCCACAACACGCCGCTCGACAGAACGAAAACTACACTTCCCAGCATTCTGAGCGCCCCAGACCCACTTCCGGAGCCAGCGGACAACATGGCGGCATCCGAGGAGCACGATTCCACGGCTGAGGCACCCGAGACGGCAATGGAGGAGGAGGAAACAAAAACATTTAAAGACCTGGTGAGAATGGATGACGCCGGTTTCCCTTTGTTCCTTTGCCGCCAGGCGCGGTGGAGTCCGGTTGCCTTCGAGCCCGGCCGCTGGTGCAAAAGCAGCCAGGGCCTAGCTCAGGTTTTGCCCCCGGGATGTCTGAAGCTCTGGTTCCGGACCTGCTCCCTCACCTCTGAGTTTGGGTGGTGGGAGGGCGGCCGGGCCCCCGGGAGCCCCCATTTGCTCCTCTTGACTCCACCTTGATGTGGCAGCCTGTTGTCTGTCGAGGACGTTGTCCACCCGGCGAGTCGGCATTTCGTATTATTTTGGCCTTTGGATTCAGATGAACAGGGTTTGAATTCTGGCCCAGCTGTCGACTAGAGGCAGGTTGCTTCTGTGCCTTACTTTCTGCATCTGTAAATTAGGGATTATGATAAGTACCTCATTGAGTTATGAAAATTAAATGAAGTAACACATGTAAAAAAACTTTGTCCTTGGTGAGTGGAAAGTGTTCAGTCTTGAGCTGCTGTCTTAACTCAGAGCTAAGAAGACTGAGTGGCTGTACAGCAGAAATTGACAGAACATTGTAAATCAACTGTAATTAAAAAAATTAAAAAAAATGGGCTCACGTCACCAGCAAGGCGGCTCTGACGGTCATTTAATTATGAGAGCGGCGAGTGTGCGTTGTTCTTTGCTAAACTGTTTTTCTGAATTCTAAAGGGTGTGACAGATGTATTGTGTGAAGCTTGTGATCAGTTGGGATGGACAAAGCCAACGAAGATCCAGATTGAAGCTATTCCTTTGGCCTTACAAGGTAGATTGAAAATAAATATGTGGCCTGTTACAGATACAGTATGAAGTAACACATACTCAAAAGACTTACCACTATTGAGAGCCCTGGCTTTGCATGCTTCATGTGAAATAAAATGTAGTCACTAAAGATAAAAAGCTTGTGGCTTATTGGCTTTTAAAAAAGTAATTCTCGGAGTTCCCTTCCTGGCTCAGTGGTTACTTTCTACGAGGGAGTGTGTTGTCTTCTGTCTTTTTAGCTTTTCTTTCTCAGTTTCTTTTGGCTCTTTCCCCTTTGCCAGCTTATTTCTATCTTCATCCCTTTTTTTCTTGCTCTAAAATGCTGCTGAGATTTCTCATCCAACCCTGAAGCTTTCAGGCTGCCTGCATCAGTGAGTTTCAGCTAGTGCCCATTAGAATCACCTGTGGAAATTTTAAACTGGTAGCGATTTCTGGGGTCCAGCTGAGACCTACTGAATTGGACTTTTCAGGTGTGGGACCCAGGCATATATAGATATAAAGCTTCATAGTTTATTCTGATGTGTCTGGCCCCAGGGCAGTGCTGGGGGGTGGGGTGGGGCACCATTTGTGAGATGCTCATGGCTCCCATGTCTGTATTTCTAGTCCACGCTTTTTTGCTGAATCCAAATAAGTGTGTCCAACTGGTTTTTAGTTACTTCTCTCCAGGCCTACTGCAGGAACCTCTAGTTCCCTATGTCCAAACCAGAGTCCTTATTTTTCTCATTAGAACTAATTTCTCTGTAGCCCTTATCTCAGTTTATGGCCTTTGAGTTCCCCGAGTTAGAAACCTGTGTCAATTAGGGGAGTTCCCTTCGTGGCTCAGTGGTTAACGAATCCGACTAGGAACCATGAGGTTGCGGGTTCGATCCCTGGCCTTGCTCAGTGGGTTAAGGATCCGGCGTTGCAGTGAGCTGTGGTGTAGGTTGCAGACGCGGCTTGGATCCCGCGTGGCTGTGGCGAAGACCGGCAGCTACAGCTCCTGTTAGACCCCTAGCCTGGGAACCTCCATATGGCACGGGTGCAGCTCTACATAAAGGCAAAAAGACAAAAAAAAAAAAAAGAGAAACCTGTGTCAATTAGATTTTCTTTTGTTACTTTCTCTTACTTGTTCCAGTCTTGCTGTCTGACCGCCATTTAAGCCACTGTTATAGCTCCCCTGATATCCTAACTGAGCTCTTGTTTTCCTGTGCGTTCCCCATTCTGGTCTTTTAGGTCATTTTGGATTGTAAGGAAGAGAGTCATGTTCATGTTATCTCAGGGAAGGGTGTAGGGTTAACCTCAGTAAGGAAACCCCAGCAGTTACACAGTCCAGGACCAGTGTCAGCATCGACTGCCGAGGTCATTACTCAACAGGAGGGCCTTACCCCTGCTCAGCTACCTTGTGGGCCGCAACCCACCTAGAGGCAGTGGTTTTGGCTTGGGATTTAATTGCCAGATATTCTGTTATGGCTTGACTGGTGATAACAAACCATGGAGACTCATTCCTAAGGAATTACTTCTGGCATCCTTCCCTTAGAAGGAGACATGTCCTGTTGAGGTCCTTGGTGTTTCTTTATGCCATCAGGCCTGGAGTTTTATCATCCTAAAGAGTAACATTGGTCGTGGTATTCCCTGCTTAAAATCCTTTGGTTCCTCTCTGTTATAAGGAGATAACATAACTCCTTAGTGAGACTGTGAGCTTCCTCATTCTTCTCCCTTTCCCCCTTGACTTCTGTGTGCCAGCCGCATTGTACTTCTCATTCTCTATGCTCGTGCTATGTTCTTTAAAGCTCCATCCTCTATCCTTATACAGGATTGTCCTTCATTGCCTTCTTTGCTTACCTCCATATTTAATTGACTTATCACCTCCCTGACTCCTTTTGGCAGTAGGTTATTCCTTCCTTTGTGTTCTCACTATATCCTGTAGAAGCCTAGCATATGAAAACACATTTGTGTGTTTTGCCCCTGGATTTTGAGCTTACTTAGGACAGAGACCGTATCTTCTGTCTTGTCAACAAGACAGAACTTTTCTCCTCAACTCATCAAATATTTATTCATAGTCTACTTTGTGCCAGCATTGGGTCATCGTGGAATAATGTGGAAATAATACAGAGAATGTTTCTTTGCTGTTAGGTGTTTTCTTTGTCTTCTAGGTCGTGATATCATTGGACTGGCGGAAACGGGCTCTGGGAAGACAGGGGCCTTTGCTCTGCCCATTCTGAATGCGCTTCTGGAGACTCCCCAGCGTTTGTTTGCGTTAGTTCTCACTCCCACTCGGGAACTGGCCTTTCAGATCTCAGAGCAGTTTGAAGCCCTGGGCTCTTCTATTGGGGTGCAGTGTGGTAAGTGTTGAGAGGAAAGGAATCTGTAGAGTTTCTTCACAAGTTGAGAATGAGTGTGAAAGGAGATTGGAAGGAAGTGTTATTGACCTAAGTTCATTGACCTAAAGAGCTGATTTGGTATTTTAGCTTTGGGGAAAGTCATAATTGTGAGAGAAGAAAAGTTAAAGTAGAAGTCTGGCATTGGCTTTAAAAGATGTTTTAGTGAACTGTGGAAAAAATTAAGGATCTCTTTTTAATATTCTTTTTGTTGTAGCCGTGATTGTAGGTGGAATTGATTCAATGTCCCAATCTCTGGCCCTGGCGAAAAAGCCACATATAGTAATAGGTGAGTAACTGGCAAAGGTAAAGGACACCAGCAGTGATGAATTGGAGAAAATCTACTGATATTGGGTGTAACTTATTTGTGTGGAAAGACCTCAAAAAACGGATTTTTGTAACCTTGTTTAATTTTTATTAATTTCGGAAATTTTGGCTAGGGGAGGGGGATAACTGTTCCCTTTTTGTCCCTTTTCTTAAACATTGCCCTCTCTCCTCAACCTTTCTTGGTAGCAACTCCTGGTAGACTGATTGACCACTTGGAAAATACAAAAGGTTTCAACTTGAGAGCTCTTAAGTACTTGGTCATGGATGAAGCAGACCGAATATTGAATATGGATTTTGAGACGGAGGTGAGCTCTCAGTACCTTTCTTCCCCTCAGAACATCTCAAGTGTCCTGTTTCAAAATCTGGTTCATTGTACACCTGCTTCTGTGGAGCATTTATCATCGTCAGTTAATTTAACATCTCTGCTGCTTTTTCATTCTTCTTTTTTTTTTTTTCTGTCTTTTGTTGTTTTAGGGCTGCACCCCTGGCATGTGAAGGTTTCCAGGCTAGGGGTCTAATCGGAGCTACAGCTGCTGGCCTACACCACAGCCACAGCAACGCGGGATCGTTAACCCACTGAGCGAGGACAGGGATCGAACCTGCAACTTCATGGTTCCTACTCAGATTCGTTTCTGCTGCGCTACAATGGGAAATCCTGCTTTTTCATTCTTGATGCTCTACACTGTCAGTGCCTCAGCTTCCTCTGTAGTCTGACATGATTTCAGAATGAGAATTATCAGAGCCAGATTTTCTTTGCCATTTTGCGTGATTTCAACTATCCACCTTAAAATATCTTTATTTTCTTTGACGATCCATTATCCTAAGAATGCTTATTCTTGATTTTCTCTTAGATTAGCTCTATTAATGTAAATTGTTCTTTTCTCTGAATGGCATTATTTTTTGGATACCTTCTGATGAGGTTTCAGAAAGTAAATATTCAGTAAATTTTAGCTAAACGGAGTTTAATTTTTTGAGTCCACAAGCCCCCACCCTTTATCTCCTTCACAAAGAGCATTTACGATTGTCCAGTCTGAATGTCACATTGGTGTCCTTTCCTTTTTGTGCCTTAGGTTGACAAGATCCTCAAAGTGATTCCCCGAGATCGGAAAACATTTCTCTTCTCTGCTACCATGACCAAAAAGGTGAAAATTTCTAGGACTTTAGTTTGCTTCTTTATAAGAATTGATATAAGTTGAAACGGTAATAATAATCAAAGTAGAGCATTTCGGATTCAGCATACTATTCTAGGTTTCTTTCTTCAGGTACAAAAACTTCAGCGGGCAGCACTGAAGAATCCTGTGAAATGTGCTGTTTCCTCTAAATACCAGACGGTTGAGAAATTACAGCAATATTATCTTTTTATTCCTTCTAAATTCAAGGTAAAGTGTTTACTTTGATCATTCCTGCCTCTCCCTCTCCTTCACCAAAGCATCTGAAAGTGCGTCAACTCTCGATTAGCTAAGAGCTGTGCTACAAATTGGAGTTCTTTCTGTTGTCTTAGAGTGCATGCTCTGCTTACTTTTATCACTGATAAAGTCAAACATTCCAGGAATTCACAGCATAGTAAGCCCCAGTAATGAAGTCATTTTGTAATTCCTTCCTAACCCCATCCTTCAGATTGTTTTTCTTTCGTCAGCTTATAATGTGTATGTATGTGTGTATGTGTGTGTGTGTGCGCGCGCGCGCGCGTGTGCGTGCAAGGGACCCTAGTTTGTGCTTTGATGTAAGGGCTGCATGCTTGCTGAGTACAGATCTCAGGTGCTTGGCCACAGGCTGTGTGTGAAATTTATGGTTCACAGAGAGAATAATGTTCGTTAAGGAGTTCAGTGTGGGTAGCTGGGGGTCTGGATGACTGAGAAGCAAGTATAGGCTTAACCTTTTACGTGATTTATATGCCCAGGACTCCAGCCTTTTTCCAGGTTCAGTTACATCTGTTGTCTTGGCTTTGTGACTTAGGATACCTACCTGGTTTATATTCTAAATGAATTGGCTGGAAACTCCTTTATGATATTCTGCAGCACCTGTAACAATACTCAGAGGACCGCTTTGCTACTCCGAAATCTTGGGTTCACAGCCATTCCCCTCCATGGACAGATGAGTCAGGTAACTCTTCTTTGGTGTCATTAGCGGTTAACTGGTGGCCAAAGAAAAATAAAGCTTCAAGCTGGGAATTTAGGCAAATAGCAGGTGGCAGCCCAAGACATTTATGCATCTTCTCTCAGTTGTCTTGATTTTATGAACTTTAAAGTGTTGCTCTCAATGCTGCTTCCTCCTTTCAGGATAGCAGGAGGCTCAGAGGAGGATGTTCCACAGGTAGTTGTCTGCTCTGGAAGCTATTGAGTAGATTTATTCAGCCCTAGTGGTGATAGTGATTCTCTGGTCTTTTTTTTTTTTTTTTTTTGTCTTTTTGCCTTTATGTAGAGCCGCACCCGTGGCATATGGAGGTTCCCAGGCTAGGGGTCTAACAGGAGCTGTAGCTGCCGGCCTACACCACAGCCACAGCAACGCGGGATCCGAGCTGCGTCTGCAACCTACACCACAGCTCACGGCAACGCCGGATCCTTAACCCACTGAGCAAGGCCAGGGATGGAACCTGCAACCTCATGGTTCTTAGTCGGATTCGTTAACCACTGAGCCACGACAGGAACTCCAGTTCTCTGGTCTTTAAAGACTTTTGATAAATTATTTCCCAGTTATCTCTCTATTGTGTTAAATAATATCTGTTTTGTGTTAGTATTTTTTAGCTTTAGTCTTACGTATTCTGTCCCTTCCATGTTTCCTTTTGACCCATGAAGCCCAGTTTAGAATTAGGGGGGAAACATCCTTTTAAAAGTTTCTGTCTCTTGGTTCTTCTATTTAGTGACCCTAGTTTGTGTGTCTTGGATTCTAAGATTCCTTCATTTTTCAAGATTAAAATTATTGTCATTTCTTCTCGCCATCTCAGAGCAAGCGCCTGGGATCCCTTAATAAGTTTAAGGCAAAGGCTCGTTCCATTCTTCTGGCAACTGATGTTGCAAGCCGGGGTTTGGACATACCTCATGTGGATGTGGTTGTCAACTTTGACATTCCTACCCATTCCAAGGTGAGTCCTGTTGCTGGCCTGACTTTCTAGCCTCAAAGTCCTTTTCTGTCCTTCCTCCCTTCCTTCCTTCCTGCCTGCCTTTTCTTTCTTTTTTATTTTAAAAATTGAGGTGTAATTGACATACAATATTATATTAGTTTCAGGTATAAAATGTAATGATTCAGTATTTGTATATATTGCAGAATGGTTACAGTGAGTTTTTTTCTTGTGATAAGAACTTCTAAAATATTTTCTCTTAGCAGCATTTAAATATGTAGTGCAGTGTTGTTAACTATGTATTTAAAGTATGTTACCATTTTTTTTTTTCGTCATTTTTGCCTTATCTAGGGCCGCACCCGCGGCATATGGAGGTTCCCAGGCTAGGGGTCTAACAGGAGCTGTAGCTGCTGGCCTTCGCCACAGCCACAGCGATGTGGGATCCGAGCCGCCTCTGCAGCCTACACTACAGCTCATGGCAACACTGGATCCGTAACCCACTGAGCAAGGCCAGGGATCGAACCAGCAACCTCATGGTTCCTAGTCGGATTCGTTAACCACTGAGCCACGATGGGAACTCCAAAAGTATGTTACCACTTTTTACATACACTGCTATGACTTATTTTATAACTGAAATTTGTACCTTTTGACCCCCTTCACCCCTTTCACATACACCCACACACAGCCATCCTTGCCTCTGGCAGCCACCAAATCTGTTCTTTATATCTCTGAGCCCAGGTTCTTCTTTTTTAAGAATCTACAAATAAATGAGATCTCAGTATTTGTCTTTGTCTGATTTTACTGAGCCTAATATTCTCTAGGTCCATCTGTGTGGTCAACAAATGGGAAGATTTCATTCTTTTTAAATATCTGATACTATTCCCTTGTATCCAAAGTGTATTTCTTAATGGAATGTTTTCTGGGGTTTTGTGTGTGTATCCTGGATTAGTTAAGTATCAGAAATTGCGAAAGCTCTTGCTTTATTCATTCACATCATCTTGACGTGTGTGTAGTTGTGATATTAATGAGTGTGGATGAAGACACCAAGGAGAGCTGCCAGATGTTCTGGTCGGAGGAGCAGATGCACCATATGGCAGTCTAATTGATGAGAAATGGCAGCTTGTGGTCCTCAGTGTACCCCAGGGTTTATGAGCCTTGGCACTGTTAACATCTTGGGCTGGGAATTCTTTTTTTTTGGCCGTGGCATGCAGCGTCTTGTTGTGGGATCTCAATTCCCAGACCAAGGATTGACCTGGGCTGCAGTGGTGAAAGCCTTGAGTCCCAACTGCTAGACCACCAGGGAGCTCTCTAGCTGGGGGTTCTTTATTTCGGGCTGTCCTTTGCATTGTGGGATGCTTAGCAGCATTCCTGACCCCTACCCACAGGTGACATTGTGACAACCAGATATGTTCCCAGACATTTCCAAATGTCCCCTGGGGAGGCCAGAACTGCCCCCGCTTGAGAACAGCTAGTGTCTCTCAGATTTTTGTTAAACTGTATAGACAAGGTGCTGTCTCATTTGATTTTCACGGTAACTCTTGAGTTTGGCCGTGTATTTGTATCCATGTTATATAGACAGTAACCAAAGTTCAGAGAGGTTATATGACCTGCAGACAGTTGTGTAGCTGGTTTGTGGTAAAGGCTGCGGCCCAGGTTGGCCTCAAGGTCCAGTGCTGTTTTCCTCTACACTGTGCTGTCTATAACCATAGAGATAGGGTTTGTAGATTTGCTTTTCTGTAGAGGGAAAGGGGGAGTCACTTTTGTGCTGTGAGGGAAATAAAAAAGTGAAGTAGATTTATCTCAACAGATTGCCAGTCCATCTCACTGTTCCAACACAAATCTGCTTTCTTTCAAAGGTTTGCAGTAAGGCTTTACATACAGTTTTGAACTTATATTTCAGCTAACTCAACTTTAATTATCCTTTTTGTTTCAGGATTATATCCATCGAGTAGGTCGAACCGCTCGAGCTGGGCGCTCTGGAAAGGCCATTACCTTTGTCACACAGTAAGTGACTCGACTTTCGTGCTGAGCAGTATAGAGAAAAGAACAGGGCTTTGGAGCAGACTAACTTTACCACTCACCGTAACAGTCACTTAACGATCTCATCCTGCCTGCATCATTTATAAGATAGAAGTAATAACACCTACCTAACAGGACTGTAATGAAGACTGGAGAGCGATACATATAAAGGAGTTTATACCATATTATATATGCGTAGTATAGTATCTGGTGTATAGGCGCACCACGAAAAAAATTTCTTTCAACTGCTAGAGCCGGAGAGCAGCGACCTTTTCCTCAATTTGGTTATTTTAATAACTGTTTCTGATTTCCTTCCTTTCTTTCTTTCTTTCATTCATTCATTTATTTACTTGCCTTTTGTTGTTTTTAGGGCCGTGCCCGTGGCATGTGGAGGTTCCCAGGCTAGGGGTCTAATTGGAGCTACAGCTGCTGGCCTACGCCACAGCTACAGCAATGCGGGATCCGAGCCGCATCTGCAACCTACACCACAGCTTACGGCAATGCCGGATCCTTAATCCACTGAGCGAGGCTAGGGATTGAACCCACAACCTCATGGTTCCTAGTCGGATTCGTTTCCGCTGAGCCATGACGGGAACTTTTAAAACGGGATTTTCTTTTAAAAAGGAACAATGTTAAATACCCAGGGGTTTTTCCAGGAGTAAGGGATATGCTGGGTGGTTTTCTACTGGGCTCTGCACAGAAGATTGCATTTAGTCAGTGTTGTGAAAAAGGAATAAGATATTCAGTGTTGTTTAACACTCTGGCTCCTGCTGCATCATAGCTTTGGAGAGCGCGGATTTGTGCGTAGAGCCAGCCAAAGCCATGCCAGTTTTCCTTCCTCAGATACGATGTAGAGCTCTTCCAGCGCATAGAGCACTTAATTGGGAAGAAACTGCCTGCCTTTCCAACCCAGGATGATGAGGTTATGATGTTGACGGAACGTGTGACTGAAGCCCAAAGATTTGCCCGAATGGTATGCAGAGCATTTTCTCACCAGCTTCTGTGCGGTTGTTGTTAACTATGTGCAAGACACTTTGTTGTATTAATCTTCAATAAACTGTATTATTTTACTCCAAATTTAAGATGAACAAACAAAAGCGTAGAGATGGTAGGTAATTTGCTTTCAACCATACTACTAAACGGTTGAATCAGGGTTTGGACTCCGTCTGACCACAGTGACACATTCCCAGCTACTGTTATGTTTCACATGTGGCAGGCAAGCCTTTGGACTTGAGATCAGGAGATGCAACTGTGGACTGTGGGTGTGGACAGTGTGTCTCACCTCTTAGAATCACTTCCTCACCTGTAAATTGGGAATCATATTTACCTCGAATACCTCACAGGGTTTTATGAGCACCATACATGGCATAGTTACTGATAACAGCTACAGCAGTAAGAGTGGAGGTGAGAAGGTGCCAAGGGAGAATTCTCGCAAGTGCGCCTGCTCCCTGGAGCCCTCTACTGGGGGATGAAGAAACTTTGCCCCTGGGAAGCTTTCTGGGTAGCTGAGGTGTGGACTTGTTTTTGTTTTCTGCCCACGTGGAGTTCTTTGGTATTTTTGTTTATAAAAATATTACGTGTGCATTGGAAGAAAGTTTTAGAAAATACAGAAAGGATTAAAATAGTAAAAAACATATAAGTCGCTCCCCCACAGAAAATCGTTGATAATATTTTCCTTTTTTTTTTCTTGAGCACCTAATGCATGTCAGGCACTTTATTAAATGCTTTACATGTGTTGTCTCATTTATTATTTATTAGACTTATACTGTGCAGAGGCTATAATTGGGATCAAATTACCCATTTTGCTCACTAGGTACAATGTCTATTGTTTACAATGTTTTTATTTTTATTAATTTTTAAAAATTTTTATTGGGGTGTGGTTGACTTATAATGTGTGTTAATTTCAGGTGTACAGCAAAGTGATTGAGTTATACATAAATCCATTTTGTTTCAGATTATTTTCCCATATAGGTTATAGAATATTGAGTGTAGTTCCTCTGCTATGCAGTAGGTCCTTGTTGATTATCATTTATTTATTTATTTATTTACTTTGCTTTTTCAGGGCTGCACCGTGGCATATGGAGGTTCCCAGGCTACGGGTCTAATCGGAGCTACAGCTGCCAGCCTACGCCACAGCCACAGTGATGCCAGATCCAAGCCGCATCTGCAGCCTACACCACAGCTCATGGCAATGCCAGATCCTTAGCCCACCGAGTGAGGCCAGGGATCGAACCTGTAACCTCATTATTCCTAGTTGGATTCATTTCCACTGTGCCACGACAGGAGCTCCATTGATTGTCTATTTTCTGTGTAGCTCTGTGTATATACTAACCCCAAACTCCTAATTTATCCCTCCCCTCCATGTTTCCGCTTTGGTAACCATGAGTTTGTTTGCAAAATCTGTATGTCCGTTTCTGTTTTGTAAATAAGTTCTTTTGTATAATTTTAAAATTTAGATTCCACATGTAAGTGATAGCATGTATTTGTCTTCTGATTTAGTATGACGATCTTTAAATTATTTTTCCTTCTTTAGCCATAATTTAGCTAATTGTGTGTGACTTTATCTCAATGTATGTCATTTTTCTATTTCAACAAATATGGATTCATGTGATCACTTTTTTTTTTTTCACATTTTAAATTTTATTCAAAAAGCTTCATCTAGGCTGTATCTTAGCACTGGTTCAGGTCACTTACCAAACTTTCTTAGACATTGGTGGTAGGAATAGGTTCTTAGAGCCATTGAAAGTTCCCTTAACTGCCTTCCGAATCCTCAGGGGAAATCAAATTATATCTTCTAGACTTTGCATTAGATATACTTTATTGCTTTCCAGTTTTTTAAAAATTGGTGGCCTGAGGAGAGTGAATTCAGTTTCTTAAAAACAGCCGTATTTGCAGGTTTAGAGACTCCTCCCCCCTCCCCCGCCTTTTAGGGCTACACCTGCGGCATATGGAGGTTCCTGGGCTAGGGGTCAAATGGGAGCTGTAGCTGCTGACTTATGCCATAGCCACAGCAAGGAAGGATCCGAACCATGTCTGCCACCTACACCACAGCTCACGACAAAATTGGATCCTTAACCCACTGAGTGAGGCCACGGATCAAACCTGCAACCTCACGGTTACTAATCGGATTCATTTCTGCTGTACCACACGGGAACTCTTAGAGACGCTTTTGTTTTGGATGATAACATCTTAGAATTTTCATGTGACCACTTTTTTTTTCTTTTTTTTGGCTTTTTAGGGCCACACTCGCGGCATATGGAGGTTCCCAGGCTAGGGGTCGAATTGGAGCTACAGCTGCCGGCCTGTGCCAGAGCCACAACAATGCCATATCTGAGCAGCGTCTGCAACACTGGCTCGTTAACCCACTGAGGAAGGCCAGGGATCGAACCCGCAACCTCATGGTTCCTAGTTGGATTCGTTAACTGCTGTGCTGCAAAGGGAACTCCTCATGTAACCATTTCTTAATGGCTACAAAGAATTCTGTTATGAATATATAATGTAATTTACATTGTGTTGTGCTTTTCTCAGTCTTTTTGTATTTTAATTAGTACTGTGTTGAGCATCCTAGTATGTACAGCTTTGCACACTTGTCTTGTTTCCTAGAAGAATGTATTCCTGGAAGGAGAACCGATTGTTGGGTGGAGGAGTATACACAGTTAAAATATGAATTCTAGGGAGCCAGATTCCCTGCCACCACCAGAAAAGCTATCAGCAGTTTACGCTATGTGACAGTATATGTCAATGTCCCCATAGCCTGACCAGTACTAAGTATTACCATTCTCTTAAATTTTTGCTCGTCTGCCATATGAAAATAATAGCTTAGGGAGTTCCCTGCTGGCTCAGTGGGTTAAGGATCCTATGTTGTCAGTGCTGTGGCATGGGTTTGAGCCCTGGCCTGGGAATTTCTGTGGACACTGTGAAAAGAAAAGAAAGGAAAAGGTTATTGTTTTAATTTTCCTGTCTTTGGTTAATAATAAGATTAACATTTTTGTATGTTGGGGTTTCTGTCTTATTTGCTAATGTGAGGTGTTAGGGAGTAACTTAGCATTTGATTTTAAGGAGAGGAGACCAGGATGTGTTAAGACTTAGCGACAGTAATTCATTTTCAATCCTGTCCTTTCTGTTTCTCCTAGGAATTAAGGGAGCATGGAGAAAAGAAGAAGCGCTCCCGGGAGGACACTGGGGACAATGATGACACGGAGGGTGCAATTGGTGTCAGGAACAAGGTGGCTGGAGGAAAAATGAAGAAACGGAAAGGCCGTTAATCGCTTTTATGAAGACGTGATTTCTGCTTTCTTTTCTGTAAAGAGCATTGAAGGAGAAAATGGACCTCATCCTGCAGAGTTCCTCAGGCCAGAGTCTGTCAGACTTGGGTCCAGAATCTGCTCAGCTTTTTCGGGGCTCGTCCCTCTCTCCGTGTGTTAGAGCATTGTTGTTGCTGCTGCGGAGTGTTTTCCCAGCGCTGATGTCAAGGCTGGGACTGGTCTTCAGCTTTGGTTCCTTGCTCCCCACATGAGTAGGATGTGCCCTCCTAATCCCTTCACGCAGACCTGTGCTTTTTTCAGCTGCAAGTCGAGGATGGGTTGAGGAAGCACTTGACCTGTAATTGTCAAGAAAGGAGCCTTTACATCTGTAAAACAGTGATACTTAAGCAGCCTCAGCTTGGGCTTCATGAGACTGGATGGGAAATAATAAATTTAAATATTATTTTTAAAAGATTCAAACTCCTTGAAGACCTTTTTAGGTTAAAGACTTTATAGATTTAGGTAAGATCTTCCTAATTGGTAAGAAACTGACAGTGGTGGATCCCTAGCAAATTCATTGGTTGTCTTTAATTTAAGGTAAACATTATTTATGACTTAAATCAGCAAAGGGGGAGTTCTCTTTTGGCTCAGTGGGTTAAGGATCTAATGCTGTCATTGCTGTGGCTCAGATTCAGTCCTTGGCCTGGGAATTTCTATGTGCTGTGGGCACGGCCAAAAAGAAAAAAAAATCAGTAAAGGAACAAGAGGATGATTGGCTTACAAAGGGAAGTCCTGGAGTTCTGTTGTGGTTCAGTGGTAACGGACTTGACTGGTAACCATGAGGATGCAGGTTCAGATCCCTGGCCTTGCTCAGTGGGGTAAGGATCTGATGTTGCCGTGAGCTGTGGCGTAGGTTGCAGACATGGCTCCAGTCCCACATTGCTGTGGCTGTGGAGGGCCAGCAGCTGCAGCTCCAATTGGACCTCTAGCCTGGGAGCTTCCATATGCCACAGGTGCAGCCCTTTAAAAAAAAAAGGAAAAGAAAAACATATACATAGAAAGGGAAGTCTTGCTTGGAAGGAAGTTGTGGTTTTCTTGGGGATGGAGCAAAGTCTTTTAGGTCCCTGAATAGATTCCCTTCCCTGGCTTCTTGGATTAAGCAGGCAGTTAGGAAGACTGGCTTCTTGTGTGAACTCTTATGTCCAGAGGACTGGGGTGAAATCAAGAAGCATCAGAAATGTAGGGCAGTTCCAATCCCGGATTTCATCCTTGGTGCCCATTGGACACTGTGTCCTTCCTTTCGTTCCCATTTATCGGGTGATCTAATTCAGGTGCTGTAAACCTGGGTTGTCGATTCCTGGGCAGGAAGTAGACGTTGTCCCTATAGAGACTGGGTGAGATAGGGCACAGTTGATGGGAATCAATTTTCAGCTTTACTGTCAAGGACAGTTTTGTGCTCTGCTAAATCTTTTTTTTTTTTTTTTTTGGTCACACTTTTTGGTCACACCTGCGGCACTCGAAAGTTCCTGGGCCAGGGATCAAACCTGAGTCACAGCAGTGACCGTGCCGGATCCTTAACCACTAGACCAGAGAACTCATTTTTGTTGAATATAATAGTTTTGTTAGAAGAGAGTATCTGGAGCGGCAGAACCAGGGAGAAGGAATCCTAGTTAAGATTGAGAATGAATTTTGGCAGAAGAGAAACTTTCCGTATACAACCTAGTGGAAAATGCATGTTGTGATTCTTAGAGTCAAAATGTTTGGTGAGAAGTGAAAAGTAGGGAGTTCCCTGGTAGCTCAGAGGGTTAAAGTTCCAGTGTTGTCACTGCTGTGACTCTGGCTATGGCTGTGGCACAGATTTGACCCCTGGCGTGGGAACCTCTGCATGCCTTGGGAGAGGCCAAAAAAAAAGGAAAAGTAGATGTCAGTAAAATCATCTGTGGGAGTGAAGCATGAAGTGTTGATGGCAGAAAGAGCTTTGTAAATACAGGGGTTGGGGTGCCTGCCACTGGGGGCCAATTCTCCATCACTTGTGTTTCCTGATGGGACTCTCCAGGTTTAGATAGTAGAAACTGTCTCTCCCTCAGAGCCGGTGGGTAGAAGCCAGTGGTTGGCTGCTGTTTCAACTTGGTGGAGGACTTGAGAAGCAAGCTGAATTTGAATTGAGTTATGGGTGGCGGGTAAGAAGAAACGAATTATCCCGAAGGAGTCTGAACTTTCTGAATAGGCATGTCTCTAACCTAGCAAGGTCTGTGGACCCCTGCAGTATATACATATTTCTGGGGAGACTAAAAAGGTTAGAAACCTCTTCTACAGCTTACCTGTTGTCTGTAAAGGATACAGGAGTATGCTTTGCTAGGATGGGGAGAGAAATGTGGATGATGTGTCTTCAGGCATATTAGTAGGTCCAGACTGTAAAATGGAGTCCCCAACAGAGCAAATAAAGATGTCGTTGTGAAGGGCAGGAGGCCCAGACATAAATGAATGCGATCCAGTAGGACACGAGGACAAAGCTATGGGTTTGTATCATTAATCAGCTGTTTTTCATGCTTTCTGTTCTATAAGGCTTGAGGCTGAAACCCTATCAAAGTGTGTATCAGTTTCCTAGGGCTCCTATAACAAAGTACCACAAACTGTGGGGTGGGGTGGGGGAGAGTGGGGGTGGCACTTAAAAGGATAGCAATTTGTTGGATCACAGTTTTGAAGTCTGGAAGATCAAGATGTCAGCAGGGCCGTGTTCCCTCAGAAACCTCTCAAAAAGGGTCTGTCCTTGCTTCTTTCTAGCCTCTGGTGGTTGCTGGCGGTCCTTGGCTCGAGGCAACTAGCTCCAGTCTCTGCCATCTTTTTTTTCTTTTTACTCCTGCACCTGTGGCATATGGAGGTTTCCAGGCTAGGGGCCAAATCAGAGATGCAGGTGTGTGCCTACACCACAGCCACAGCAACACCGGATCTGAACGGCATGTGCAACCTATGCTGCAGTTTGCAACAGTGCTGGATCCTTAGCCCACTGAGCGAGGCCAGGGATTGGATCTGCATCCTCATGGACACTAGTCAGGTTCTTAACTCCCTAAGCCACAACAAGAACTCCTCTGCCTCCATCTTCATGTAACCTTGTCTGTGAGTCTGTGCCTTCATATGGCCTTCTTATAAGGATACACTAATTGGATTTAGGACATACTCTAATCCAAGGACACTCTATGTCCTTGCCTTGACTCATAGCTACAAAGACCCTAGTTCCAAATAAGGTCACATTCTGGGCTTCTACATAGACGTGAATTTTGGGGATACCATCCAACCCAGTACAAATTGTCTTTCTGGATTGATGTTTTGTGTGGTTTAAGATTGTGTCGTGGAATACAAATGGTAGAGTTAATTAGAAAGTGAAGAAAGGCAGAAGCTAGGTCTTCAGAAATGGTGGAATGGGTAGAAGTAGCAAATTTACAGTGACATCCTCTTAAAGGAAATGTAAGTTGTCTTTGTAGTCAACGTCCCAAAGCGTCTAGTTGTAGAAGTGGAGAAGGTCTCCGACCTTTCTTCTAGTCCCATCTTAGTGTAATTCCGTAGTTGTGCTTTGCTGATTTAAGCAACATGGCTTCAGAACAACCAGCCAACCTCTTTTCCTCCCTGATTGCAAATAGTTCCCACACCTAACTTTTATGACTTAATGAAAGGGAGTATCTTGCAGTAGTCATTAGTAACACTGGCCCAGAGAAAATTCTCCCTTATTTCTCATTTGAATTGTAAAACCACTATATATAGTGTCATGGCTTCATGATACTAGGTAGCCTGTTTTTACTTGCTCTGCACAGAGCTGAAGTGAGACAAGGAAACTGGAACATTACGGAGGGGTCCTAGGATCCCATCAACGCGGTTTCAGCTTAGTAGGCTATTTCAGGCTTGAAGCAGGCCCAGAATTCCAGACTCTCTGGAATTTAAGAGTACTCTAAGGGGATTCTAGTTGTTGGGAGGGATCTAGACTCAGCGAAGTCATGATTATTCTTTATTTTTTTCCTGTCTTTTTAGGGCCATACCAGCAGCATATGCAAGTTCCCAGGTTAGGCTAGGGGTTGAGTCAGAGCTGCAGCTACTGGCCTACACCACGGCCTCAGCAACACTGGATCTGGGCCATGTCTGCAACCTATACCGAGACTCCCAGCAACCCCAGATCCTTAACCCACCGAGCGAGGCCAGGCATTGAACCTGCATCCTCGTGGATGCTAGTCTGGTTCGTTATCGCTGAGCCACAATGGGAACTCCTCATGATTATTCTTTCTTAGTCCCTCAAAAATGTGATGAATATCCTAGAACTTGGCTGACTCTATAAAGACGCCTGGCTTATAGCCAGGGTGTTTTCCAGATAGCTTCCTACCTGCAGATAGATCCAGAAATCGAAATCAGAGACTCTACCTAGGTCCCTCAGAGCCTTGGGAAATGAGACCAGAAAGAACCACAGGCTGTGGTATTGGTTACAGAAAAATGAAGCTATCCATGTTATCAAAAGCAGGTAACAGAATAACATCAAGCAAGCGTGCCCCAAAGACTTCAGTACGGAATTCGAGAGTGTACAAGAAGTTTTAATCCACATAGTTCTCAAGGTGAAATCTAGCCTCAGGGCTGATAGTAAATCAGAGTGTGAGTCACCTCTCTTCAGCTGGAATGACAAGAGACCCAGACCCTGGCACTAGAGACTCAAGGGTTACCCACACCCGCATTCCTTTTTATGCCTCACCTGTCCCAGGTATGCTGTAAGACACCAGCTAAAAATAACTGCAGAAACTTGAACCCTGGGAAATTGCACTGAGCAGTCTCACCTAGAGTAATCAGCTGGTTTGTGCCAAGTGGAAGAGAAACGGGGAAAATGGCTCATGTGGAGGCTATGTAGCCTCTAGGATGTGGGCCTTGATATCTGTTTACAGTCCGCCCAGCACCTTCCCCCAACTGTCATCCTCCATTAACCTGTGGATGCCATCTAGGGACTGGGGGAGTTGAGGGATGGGAAACAAGACAGAGTGTGGGGAAAGCATTAGTCAGGAGACCTGTTCACTCTGTTGCTCTGTGACCTCGTGAGAGTTACCGAATCTTGATTCCCCCCCCCTTTTTTTTTTTTTTGCTTTTTAGGATCATACCTGCAGCATATGGAAGTTCCCAGACTAGGGGTCTAATCGGAGCTATAGCTGCAGGCCAAAGCTATAGCCACGCCAGATCCGAGCTGCATCTGTGACCTATACCACAGCTCACAGCAGTTCCTGATCCTTAACCCACTGAGTGAGGCCGGGGATCAAACCTGTGTCCTCATGGATACCAGTTGGGTTTGTTACCCCTGAGCCACCATGGGAACTCCCTCTGATTTGTTGCTATGGAAATAAGAGCCTCTCTCCTTACCTGGCTCACAGAGTCATAAACTTAGTTTTATTTATTGATTTTAAAATTCTGTTCTGTCTCTCCCTTCTAGTGTCTGCTGTATCCCAGTCACTGTGCCAGGTACTAGGAAGGCAACACTGAAGAGAAAGTTAGATGCTGTCTTTCCTGAACTCTATCCTAACCTTGTATTGCGGTCGTACTTGCCCAGCGGGCGGGGACCATGGCCTATTCATGGGTGTAGGGCCCAGCACCCATTTGAAAGTATAGTATCTGTCATTTTCTGAAACGTACTATGTGTCGGCAACTTCACACGTGTCTCTAGAACCTTGAACCATCCTGAAAGTCAGCTATAATTGTACCCATTACAAGGGAAGGAGCTGGACGATCAAACCTGCTCCCCACCAGCTGGGAGACCTTGGGCAAAGTGTTTAGACTTTCCTTGTTTCAATATCCTTATCTGAGGAAACACAGAGTAATAAGCCTACTTTGTGAGGTTTAAATGAACTACGCTGTAGCTCATCCTCATAATGATTAATAAGTGTTAGCCATTGTGATTGTCACTGTTATTACTATTATTACAGAGAACAGTGGTAGGTAGCGTGCCCATATACCCTGTCATACAACTTGTGAGGCACCAGATTTGATTTCAAGCCTCTACTCTTTAATTTTTTTAATTAATTAGTTAATTTATCTTTTCTTTTTAGAGCCACACCTGCAGCATATGGAAGTTCCCAGGCTAGGCGTTGAATGGGAGCTGCAGCTGCTGGCCTACGCCACAGCCATGGCAACGCAGGATCCGAGCCGCATCTATGACCTACATCACAGCTCACAGCAACGCTGGATTCTTAACCCGCTGAGTGAGGCCAGGGATCAAACTCATGTCCTCATGGATACTAGTCTGGTTCGTTACCACTGAGCCATGACGGGAACTCCAACCTCTAAGTACACTGTGTATGTGTTAGGTGTATCTGTATAATTTCATATTATTCATTCAGCAAGTGCTTATTGAATGAAGAATGAACCATCATTTATAATATATAAAATTTTCCTTTGGAAAAGTGTATTCCACATAACAAGGATAACGCAAATGAGCTTTCAGCCTCCACCCTATTTGCAAATCCAAACAGCCAGGTGGGAGAATGTGACGTTTTCGTTTCCACCAGTAGATGGCAGAAGGGAGAAAAGATACCCCAGAATGGGAAGAGTTTCCATAGTGGCTGAATGAAAGGACTCTTTGTGTAACGTTCGGCCCACAGTGACTAAGGGCTGGGGGTCAGGGTGGGTATGAGAACTTACCTTCAGGTATTTGAAGGTGTCAGCCTTACAAGAAGATCTACTAGGCTGACGCAGAAGATGGGGACTGGGAGACAGAAGGAAACTGAAGTTCAGATGTAGTGAGAAGAAAAAGCTGCATTTCACTATTATTTCTTGCTCACAGTGTCAGCCTGCATTCCCTCCTTTTCAGCCTACAAGCAGTTTTGTTCTTTTCAGAAGTCTGCCCTTCCCTCCTGGGGTTTTGATTAAGTCCCTTGCCCTCTGTTTACGTCCCCACCTCCCCGACCCGAGTCTGTAACCTCAGAGTACTGTCATTACTGCCCCCACCCACATCACCGCCTCCCCCAGTACACGTTTGCCTTCCTGGGTGTAAACGTGTTGAGCCGTGAATCCCCTTTTGTTGTGCCCTTCTCTTTTACTGCATGTCCATCTAGTAAGCTTTGTCCTTGCCCTCACTCCTCTGTCAAATATGCCTGGTGCTTGTTCATCCATCCTGTCCTAAAGATGTGTCTTTCAGCTACAGGTGATGGGGAGTTGTTCTGGTTCCAAAAGAGTGGTGGCAGAGTCAGTGTGGTGATCGGAAATACTGAGCTAACTCCACTGTCAATGATTCCTGGGCTGACTCCTCCACACATTCCATTTGAGGGAAGAGTCCGCCTGTGACTCCTGGCCAATACCTGGCCTCTTAGAAACTCTCCAAGCCAAGCTATTATTACATCCAGTGCCAACTTCAAACCAACATCCTTGTTGTGTTTTCTGGGTGGGTCAGGAGAGTGGGGACCATGAGAAGATTTCTTATTTGACATATTTCTATTTGTGTATTTGTAATGGCTTGTTTGCGGTTCTTTACATAAAGGTATGGAGAACCTGCTGTGTGCTAGGCATTTGCAAGGTGCTTGGCGTATATCACTTCATTTACCGGAGGTAATGAGTCATTGCTTAAGGAAACAGAAAAAGCTTGTTTGTGATATTTGAAAACCACAGCCTGGTCATTCCGTATTCTGCATCTTCCATGATTTCTTAAATTCATCGTCGGGTGTTCAGAAACTTAGCATGGTGAGCTTACGCTGACGAAATGGAGTAGAGATTAATCAGTAGCTTCTGTTTCTAATTAATTAATTAATTAATTGGTGGCTTCTGTTTCCATTTCATTGATTTGGGTGGAGTTTGAAGGGCTGAGAACAAAGAAGGGAGGGAAAAGCTGCGCCTCTTCACCAGTTTTACATTTTTACCAAGTCTCTAGAAATTGGATAAATTTGATGTTTGGACTCTGCCATAATATTCATGTGAAACCTCATCGTAAATCAGAATTTCAGGGTTGAGACCACCTTAGTGATCAATCACATTGTCCATTTTTTCCTTTGAAAGGAACTATGTATATGTTTGTAGCTTTGTATATGTTTTATAGTTTGTAAGTATGTGTACGTTTTATAATATGTTTACAAGGTTATAGCAACTTCAAGAGAGACACTATTTTTCAAAAAAAATTTTAATGGTATTTTGTTCATTAATAGGGGGAACAAAGGGGGAAAATGCTTTTCAGGACAAAACAGCTTAAGACCGAAGTCTCCTTTTTGAGAGGAGTGGTGGAAGACAAACGTGGGGACAAACCTGTTTTTAGATGGCCATGGGTCTGCCTGATTTTCCTAACAAACGCAAGTATTGTCCCCAGTGAGGTTCCAGGTGCTACCTCGCGAGGAGTACAGGTAAGTCATATTGCATAGCTCACCTCTGCAGCATCTTTGCCCAGATGAACTCCAGGTGAAGTTCGTTCATCAAAGGTAGCCAGGAAGGAAGCCAAAAGCCCCACAAGGGCAAGGTTCAGGCTGAGCAGTTTATGAGGAATGAGGGGGGAGCCGCCTCTGTGTTGATCGCCTGGGTAGGGTGTGTGGCGAGGAAAGGAGAGTGTGTCTTGTGAGACTGATGGCCTGGTGTGGACCGCGGAGTTTATGGTACTCAGCTAAGCACAGTCATTTCCTGCCCCTTCTCCTCCACTCTACAGACTCCCTGAGTCACTCACTGGCCAGTGGCCTGACTTTTCCCTCTGGTCTTGAGGAGTGGTGGCCACCGTGGGACACAGAGGGGAGGGTATGACAGTTTATCCAGGCTATGGGAAGCAGCTACTAGAATTTTAACTTATTTTTAACTCACCTTTTTTGAATTTCTATGTATGCATACTTTTTATAATGAACATAAAGCATTATTCTAATAACATATATATAAATATGGAAGTATTTTTAAAATTTGGTAAATTAAATAAGGGTGCACTATTGGGAAAACTTGAGACTAAAGCCCTAGGAAATTATTTCTGACAGCAGTCCGTTAAAAGAATTATATTTCCTTACGAAATCAATTTTCAAACAAAACTCTGATACATTCTTAGAGCTAAAAAAAATTTTTTTAAGGAGTTCCTGTTGTGGTTCAGCAGGTTAAGAACCTGACTAGTATCCACGAGGATGCGGGTAAGATCCCTGGCCTCACTCAGTGGGTTAAGGATCTGACGTTGCTGTAAGCTGCAGCATAGGTTGCAGGGGCGGCTCGGGTATGGCATTGCTGTGTCTGTGGCTGTAGCACAGGCTGACAGCTGCAGCTCTGATTCGACTCCTAGCCCGGGAACTTCCATGTGCTGCAGGTGTGGCTCTAAAAAGAAAAAAAAAATTTAAGATCAGTTTTCGGGGTTGGTGGTTCAGCAGGTTAAGGATCCAGCATTGCCAGAGCTGTGGCACACAGCTGTGGCATGGGTTCAAAAGAGCAGTTTTAGGCTCATAGCAAAATTAAGAGGAAGTTACAGAGATTTCCCATATATGCACTGTCCCTACCCAGGCGTAGCTTCCCCCATTATCAACACCCCCACCAGACTGGTACAGATTGGTTTGTTACAGTCAGTGAGCCCACATTGACCCATCATAGTCACCCAAAGTCCATCGTTACCTTAGGGTTCACTGTGGTTTATCTTCTGTGCGTCTGGATAAATGTATAATGACATGTATCTTCCACTGTAGTCACAGAGTATTTTCACTGCCCTGTAAATCGTCTGTGCTCCACCTGTTTGTTTCTTCTGTGCCCCGAAACCCTGGCAACCGCTGATGTTTTCATTGTCTCCATAGTTTTGCCTCTCTAGGACGTCATATGGTTGGAGTCATACATTATATAGCCTTTCAGATTGACTTCCATGGCTTGATAGCTCATTTCTTTTAAATGCTGAATAATATTTCATTGTGTGGATGCATCATAGTTTGTCATATTCACCTACTGAAGGACAGCTTAGTTGCGTCCAAGTTTTGGTACAATATATAAAGCTGCTATAAACCTTCCTGTTAGATTTATTGCCCCCCTCCATTTCACTTTTAATGTGGTAAAATATACATAACATAAAATTTACCATCTTAGTTCCCCTAATGGTGCAGTGGAAATGAATCCAACTAGGAGCCATGAGGTTGTGAGTTCAATCCCTGGCCTTGCTTATTGGATTAAGGATCTGGTGTTGCCGTGAACTGTGGTGTAGATTGCAGACGCAGCTCAGATCTGGCGTTGCTATGGCTCTGGCATAGCTCTGATTAGACCCCTAGCCTGGGAACCTCCATATGCTGCGGGTGCAGCCCTAAAAAGCAAAAGACCAAAAAAAAAAAGCCATCTTAACCATTTTAAAGTGTACGGTTCAGTGGTATTAAATCCATTCCCATTGTTGTGCAGCCACTACCACCATCCATCTTTTCATCCTGTAGAATTAAAACTGCACCCATTAAACAGTAACTCCCATTCTCCCTCCCCTCAGCCCCTGGCAACCACCATTATGCTGCTATCTGTCCTTATGATTTTGACCGTTCTAAGTACTTCACATGAGTGGACTCATGCATTATTTGTCTTTTTGTGACTAACTTATTTCACTGGGCATTTTGCTTCTCCGTTCATCTGTTAAGTGTACACTTGGACTTTATGTTTTAGCTGTTGTGAATTAGGCTGCTATGAACATGGTTGTACAAATGTCTCTCTGACACCCTGCTTGCAATTCTTTTGGGTATATACCCAGAAGTGAAATTGCTGGATCATGGGTCATTCCATTTTTAATTTTTTTGGGGAAGCACCAAACTATTCTCCATAGCATCTGTTCCATTTTACCTTTCCACAAACAGTGCACAGAAGTTGAGTTTCTATAGCCTCGCCAAAAGCTGTTGTTTTCCATTTTGTTTGTTTTTTGTTAATAGCCATCCTAATGGGTGTGAGGTGGAATCTCATTGTAGTTTTGGTTTGTACTTCCCTAGGTGATGTTTGATATACTGGCCCTTCGTATATCTGCTTTGGAGAAAAGTCTATTCAAGTGCTTTGCCCATTTTTGAATCAGGTTGTTTATTTTTGGATGTTGAGTTTTAGGAGCTCTGTATATATTCTGTATATTAATCCTTTTTCAGATACATGATTTATAGACATTTTCTCCCATTCTGTGAGTTGCCTTTTACTCTGTTTTTTTAATATGTAAAATTTAAAATTTTTCATGAAGTCCAATTTGTTTACATTTTTGTTGTTTATACCTAAGAAATTATTACCAAATCTAATGTAATGGAATCTTTGTCTTATTAAGTCTTACTTACATTTAGGTCCTTGATCTATTTTGAGTTAATTTTGTGTGTGGTGTTATATAGGGATGCAACTTCGTTCTTTTGCATATGGCTATCCACTTATCCTAGCAACATCTGTTGAAAAGGCTATTTTTTTCCCCATTGAATGGTTTATATATGTGACAATTTATTCCTGGGCTTTTTATTATATACCGTTGGTCTCTGTTTTTATGCCATCACAACACCATTTTGATTACTATAGTTTTGTACTGAAATTTAAAATCAGAGAGCTCGAGTTTACCAGGTTTGTTCTTCTTTTTCAAGTTTGTTTGTTTGTTTGTTTTTGGCTATTCTGGGATCTACGAGATTCCATATGAATTTTTAAATTTTTTTCTATTTCTGCAGAAAACATCGTTGGGATTTTTTTTTAGGAATTGCATTGACTCTAGAGCTTGTTTTGGGTGGTACTGATATTTTAACAATATTAAGTCTACCAATCCATGAATGTAGAGTGTATTTACATTTATTTATGTCTTTAATTTCTTTAAATGATATAGTTTTCACTAGTCTTTTGCCTCCTTGGTTAATTCCAAGTGAATTAATTGTTCAGATTGTTCATTGACAGTGTATAGAAATGCAAATAATTTCTGTGTGTTGACTTTGTATCCTGCTACTTTGCTGAATTCCTTTATTAGTTTTAATAGTTTCCTGTGGAATCTTTAGGAATCTACATATCAGATCATATCATCTGCAATCAGAAGTAATTTTACATCTTCTTTTCCAATTTGGGTGTCTTTTATTTCTCTTGCCTAGTTTTTCAGGCTTGCAATTCTAGTACTATGTTAAATAGAAATGGTGAAAATAGGCATACTTACCTTGTTCCCAGTCATTGAGGAAAAGCTTTCAGTCTTTTATCATTGAGTATGAAGTTTGCTGTGGCTTTTATTATGTTGAGATAGTTTCCTTTACTCCTAATTTGCTGAATGTTTTTATTGTGAAAGGATATCAAATTCTTTTTCTGCATTAACTGATTATGTGTTTGTTCCTCTTCATTCTGTTGATGTGGCATATTATACCAATAGTTTTCTAGTATTGCATGATTTTTGCATTCCAGGAATAAATTATATTTGATCATTTGTAATACTTTTAATATGCTGCTGAATTCTGTTTTCTACTATTTTGTTGAGGATTTTTACATTAGTGTTCATAGGGAATGGTGGTCTGTGGCTTTCTTGTAGTGGTTTTTTTTTTCCTTCCTTCTTTTTATGGCTGCACCTGCAGCATATGGAAGTTCCCAGGCTAGGGGTTGAATTGGAGCTGCAGCTGCTGGCCTACACTATAGCCACAACAATGCCAGATCCAGTTGCATCTGTGGCCTACACAGCTCAGAGCAACTCTGGATCCTTTAACCCACTGAGTGAGGCCAGGGATTGAACCTGCATCCTCATGGATGCTGGTCAGGTTCTTAACCTGCTAAGCCATGATGGAAACTCCTCATAGTGTTTTCGTCTGCTTTGGTATCAGGGTAATCCAGTACTCAGAGAATAAGTTAGAAAGTATTCCTTCTTTTTCAAATTTGAGAAGAATTGATATTAGTTCTTTAAAGAAGTTTAAACTCATTTAAAGAATGTTTGGTGGAATTCACAAGTGAAACCATCAGGTCCAGGGCTTTTCTTTTTTAAGAGATTTTTATTACTGATTCAGTGTCCTTACTAGCTATAAGTCTGTTTAGATTTTCTCTATCTGCATGATTTAGTCTTGGTAAGTTTTGTGTTTCTAGGAATTTGTCCATTTGAGGTCATCCTGTTTGTTGGCATACCACTGTTCATTGTTCGCTCCTATAATCCCCCCTTTTATTTCTTCTTTCTTTTTAGGGCCTCATCTGTGGCATATGGAAGTTCCCATGCTAGGGTATGAATTGAACTGCAGCTGCTGGCCTATGCCACAGCCACAGCCACACCAAATCGAGCCGTATTTTCAATCTGCTGCAACTTTTGGCAATGCTGTATCCTGAATTCACTGAGCGAAGCCACAGATCAAACCTGCATCCTCATGGTTACTAGTTGGGTTCTTAACCCACAGAGCCACATTGGGAACTTCCTATAATCCTTTTTCTCTCTGAAGAATTGATAGTAATATTCCCACTTTCATTTCTGGTTTCAGTAATTTGAGTCTCATCTTTTCCTTTGTCCATCTAGCTAAAAGTTTGTTAATTTTGTTGATCTTTTTGAAGGAACAATTTTTAGTTTCATCAGTTTTCTTTATTGTTTTCTACTCTACCTTTTGCTTGTCTCCACTCTAATCTTTACTATTTCCTTCCTTCTGCTAGCTTTGAGTTTAGTTTGTTCTTAGAAAAAGAACAGGTTAGTTCCTCAACCTGTAAAGTTAGGTTGTTGACTTGAGATCTTCGTTGGTTTTATTTTTATTTTTCCTTTATCACTTTTCTTTCTCTCTTTTTCAGCCTCTTATTCACCGTAAATTTCCCCTGTAGTACCACTTTTGGTGAATTCCATAAGTTTGGGTAAGTTGTATTTTCATTTTCACTAACCAACAAGTATTTTCTAATTTTCCTTGTGATTTCTTCCTTGATCCATTAGTTGTTTAAAAGTGGATTGTTTAGGAGTTCCCGTGGTGGCGCAGTGGTTAATGAATCCAACTAGGAACCATGAGGTTGAGGGTTCGATCCCTGACCTTGCTCAGTAGGTTAACGATCCGGCGTTACCGTGAGCTGTGGTGTAGGTCGCACACGCGGCTCAGATCCTGCGTTGCTGTGGCTGCGGCATAGGCCGGTGGCTATAGCTCCGATTAGACCCCTAGCCTGGAAACCTGCGGGTGCGGCCCTAAGGTGACAAAAAGCAAAAAAAAAAACAACAGTGGATTGTTTAATTTCCACAGTTTTGTCAGTTCCCAACTTTCCTTTTGATTTCTAATTTTATCCAGTTATGGTCAGAGATCACACTTTGTATGATAATCTGTTTTTTAAAATCTACTGAGAGGAGTTCCCATCGTGGCTCAGTGGTTAACGAATCCGACTGGTATTCATAAGGACGTGAGTTCTATCCCTGGCCTTGCTCAGTGGGTTAAGGGTCCATCATTGTCCTAGAGCTGTGGTGTAAGTCACAGATGTGGCTTTGATCTGGTGTTGCTGTGGCTGTGGTGTAGGCCAGCAGCTACAGCTCCAATTTGACCGCTAGCCTGGGAACCTCCATATGCCACAGGTGTGGCCCTAAAGAGACCAAACACACAAAAATCTGCTGAGACTTAATTTGCAGCCTAATGTGATCTATCCTGGACAATGTCTCTTGTGCACTTGAGAAGAATGTGAATGTTGTTGTTGGGTAGGGTCTTCGGTGTGTGTCTACTAGAGCTAGTTGGTTAATTTTGTTGTTTAAATCCTCTTATTTCCTTCTTTCCGGTTATTATTTATTATTGTGAGTGGGATATTGAAGTTTCCAAGTATCATTATAGATCTATTTCTCCCTTCAATTCTGCCAGTTTTTACTTCATACATTTTGCTGGTCTATCATTAGGTGCATAAATGTTTATAATTGTTAGAACATTTTATAACATATAATGCTCTTCTCTGCTCTTGCAAACTTACTTGATTTAAAGTCTATTTAATCTGACATTAGTATAGCACCTCTGCTCTCTTTTGGTTACTACTTGCAAGGAATATCTTTTCCCATCTTTTCACTTTTAACATGTCTGTGTCTTTGGAGTGTGAGCATGTCTTTTGTAGATAGTATATGGTTGGATCACGTGTTTTTATCCATTCCATCAATCTGTCTTTCGATTGGAGGTTTTAATTCATTTACATTTAAAGTAATTACTGATAAGGAGGGACTTCTGTAATTTTGCTATTTGTTTTCTATATGCCTTATGGCTTTTTTGTCCCTTTCTTCTTGCATTGCTGTCTTCTTCTGTGTTTAGTTAATTTTTTGTAGTGAAATGTTCACTTTCCTTTTGCATTTCCTTTTAGCTATTGTCTTTGTGGTTACTGTGGGGATTATATTTAACATTCTAAAGTTATAACACTCTAATTTGAATTTATTCCAGCTTAATTTCAATAACATACAAATACGCTTCTTCTTTACAATTCTGTTCCCAGTTCTTTCTATTTTTTTGATGTCACAAGATTAGACCTTTATATATTATGTGCCCTAAAACATGAACTAATAATTCTTTTATGTGCACTCAGCTCTTAAATTATGTAGAAAACAAGATTTGGAGTTGCAAAACAAAGTTATAGTATAGTTCTAGTGATACTAGCTTTTATACAAATAATTTTTTCTTTAAATATATTAGGTCTGGCCCTAAAAAGACAAAAAATCAATCAATCAATCAATACAGTCTCTTAAATCATGTAGAAAACAAAAGGTACTGTTTTAAACTGTTGTTAGAATAAATCTAGCCTTTATAAGTACCCATATATTTTACCTTTATTGCGATCTCTATTTCTCCATATGGTTTCTAACTACTATCTAGTGTTTTTTTCATTTCATCTTCCAGGAATCTCTTGAGCATTTCTTGCAGGGCAGGTCTAGTAGCCACAAAGTCCCTTAACTTTCATTCATCTGGGAATGTCTTAATTTCTCCCTCACTTTTGAAGGACAGTTTTGCCACATGTAAGATGCATAGTTGATAGGTTTTTTTTGTTTATTTGTTTGTTTTAGCATTTAAATTATATCTCTTCTGGCCTCCAGAGTTTCTGATGAGAACTATGTTGATAATCTTATTTTACTGAGGATTAATAATATTGACAGTCTTTTTAAAAAATCTTTTTAGGGCCACACCCACAGCATAACGAAGTTCCCAGGCTAGCAGTGAAATCAGAGCTGTAGCTGCCAGCCTCTGCCATAGCCATAGCATCGCAGGATTTGAGTTGTGTCTGTGACCTACAC
The DNA here is from genome assembly GCA_004024745.2 of Catagonus wagneri. Classification (NCBI taxonomy): domain Eukaryota; kingdom Metazoa; phylum Chordata; class Mammalia; order Artiodactyla; family Tayassuidae; genus Catagonus; species Catagonus wagneri. Next base: position 7,308,560 of record PVHT021183648.1, read on the forward strand.
CACAGCTCACAGTGATGTTGGATCCTTAACCCACTGAGTGAGGCCAGGGATGGAATCTTCATCCTCATGGATACTAGTCAGGTTTATTACTGCTGAGTCTTGATGGGAACTCCAACATTGATAATCTTATTGTATGTGATGATTCAATTCTCTCTTGCTTCTTTCAAGATTCTCTTTTTGTCTTTGCCTTTGGAGTTTTGTGTATGTGTGGCAGGGGACAGGGCGGGTTGACCATGTATTCAGCATGCAGAAATTCCCAGGTCAGGGATCAAACCCATGCCACAGCAGCGATTTGAGCCACAGTGGTGGCAACAGTGGATTCTTAACCCTCTGAGCCACCAGGGAACTCCCTGAAGGTTTGATTAAAATGTGTCTCAGTGAGGATCTCTTTGAGCTTATCTTACTTGTAGTTCATTGAGCTTCTTGGGTGTTTATACTCGTGTTTCATCAGATTTGGTAAGTTTTTAGCTATTACTTCTTCAAATACTCTCTCTGCCCCCTTTTTCTCTCTTCTCCTTCTGGGACTCCTCCCATGTGTTTGCAGGTCTTCTTGATGGAATCTTGCAGGTCCCTTACGCTCTGTTCACTTTTTTGAATCTTTTTTTTCCCTGTTCCTCAGATTTGATAATTTCCTTTGTCCTCTCTTCAAATTCACTAATGCTTTCTTCTGCCTGCTCAAATTTGCCTTTGAATTCCTCAAGTGATTTTTTTTTGTTGTTGTTATTAAATTTTTCAGTTCTAGAATTTGTTTTTGGTTTCTTTTTAGGTTTTCTATCTCTTTGTTACTATTTCACCTAAATTAATGTCAGCCACAAAACCATAAATGCAGGAAGTTCAGAAAACATCAAGCAGGATAAATGCTAAAAATCATAACCTAGGCATATAATTTTCAAATTACAGAAGATCAAATATAAAGAAAAAATCCTGGAGTTCCCTTCGTGGCTCAGTGGTTAATAAATCCAACTAGGAACCATGAGGTTGCGGGTTCAATCCCTGACCTTGCTCAGTGAGTTAAGGATCTGGCGTTGCTGTGAGCTGTGGTATAGTTTGCAGATGCGGCTTGGATCCCATGTTGCTGTGGCTGTGGTGAAGGCTGGCAGCTACAGCTCCTGTTAGACCCCTAGCCTGGGAACCTCCATATGCGGCGGGTGTGGCCCTAGATAAGGCAAAAAGACAAAAAAAAAAATCATGAAAGAAGCAAGAGGAAAAAAATACCTGCAGAAGAACAAAGATAAGAATTATATCCAACTTCTTTTCAGAAGTCATGTAAGCAAGAAGAGAGTGGAGAGAGATATTTAAACTGCTGGGAGAAAAAAACCACCAATTTAGAATTCTATACCCATGAAATTATCCTTCAAAAATGAAGGAGAAGCATTCCCATTGTGGTTCAGCAGTAACGAACCTGACTACTATCCGTGGGGATGTGGGTTCAATCCCTGGCCTTGCTCTGTGGTTTAAGGATCCAGCATCAATCACTGTGAGCTGTGGTGTAGGTCACAGACATGGCTCAGCTCCTGTGTGGCTGTGGCATAGGCTGGCGGCTCTGATTTGACCCCCAGGCTGGAAACTTCCATATGCCATGGGTGCAGCCCTAAAAAGACAATAAAATAAAATAAAATAAAATAAAATACTTTCTCAGACAGACACTAGGAAATTTGTTGCCAGTAGATCCAGGGATGCTGAAGAAGGGAAACTCTTCATCGTATATACCCTTAAGTGACTTTTGAGTTTTGAACAATGTGAAAACATTTTCTATCAAAAACAATAAAATAACATGTAAATATAACTTATTGAATGAATATCCTCAACTAAGCACTGTAGATTACATAAGCAGATAGTTAATCACAGTGCCTACACTTAAGGGAATTACAGCCTCATGGGAATGAAAAGATAAGTATGCAGATTACTGTAATGTAGTTGATGCAATGATAAATCCTATATCAGAGAGGTGAAAAACTGTAGAAGCCAGTGTCTCACAAATGGTTTATTGTTAGTTATAGGACCCATTTCCTAATGGTTTGGGACATTTAATTTTTGTTGCTTAGCAGATTCAGGATCCCAGGCTGACTTTGGCTCTGTTCCAAACACCTGCCCCCCGCAATCTCACCCTTACCCTTTTTGATCTAGTGCTTGTGCAACCATCGCCATAATTCAGTTTTAGAACACATATAACCCCCAAAGTTTTCTCAAGCCCACTTGCATTTTGTTCCTCTTGTTTTGCTTTTCTTGTGTTTTTTTCAAAAGAGGAAAAAATTGTGAATTCACACTGTTATTTCCAATTCAGTTTGTCCTATAGGTGGCATCTTCTTTTGCCACACCTTGTGAATCAGAGACAGGTTTGGTTGGTATTGAACCTGAACCTGGGATTACCGCCTTGTTAAATGGTGCATGACCCTCCCACTTTCCTTTGGAAGAGCTACCTAAGGGATCCGAACAATACCCATTCATCTCCACCTCCAGCTGTCTGTCAGTTCAAACTGGAGTGGCTGGTTCACATCTCATCTCCTTATTCTGGAAAAATAAAATGAGGATCTCTTCTCTAAGTTAGAAGCCAAAATAAATGCAGTGATGCCACATTAGGGTTTTCTAATATAACTTTTATCAATTGCCAAAACACACAAGGTACTGTACAAAGTGCAGCATTAAACCAAGTCACTAGCGACAGGGAGTGCAGTGGGAATAGGGAGGCCAGGAAAACTCAGGAAATGTACGGCACGGAAGCTCGTCTGAGCTCATCCCAATGGTTGGGAGGTTAATATGAAGAACATCTGTGACTCACTTCTACACCATAGAAGTGTGGATTTCTGATGACAGTCCTTTCTTTTCACCTCATTTTTCATTTTTTATTTTTTTGCTTTTTAGGGCAGCACCCGCAGCATATGGAGTTTCCCAGGTTAGGGGTCGAATTGGAGCTGTATCCGCCAACTTACACCGCAGCCACAGCAATGCCAGAACTGATCCATGTCTGCGAACTACACCGTAGCTCACAGCAATGCCAGATTCTTAACCCACTGAGCAAGGCCAGGGATCGAACCTGCAGCCTAATGTTTCCTAGTCGCATTTGTTTCCGCTGCACCATGATGGGAATTTTTTTTCTTTGTCTTTTTAAAAATTTGTATTTAATTTTTTTAAAATGTTTATTTATTTATTTTTTCACCTCTTATTTTTCAAATTAGGAAATTCCAAATGGAGAATTCAGGTGATTTGCCTTAAACCTTTAGGCAGGTGGGGAAGAACACAACCTTGACTGACCTGGGCAGCACACCACTGCCTGTGGTGCAGCCCTGATGCAGGAGAACTGAAGGAACAGGGAGGGCTGGGGAGGTCCTGAGCAGACCCAAGGTGGTGGCAGAAACCATGAGTCCTGTGTACTTTGATATGCTATGTGTGGGCTACGTCACACTGGGAGTTTGAGCTCTCTGCGCTGCTGTACCTTTCCTTATTGTAAAATGGGGGTAGCAATAATGATACCACCCTCACAGATTTATTGTGAGGATTAAAAGAATTAATTCATGCACTAATTGTAGACACCCAGGAAATATTAGCTATGATGATGATTTCTGTTTTTGTGTCCTGAGCAGTTTCTACCTGCACGCCGGCATCTGCTCTTTGGACCACTCAACCCTGAAGATCAGTGTTCGTAATCAGAACCAAATTCCCTTCTCTGACCTTTTTTCACCCATCCACATCATTCTTCTACCTTCCTATGTTGCTCCCAACACTCGAAATAAATGGGAGTAAATGCAGATCAATCTCTGTAGAACTAATTAGGCAAAGGTAAAGACTGTTAACTTTCTCATCATCCATAGGCCTAAAAAGACAAAAAAAAAAGGAGAAATAAAGACTTTCTCAGACAGACACAGAGGAAATGTTAGATGATGAGAAAGCTAATAGTGTTTACCTTTAGAAGTCTTAGCTGGAGGGTTAAAACTAAGAAGTGCCCAATTAAAAGATGACTCAAGAAAATTAAAATGGAGTACTGATTATATGGCATAAGCAGTTAAGAATAAATGAATAGCTAACATAATGCTTAATAACAATAAGTAATATTTCTGAGGCCATGATATATATCAGGTGCTTTTCTAAGTGTTTTATGTGTGTGATTTGATTTAATTTGCACAAGAGTTCTCAAAAGTAGCTACTATCAGTATCTTCCTCTTCAGAAGAGGAAGCTAAAAACTCAAACAAGTAGCTGGCTCAAGGTTGCACAGGGAAAAGGGGATGCAACACAGGGTAAATGAGTTCAGGGAAGGGAGACAATGTCAGGCCCAGGAGATGTTTGTCACTAATTCTGGTCTTTTCCCAGAGTTCTTCACAAGGTGAAGCAACACTTGTTAACCCTCAAAAAGAGAAACCAACAACTAACCCACTCATTCACACACCCTTCAGCGTCTTCCCATTGCTCTTCGGGGAAAGGATAAAGACAAAGCCACTTAGCATGGCCTGCAAGGCTCTGCATGGCCCCACTAACCTCTCCAGCAACACTCACTTATCCTTCCTCTCCCACTGGCCTTTATCAGTCCTAAAGCTCCTCCCTGCCACAGGGCCTTTGCGCATACTTTTCTCACAACCTGTTCTCCATTTCTGTCCTCTTTACCTTTGCAACTTCTGCTCATCCTTCAGACCCCAGGTCAGGCATCCCCTTCTTCAGGAAAGCCTTGCTTGACAACACTGGCCAGGCCAGATTCCCCTACTAGAGCTATCACTGCATGTTGCATCTCTACTTGGTAACTAACACTTGTTGCAATTATATTTGCCTGGTTATTTGATTGGTATCTCTTTCTTTCATGAGGTTATAAGCACAAGAATAGGCGAGATTGAATCTGTTTTTACTCATCATTGTATTTTCAGCACCATGTAGCACGCCTAGCACTTAACAGGCACCCAGTGAGTGTTTGTGGAATGAACTGAGGGATAAGTTAAGGAAGACTCCACAGAGGATCTAGAACATGGAGAAGGCTAAAGACAGAAAAGAGTTGGAGATGTGCAAGGAAGCATTCAAGGCAGAGGAGCTAGTGAGGCAACTTGTAAGTGATCTTGCAGTGCACACGAGCTGAAACAAACACAGCTCCAGGTGGCAGTTCATAGACCCATAAAAACAGTGTCAGTTGGGTTTGGTTGGCCTCTCCCATACTTTTGGAGATATACTCATTGCTAAAAGCATCTTCACATATAGAAAAGCATTCACTAAGCTGTGCCTTTGCTCAGGACTGCATGCATTCTTCTCCTCTGCAACCTCTAAAGTGTATGGACAACTCAGCCAAAATATGGAGGCTGGTTTTAGGATCCAGAATGTTCTAGTTCTCCGGTTTTCCCATGTCTTAGCTATCCCTGGTAGTTGCTGGGTGCTTGGTGAAGTAGTTTCTGCACATGCATATCTTTGTGCGGAGGAGGCAGAAGGATATGGGGTCTCTAGTGAGTAGACTTCTGTCCCCTAAAGACACTTTCAAGTTCCAACCCCTGCTGCCTGTGAATGTGACCTATTTGGAAGCAGGGTCTTTGCAGAAGTCATCAAGTTGACGAGGTCATACTGGGTTAGGGTGAGCCTTAGTCCAGTGACTGTAAGAAGAGAGAAACTTGGGCACAATGACAGAAGACACATCTGGAGAAGACCATGTGAGGAGAGAGGCAGAGACTGGAGACAGTGAACACCAAGGATTGCTGGCAGCCACCAGGAGGTAGGAAGAGGCAAGGAAGGACCCCCCCTTAGAGCCTTCGGAGAGCAGGGCCCTGCTGACCCCTTGATTTTGGACCTCTAGCCTCCAGGACGGTGCAAGAATAAATTTCAGCCATGCGAGTGTTTTGTGCGTTGTTACAACAACCCTAGGAAATTAATCTAGTCTTCTCTGAAGGCATAGCTGCTCCCAAATCTCAGAAAGAGAATTTAGGATATGTGTGAGGAAATTCTGACTATATTCACCTAGTTTCTGTAGACAGAGCAAGCAAAAGTGCAGCGGCAAAGCAGAACTCTAATGGCAGACGCTTTGACATTAGAGTCTACATTTATTGTCAGGAGCATGGCCACATATAGATATCCATCCATTCAGATAAAATAAATATTCGATGAGGAAGGAGGTGGAGTAGGCTAAAATGATACCTAGCTTAATAAAGCGTGTAGGTAGACCAGCAGTACAAGGCTCTGTGAAGTCACTGAAGAGAAATAAAACATGCTAGGATCTGTCTTTAAACTCCAAGGCTGCTGTCAAGCAGGGTGAACTTGGGTACCTAAGTCCACGCCCATGTCTTTGTGCCACTGTCAAGAGCCCCGGTTCAAAGGTCTTAGCAAGAATAATCACAGTGTTATTGGTAGTAGGAGGGAAAGAGTACATGCTGATTCTTTTTTCCATTTATGTGTCTTCCTCTCAAATGCAGGTACCATGTCAGTTATCACCTTATGGCCTCTTAGCTCACATTTCACCCTTGAGTATCTGCTCTGTGAAACAGGACTGGACTCTAAGCCTTTCTCCTCTATGGTGAGGATGACGTTAAGCTGTGTCAGTGGAGGGCAAAGGAGGGAAACTGCAGAGGAAACTGTGGGCTTCTGTTCTTGGTTCTGCCCCATTGTGTTTTTCCTTTCCTGTTCCTGCTGCAGGGATGCTCGCGGTGCGGGTCTGTGGGCCTAGCGGTGCTCTGCCCCAGCTGCGAGCCCAGGACATGCGGTGTCTCTTGGAGACCGTGCGGGCCCAGTGACCACTTCCTGTGTCCCTCCCCTCATGGTTCTGCACACTCCAGGCCTGCAGCGGTGCCCCAGCTCCCTCTGCCCACCTGTCCACCAGCCTAACTCGCCTGCCCCCCGCGGAGCTGTGTCCCGCACCAGCGACCCAGTGAGCTTCTCTATCATCCAGTGGGTGGCAGCCACATCTGCAAAGAGATTTGAGGCCCAGCTTTTGGCATGGGGCCGACCTTCCAAGGTTTTTTTTTTTTTTTTTTTCCACACCCTCGGCATATGGAATTTCCTGGGCCAGGGATTGAATCTGAGCTGTGGCTATTCCCCGAGCCTTTAACCCACTGTGCCAGGATTGAACCTGTACCTCCTCAGTGACCTGGGCTGCTAGATCATATTCTTCACCCACTGCATCATGGCGGGAACTCCCAAGTTTGTCTTCCCTTGGGTATTCTCCCTCAGCCCCAAGGCACCCTTTAGAGTTCTCTTTATGTCTTGTAGTTACACTCCTGTTAAAATTTCATGATACTTTATGTTGAACGTTCCTCGCTTAAATTGCTATGTGGTTTTTGCCTCCTGATTCGACTCAGACTGACATAGGTCCGTCCTCTCTTAGACAGGAAGCCTTGTCTTTTCCTGCAGAAGTTCTTTGTCTCCTGACATCCTGTTTGATCTCCCAGACTGGGATTCCCATCACCCATGAACTGCAAATGCTCAGCTATGGTCCTGAAGGCATCTACACGTCTGGCCCTCGTTCTGCTCCAGCTCTTGGACAGTTATCTCAGCTAGATTGCCTTCACCAGCTTATCTTACCTTTCAGAGGTAACTGACATATTTATGTAATGATTGGAAGATAAGCTCTGGGTGGCAGTGAAAGTCTTCTCTATAGCCAGTTAAGTAAAGCCACACTTATGCTTTCTGGAAAAGATAACCCCAGAGTCCATGGTGTAAGTAATATTAAACAAGGTATTGGATGCTGGAGAGTGATTTCAATCAGAAGTAGCTATATTGGGAACTCACGTTGTGGCGCAGTGGTTAACGAATCCAACTAGGAACCACGAGGTTGTGGGTTTGATCTCTGGCCTTGCTTAGTGGGTTAAGGATCCGGTATTGCCGTGAGCTGTGGTGTATAGGTTGCAGACACGGCTCGGATCCTGCGTTGCTGTGGCTGTGGTGTAGGCCGGCAGCTGCAGCTCCAGTTCGACCCCTAAGCCGGGAACCTCCATATGCCACAAGTGCGGCCCTTAAAAAAAAAAAAAAGTAGCTATATTGCTTGTATCATAAGGTGGTTTGCAGAAGTGGATGGGATTTTTCCTGGTAAAATGGTCAGCCTAACTCTTGTACTTCCTATTGTGAATTCTCGTTTTCCTTATTCAATCATTGAATTCATCCTTAGTCATATACCCGGTACTGATATCAGCGTGGGGATACAAGGATGAACACGATTCACTTCTCACCTCCAAAGAGTGGCCAGTCCAGTCTCCTGCTCAGTGTGCACCAGAGTCTAAGGAATAATCCCCGTCTTCATCCTCTCCCAAAGAAATGGGGCTTCCAGTAAAGGGACTATAATGAATGATTTAGTCATGAAATTTACAGCCTAGAGATGGAGTCCCATGTCTAGAGGGAATTTTTAACTGTGTTAGTTTGATGAACTTTGACAAGCCCAGGTTATTGTTGGACCAAGTTCTTTTTCTGTAATTAAGTATAAATATCACCTATGATATACATGATATATAATCACTCCAAAAGCAAGTACAGGACTGGGATTCAAAGAACTCCTTTTGACTCAAAAGCACCTGTTTTATCAACCACACCGTATTGCTTTTGTTGGTTTTCCACCTGGTCATGCTGAGGACTGGACAGTCATTCCCTCCCCCTCCCCCCACCTCTCAAACTCATCACACCCTGTTGTACCTGCCTGTCTGCTTGACTTTGCCATTGTTCTAAGACTTCCCTGAGGGGACCAATCTGTTGTTCGCCACTGTGTCCCCATTGTTCTGGTTATCTGTTACTGCTTGACAAAATGACCCAAAACATCAGTGGCTTTAAATAAGGAATCACAGCTCAGTGTGTTGGCTGGGATTAGGTGTGTGGTTTCCTCTTGGGGTCTCTCCTACAGCTGCAGTCAGGAGGTGCTGAGGTTGGTGTCATCTGAAGGCTCAACCGGGCTGGACATCTAAGACGGTTTCTTTCTTTTTCCTTTTCCTTTGTTTAGGGCTGCATCTGCGCCATGTGGAAGTTCCCAGGCTAGTGGTCAAATCAGAGCTGCAGCTGCTGGCGTATGCCACAGTCACAGCAACTTGAGATCCAAGCTGCATCTCTGACCTATATCGCAGCCACAGCAACGCTGGATCTTTAACCCACTGAGTGAGGCCAGGGATTGAACCTGCATCCTCACTGATATCAGTTGGGTTCTTAACCCATCGAGCCACAAGGGTTTCCCCCAAGACCGTTTCTTTATCACATATCTAGTACATGGCCTTAGATGGCTGGAACAGCAGAGGGTTGGCTGGGCCTCTATCTCCAAGTAGTTTTCCATGTGACCACTTTGCTTTCCCACAGCATGGAGGTACTTCTTACATACTGTCTGATTATCTCAGAGTGAGAGTTCTAAGAGATTTGAGTGGAAGCTGCCAGGATTTTTGTGACCTCGGCCCAGACGTTAGCATCACATCTGCCATATTGTGTTGTGAGTCACAGGGCCAGCTGAGCTTCAGTATGTGAGGGAACTACGCCAGGGCGTGGGAATCAGGAGGCATCATTTGTGGAGGTCATCTTTGGAGACAAACTGCCGTCGAGGAGAGAGGGCAGTCTGGGGAGGGAGAGCTCAGAGGAGGAGATGGATGTATCCATGAGGAATCACAGATGAAGAGTAGGAGTTAGCCAGGTGACAAAAAGATAGGGAAGTAAAACAGGAAAAGTCTTCCGGGTGGAAGGAAACCTCTGTACAAAGACTTGAAGATACGAAGTGGGGACAAGGGGATTTCCTGTTGTGGCTCAGTGGGTTAAGGACCTGATGTTGTCTCCATGAGGATACAGGTTCGATCCCTGGCCTCGTTCAGTGGGTTAAGGATCTAGCATTGCCACAGGCTGTGGTGTAGGTCACAGATGTGGCTCTGATCCAGTGTTGCCATGGCTGTGGTGTTGCCATGTTGGAGCTGTTGGTGTGGCTCCAATTGAGCCCTGGCCTGGGAACTTCCATATGCTGCAGGTATGGCCATTTAAAAAAAAAAAAAAAAGGGAGGGAGCAAGGGGCTAAGCATGGCGCAATCATTGACTTGCCTGGTCATTGACATGCATGGTCATTGACATGCATGGTCATTGACTTGCCTGGTCCCTTTGTATAATTATTTAACCTTTCTGTGTCTTGGTTTCCTCATCTGTGGGATGGAGATGATCATAGCAGAATCTAGTAGTGTTATAAATATTAAGTTGGTTAATGCATGAAGAGTTGTTTGGAACAATATCTGGTACATAGGAAACACTCAATAAGCATTGGTTATGGTTAGTTTTATGCCGGGGAACATGGGTAGTTCATCACATAGGAGCATAGGACCTCAGATGCGGGAGGATGAGGTAGGAGTCTGGAACGGTAAACAGGGCTCAGAGCACGACTCTGGGAGTTGTACGAAGGTGTGTGAATTCTATCCTAGAGTAAATGAAAAGGTATTGCCGATTTTAAGGAGAGGAGACTTGACCAGATTTGGGATTTAGGAAAATCTCTATACAAAGGGTCTCCAGATTCGGAAAGACTTGGGGGAGGAGAGAAACTAGAGATGGAAATCAATAGGAAGCTGTGTGGTCCGGGGGCGGGGACATGGTGGCCTAAGGTAATGGTAACGGGGATGGAGAGAGGTGGCCCTGCTAAAAGTCCCAGTGCTGGTTAGTGACGGAGCAGGGACTGGAGCTGCTGACTAGTTACACAGGAATTTCCTGCCAGGAAATAAGGCTTTTTCATTTGTTTATTTAGGCACCAGTTTAATGTGTACAATTTGATGGAGACAGATAAGCAGCTACAAGTAAGTAACTGGGCGGGGATGGTTTAGCTGGGAGGTGTGGGTCCCCTTTCCCTTGCTCATGCCCGCAGGCGCTAATAATAAATAGATGTGCCCCCAGGAACCACTGCCCCCAAGGAACCCAAGCAAGGTGGGCGATTCTCTTTGTTTTTTTTTTTTTCTTTGTCTTTTTGCCTTTTCTAGGGCCGCACTCGCGGCATATGGAGGTTCCCAGGCTAGGGGTCTAACCAGAGCTATAGCCACGCACCTACTCCAGAGCCACAGCCACGCTGGATCCTTAACCCACTGAGCAAGGCTAGGGATTTAACCTGCAACCTTATGGTTCCTAGTCGGATTCGTTGACCACTGAGCCACGATGGGAACTCCTGGGCGATTCTCTTTGAAGGGGAGTTTTTCCCCAGCCGTATTGGGAAGGTCACACCCCATCTTTCATGACTGCCTCATCTGTTCACCTCTGGACCAGACTGGGAGTGTTTATTTGCCTTTTCTCATTTATTTGGTGTGTAAAACACTGGGAAGCTCTAAGTGGCTACTCTGCCGGGGCATCCTTGGCCTTTCAAGCTGTGTTTCTCAAACCTTCTTTGTGGACACAAGTCAGTCTTAGAGCCCACAGTTCTTCGAAGATCTGGGAGCAGGGAACCTCAGTGGCAGCAAAGGGGACATGGGGCAAAGAATGAGCCTGGTGGTGTCTCATCCACTGAACTAGGGGACCCTGAAGGTCTAAGATTATGTTTTAAAGGACCACCGACAGGACCCACTCTAACCTCTTGTCCAAGAGCAACCTGTGCTTATTCTGAACTCCATAAAGGACCTTGATCATTAGAATCGTACACACTCTGAAAGGTACAGCTCAGGCGCCATGTCTGGCGGGGCCTCTCCTCCCTCTTTTAGACCTTGTGGGTGACATCCCCGTATGTCTAACGCCCTATCGCGCAAAGAACCACAGAGGGAGAGTGGCGCCATATAACTCAGCACTTACTCGCATGCTGGGTATGTCCCTCTCCCTACAGGATGCTACTCCGAGCATCTCCCAGCTTCCCTGGAAGCCATCTGAGGGCTGGTGCCTTTCTCTCCCCCGGCCCCACAACACCTCTCGGAGTTTCCAGGCAGCTTCTGTTGAGCCATGGGTCCAGAAGTTGGAGGATGTGTTAGCCCTAACTGACAGACCAGGGAGCTGAAGAGGAAAGGGTTAAGTCACTGCCCAAAGTTGCGAAGGCTGACATTTGTTCAGGAGCTAACCAGGAACGGTTCCCAGTTAAACATTTCCCTTCCATTTGTTGTTTAATTTTTCCAGCAATCGTAAGAGCGAGGCCAGGGTTTGAACCCGCATCCTCATGGATACTAGTCATATGCGTTTCCGCTGAGCCGCAACGGGAACTCAGTTCATATTCATTCTTTTCCAAAGTATCTGAACGTCTGAGGGCTTATCTTAGATCTGTAAACAGTCATTCTTAGCCACCAGTGATTTGATATACAACTTCTCCCCTGAAAATGTAAAGTGACGTTCATGAACTTTCCATAGTTTCAGGAGTTCATGAACCTCCTTTGTGTAGAGATCTTTGTGTTGCAAGAGTAGAACAACCCCCTGGAGCTCCCGTCGTGGCTCAGCAGAAGTGAACCTGACTAGCATCCCTGAGGAGGCAGGTTTGATCCCTGGCCTTGCTCAGTGGGTTAAGGATCCGGCGTTGCCGTGAGCTGTGGTGTAGGTGGGACCCTCCATAGGCCGAGGGTTCCACCCTAAAAAGAAAAGACAAAAAAAAAAAAAAGTAGAACAATCCGCTCACACAGCAGGTGCTCGATAAGGACCATTGTGTTGAGTCAACTGAACAATGATGCTTGGGAAGGAAACAGTCTTGCAAAAGAGCAACAGGTGACCAAGCACCTGATGACATGATTCAGGGCCTTAACGGAAAGCACCTCCTGGCTACCAAACTAAAGCAAACCGTGCACTGACTTCCCTAACTGGCTTATGGATACTCTGGTATTTACAACAATAGACCAGACCGCTGTGGTCCAAGTTTTGTTCCACCAAAGCGTCCAGTAACCCATGAAGCCTCTCTGTTCTATATTCCTTGCCTGTTTTTATCAGCTTCTTCCTAAGATGGGGGAGTGGACTGAGATAATGGACACAAAGCAAGGAGAGCTGTATCTGGAATGAGAAGGTTCTCAACAGAGGTAAGCTTAGAAAACAAATAAAAGAGCAGCTCAGACGTGGGAAGATGTTCAGAAGACAGAGGAGATGCAGGGAAGGATATGGGATTAGTGAAGTGGGCTGGGGGGAGACCCAGACCTGGGGGTGTCCCCTTCCCAGCTTGTTCTAGACCAGGTGGCCTTGCCTGCTAGCAGCCCTGAAGATTACAGGTGAGCTGAGAAATGAAGCGAAGTCCCTGTAAAGGCACAGCGGTTTGAGTGTTCCCATCTCAGAATGTGTAGAAATTGGAGTTCCCTGGTGGCCGAGTGTTTAAGGACCTGGCATCGTCACTGCTGCGGTGCAGGTTCAATCCCTGGCCGGGGAACTTCTGCATGCCGCAGGCTTGGAAAAAAAAAAAGTGGCTTAACACACACAAAGAATGTGTAGAAATACAGCAATAGCACCAAATCTGAATCACGGAAAACAAGCAGTGAAGGGAGATGTTTGCTAGGAGATGCCAGCCTGGCCCCTGTGAAGTTAATTTGTCAGCTCTTTTTCCTTGGGGAAGAGAAATGATGGGAGAAGCCCCAGCTCCTGCCAAACGTGAAAAGGAGAGGCCGCAGGGCAGCACCCGCTGCAAACGAGCTCAGCAGGGGGAGGCCGGTGGGGAGGCCTCCAGATCAGGGAGAACACGGTGCAGACACAGCCCCTGATGTCCCCACAGAGTCAGCCACACTCAGGGCCAAGGGCCAAGGACAGAGGGATGCCTGACTCTGGAGTGAGGGGGCTGGGCTGTGTGGGCCCTGTGCCACCTTCTGAAGGTTGATGCGTGTGCAGGCCGTTTGCCTCTCTGAGCCTGTTTCCTCGTCTGTAAAATGAGAATAGTAACATCTGTGTTGGAGAGTTTCTGGAAAGATAAAACATAGGACAGAAAACACAAGTGCTGCAGAAACCAGAAAAATCCGGATGCGGGAGTTCCCGTCGTGGTGCAGTTGGAAACGAATCCAACTAGGAACCACGACGTTGCGGGTTCGATCCCTGCCCTTGCTCAGTGGGTTAACGATCCGGCGTTGCCGTGAGCTGTGGTGTAGGTCGCAGACCTGGCTCGGATCTGGCATTGTTGTGGCTGTGGTGTAGGCTGGCAGCTGGAGCTCCAATTCAATCTCCATATGCCACGGGTGTGACCCTAAAAAGTAAAAAAAAAAAAAAAAAGTCTGGATGCCCATGAAAAAGAAAGTAAACTGGTTATCTGAGTCTGCTCTGGCTGCCTTAACAAAATACCACAGAGTGGGAAGCTTAAACACAGAGATTTATTTTCTCACGGTCTAGAGACTGGAGATCTGACACCAAGGTGCCAGCAAGGTCGTATTCATTCTGAGACTTCTCTTGGCTCGTAGGTGACTACCCTCTCGCTGCATCCACATGAACTATTTTTTTTTTTTTTTTTTTTGTGAACACACAGAGAGTAAGTCTCTGGTGTCTCTTCTTTTTTGGGGGGGTGGACTGGGTCAGGGGCTGTGCCTGAGGAATGTGGAAGTTCCAGGGCAGGAACTGAGCCCATGTCACAGCGCTGACAATGCCGGATCCTTAACCTGCTGAGCCACCAGGGAGTTCATCTGGTGTCCACTTTTTTTTTTTTTTTTTTGCCTTTTTAGGGCCACACCCGTGGCATATGGAGGGTCCCAGGCTAGGGGTCGAATTGGAGCTACAGCTGCCGGCCTACACCACAGCCACAGCAACGTGGGATCCGAACAGCGTCTGTGACTTACACCACAGCTCACAGCAAAGCCGGATCGTTAACCCACTGAGCAAGGCCAGGGATCGAACCCGCAACCTCATGGTGGTTCCTAGTTGGATTTGTTAATTGCTGCGCCACAATGGGAACTCCTGGTGTCTGTTTTTATAAGGGCATTATTTGCACCACAAGGCCCCACTCTCATCACCTCATCTAAGCCTAATTACTCCCCAAAAGTAATTACCATCCTTGACTGCTAGGGCTTCAAAATAGGGATTTGAAGAGAGAGGGAGAAATGCAAATATCCAGGTCATGCACTAGTAAAAAAGAAACCATCCTTCTTTGGAACATTCCGTGATGTGTATTTGAGTGAAAAGATCCTGGGTAGTAAGCAGATAGGCTTTCAATAAAATGCCAAAATAGGGAAAATGCTTATCCCCAGGCTGATCCTGCATTTCCCAGCCAGGCCCTTTTTGGTGCAGTGCTACCGTACATTTGATGTCACTTGGAGAGGCGTCCTTTGAAAACTGAGAGCCAGGAAAAACCCGACCTACACTAGCAAGTGTAATGTATAGGGATAGAAGCTGGAAGTGGTTCTAACCTTTCATTCCTCCAGGGGTGTCTTTGAGAGCGTGAAAAAAGCTATTGACCTTTCCTCAAGGAAAATGCACATGCGTTTCTGACAGTGGAGAGTGGTTCTCAGCATGAAATCCAACTTTGGTTTTGTTTGTTTGTTTCTGCTTCATGGCCACATGGCATATGGCAGTTCCTGGGCCAGGATCAAATCTAAGCCACAGTTGTGACCTCTGCCACAGCTGGGGCAATACCAGATCCTTAACCCACTGCTTCAGGCCAGGGATCGAACCCGCACCTCGGCAGTGACCTGAGCTGCTGCAGTCAGATTCTTAACCCACTGCACCACAGCAGGGACTCCTGGAAATCGGGAATGTTGGTGGTTCTTGAGACTTACCAAGGAAGTTTCTTCCATTTTTGGTAGGTGGGAGTGAAAATGCAAGATCAAAAAAAAAAAAAAAAAAAAGGCAGGTTATAAAAGAGTTTACTCGCAGAGTTCTTGTGGCACAGCGGAAACAAATCTCACTAGGAACCGTGAGGTTGCAGGTTCGATCCCTGGCCTTGCTCACTGGGTTAAGGATCCGGCATTGCCCTGAGCTGTGGTGTAGTTTGCAGACGTGGCTTGGATCCTGTGTTCCTGTGGCTGTGGCAGAGGCAAGCTGCTGTATCTCCGATTGGACCCCTAGCCTGGGAACCTCCATATGCCATGGGTGTGGCCCTAAAAAACAAAAAACAAAAACACCCACCCCCCAAAAAAAGTTTGCTCTCTAAGCTGTTATCCTTAAAAAAAGTCATGAAGTGGGAATTAGGGTACTACAACACCTGAGTGCCTAGAACAGGAATCTGGCAACCTCAGTTCTTAATTTTGACTCCCCAGCTAGCTAGATCTGGGACCTAAGGCGTGTCCCTTGGTCTCTCTGAACTTCAGTTTTCTTACTGGTCAAGTTCGTTCCCCCTAGGGCTGCTAGTTACTGATGCTGTATCATGGGACAGACACATTACGCTAAGCATTCCCCTTATCCCTGAATATCACTGATGGTTCATATATTACTAATACTAGTAATATGTCACACACACACAGTATTGTTATCACTTGGTGGGAAGAGAGTCATACTTCTTTATAATGGGAAAATAAAAATTCTTTAGGTCTCAAATCAGAAGTTCCTTCCCAAGGCATCCAGAACAAGCCCTGGTTATGGGAAACCGAGTAGTCACAGCTGGAAATACCTGGTGCCTTCGTCTTTACCAAGGTAAAGGTCTGCTCCCACTTTCCATTAAAATAGTCTTCTTTTCTCAATACTCCTCTTTGTCAGCGCCTGCGTCCTCTGTTCCCTCCCAAGGTCACACTCATCAGTTTCTTGAAAAGACGTCTCATGAAGTCGTGGTTTGGGGTAGCACCAGAGAAATAAGAAGGTGGAGAGCCCAATAGCACCCTTGTTCTCGCTCCACCTGCCACAGGCCAGGGCGGTTTAGAGCTGCCATGGCAGAGTGTCCCTGCTGGTGAGGGCCCTGGGGTGTTGCCGGAGTGCCAGCCCAGAGTCTTGCCACAGGAGTTTCACTCTGCTGTGGGTCTGTGTTGTCCTTAGAGTTAGCCATTGGCCTAACTCATCTCCGGGATGAGGCCAGAACTAGACTCCGATGTGGCCTTGGGGGCTGGAAAGCACGCTGGGGACCCCTCTCCTTCTACCCCTGTGGGGAATTAGCCCTTTAGGCCATATTCCTTGGGGTCCCCCACCCCAACATTCTGAATAAACGTAGCAACCAAAGAACAGGCAACGCAAGGTGACAGTCTGCTGGATTTTCCAACCCAAGAGACAAGACTAAGGATGTTTTGATGCAGAGGTGATTTAGCGATCTGGGTGAAGCCCTTTTATTCACTGACTCTGTTTCACCTGAAAGACTACATGTGCCTGGCACATAGTAGGTGTTTTGTGTAACTTTATAGAAAGGACACACAAAAAGGACTCTCCTGAGTCCTTTTGCACTGAAATGGGAGCTGGCACAAAGAGGCCTGCAATCAATATTTGGTTCTTATCTCTTTCTTCCCTCAGGTCCTTCATTCTTTTAAAAATTTATTTACTGGAGTTCCCATCGTGGCTCGGCGGAAACGAATCCGACTAGGAATCATGAAGTTGTGGGTTCGATCCCTGGCCTCGCTCGGTGGGGTAAGGATCTGGCGTTGCTGTGAGCTGTGGTGTAGGTCACAGACCTGGCTCGGATCCCGCGTTGCTGTGGCTGTGGTGTAGGCTGGCGGCTACAGCTCCTATTAGATCCCTAGCCTGGGAACTTCCACATGCCATGAGTGCGGCCCTAAAAAGATAAATAAATAAATAAATAAATAAATAAAAATTTATTTACTAAAGTATGGTTGACTTACAATATTGTGTTAGTATCAGATAGACAGCAAAGTGATTCAGTTATATGTACATATATATACATAATGTATGCATAACCAAATCACTTTGCTGTCCACTTGAAAAAAAAACAGAATCTGAATATATATGCTCAGATCCTTTTCCATTGCAAGATATTGAATATAGTTCCCTGGGCTATACAGTAAATCGTTTTTTATTTTATACATATATAGTGTACATCTATTAATTGCATACTCCTAATTTATCTCCCCCGCATTCCACTATCCCTTCTGGTAACCCTGTTTTTTTTTTTTTTTTCCTATGTCTGTGAGTCTGTTTCTGTTTTGTAAATAAGTTCATTTGTATCATTTTTTTAGCTTTCACATATAAGTGATATCATATGATATTTGTCTTTCTCTGCTTTACTTAGTATGATAATTTCTAGGTCCATCCATGTTGCTGCAAATGGCATTATTTCATCAGTTTTGTATGACTGAGTAGTATGTGTTGTAT
Organism: Catagonus wagneri; assembly: GCA_004024745.2. Taxonomy (NCBI): domain Eukaryota; kingdom Metazoa; phylum Chordata; class Mammalia; order Artiodactyla; family Tayassuidae; genus Catagonus; species Catagonus wagneri. The sequence continues at coordinate 7,326,546 of PVHT021183648.1, forward strand.
ATATGTACCAGATCTCTCTCTTTTTTTGGCCACAACCGTGACATGTAGAAGTTCCTGGGCCAGGGATTGAACCCACGTCATAGTAGTGTCTAGAGCTTCTGCAGTGACAATGCTAGATCCTTAACCCACTGCGCCACAAGAAAACTCCCTGTGCCACCTCTTCTTTATCCATTCACCTGTTGATGGACACTTAGGTTGCTCCCATGTCTTGGCTATTGTGAATGGTGCTGCTATGAACACCGGGGTGCATGAGGTACTTACTTCATTCTTAGTTCTCCTGAAAACTCAGGGGATCATGTTTGAGGCTGCGTTAAAGTATATATGATATATTTTAAATTTCAGGCCGGTCTGTATTGAAAATCCAAATATTTCCCTTGCACTCAGAGATGAATGAACTTCATTTACTGACTTTATCCGGGTAGGGATATTTTCCCATGTTCCATTGTCTCTTCAAATAAATTTTGGACAGGTTACTTTTCTCCTATGGGTCTTTGCCAAGGCTTTAGGGATAAAGGGTGGTCTGGGCATGTGGGGAGTTAGTTTGTCTGAAAGCAGTTAGAAGTGAAGCCCTTCTGTGTCTTCCCAAGTTGGAACTCTGGAGTGCCCCAACTGATGTGAGTAGAAACTTTTGCATTCCTCTCCTCTTATTTAATTTTCTGGGAGATAAATGTTATGGATTGGAGGCAGAGGAAGGAATTTGTGGTTCTGTGAGACTCTAAATGAATCATTGCTGTGAACAACTGTGAAAAAAACCCAGGAACTCCCTCTTACACTTTGTGTGTGGCATCAAAACCATTTGGTAGTATGCATTGTTTCATTTCTTGTTTTGAAAATACACTTCTTTAATTTAAAGAAGAATTTAGCAATAAGTGTCCTAGTTGTTTCTTCCCTTTTTTTTTTTTTTTTGGCCATGCCTGCGGCATGCATAAATTCCCTGGCCAGGGTTGGAACACACACCATGGCAGTGACAACACTGGATCCTTAACCTACTGAGCCACCAGGGAACTCCCCCTAGTTATTTCTTTATAACACATATAACAAAAGGAATTTCTTTTCAATCATAGGCAAAGCCTAAAACCTCAGAATCGTCCTTGATTCCTTTTCTTTCTTTCACATCCCACATTCATTTCATGAACAAGTCCTGCTGGCTTTATCCTCAGAATGTATTCAGGATCTGGCCTCTTTTTATTTTATTTATTTTATTTTTTTTAGGGCCACACCCGCGGCATATGGAGGTTCCCAGGCTAGGGTCAAATTGGAGTTACAGCTGCCGGCCTACACCACAGCCTCAGCAATGTGGGATCTGAACCACGTCTGCAACCCACACCACAGCTCATGGCAACGCCAGATCCTTAACCACTCACTGAGCAGGGCCAGGGATTGAACCCACATCCTCAAGGGTAATAATGGGGTTCATTACCGCTGAGTCACAGCAGGAACTCAATTTTTTGAGTTTGGGCAAATGCATTCAGCTGGGTAACCACCACAATGAAGAGAGAACTTTTCCATCACCCCCAGAAGTATGCAGGAGATCCCCGGCCCCTGCCCTGGCCCTGGCCAACCACTGATCTGCTCTCTGTTATCATGGATAAATTCTGCATGATCTAGAATTTTATACAGCTGGAAGCATAAGTCTGTGCTCTTTCACTCTCTTGCTTAATGTGTCGCTTTTGAGATTCAACCATATTGTCTTGTGTACGGTGGCCTGTTCCTTTTTGATTACTGATTGGAATCAGTAGGCCTTTCTTTTAATAGAAGACACTCCCAGGAGGGACAAAAGGCAATCCTTTCAGCCCTTGGACACCTTAGTCTGAATGAGTTTTTGGGGGTTGAGCAGCGTATGGAAAGTATAACGGTGTTCGGGTAACTGGAAGTGCGGGCGAGGCCTAACAAGGATAAGAGGCTGAAGGAAAGTTCGGCCGCTTTCACCGTTTTGCTTGTCTTTCATGTACAGACTCAGGAAGCTGCCTGACTCCAGTGCCAGAAGTTCACTAGTGAGTGGATGCGTATCGCTGACGTTCTCCTGTGCACTAGATGTAATTCTGTCCGATGCTCATGACAACACCTCAAATAAAATGTCAGGAATGTCTTTCTTTCAGATGAGGAAATAGACCCTGGAGCTATTTGTAGGATTCAGAGCAGATCTTCCTGTCCCCAAGGGTCATTTCCTTCAAATTCCTTCCAGGAGTTCCCCGGTGGCTCAGCGAGGCAGGGATCTGGCGTTGTCACTGCTGCGATGTGTGTTCGATCCCTGGCCTGGGAACTTCTGCATGCTGTGAGCGTGCCCAAAACAAATGAACAAACGAACTCCTTCCAGTGTGAACCCCCAGGTCGCTGACTCCCTGCCCTGGGCTGAGCACAGTCCCGGAGGCGGCGTGGGGGTGGGGGTGGGGCTGGGGGGGAGGGCTGGGGGGATGGGGCAGATCACTGAGCTGGCACAGGGGCTGGAAGAGCAGAGAGCCAGCTGCACTGGGTTTCGTCCCTGAACCAGTCTGTGCACGTAATGGGATTCTCTCCCCCAGCCTTGGGGTCATGGGTGGCAGCTCTTTGGTTTCAGCCTGGCAGCTTCAGCTCATAACTCTCCTTAGAATGAAGACCTTGAGGGTGAGCACAGTCCTTTTTTTTTTTTTTTTTGCTTTTTAGGGCCGCACCTGTGGCATATGGAAGTTCCCAGCCTAGGGGCCAAATCAGAGCTATAGCTGCCGGCCAATGCCACAGCCACAGCAACGCCAGATCCTAGCCAGGTCTGTGACCTACACCACAGCTCATGGCAACACCGGATCCTTAACCCACTGAGCGAGGCCAGGGATCGAACCTGCAACCTCACGGTTCCTAGTCAGATTTGTTTCCTCTGCGCCACGATGGGAACTCCATGAGCACAGTCTTAAAAGTCTGTCCCAGAAAAAGGTGGGCTGGAACCCCAGCATGTTTTAGGGCCTGAAGCAGAGGCTGGGTGGCGCTCGGCATTCTGGGCCTCAAGTGCCTCTTGTGCCACTTCTTTACCCGCTGCACACTCCACTTCTTGGCTTGGACCTGCCGGAGGTGGGAGGACCAAACCAAGGCCACTTCAAGACGGAGGTCTGGGACTCCAGCTGTGCTCGGTGGGCTCTGAGCAGCATTTCCCAGAACCCGCTGGCACGTGCAAAATCCTCTCCAATGCAGAATGTTTTCCTTTCCCAGGGCTGCATCAGGAAGTATCCCCGAGCAACGGGAGTTCATTCTCTCACGGTTCTGGATGCCAGGAGTCTGAAGTCCAGGTGTGGGCAGGGCTGGTTCCTTCTGATCGCCGAGGGAGAAGCTGCCGGTGGCTGCTGTCCATCTTTGCCGCTCCTTGGCTTGTGGCCACGTCTCTGCCTCCGGCTTCCCACGGCCTCCTTCTCTGTGTGTCTGCCTCCTGTTCTTAGAAGGACACCAGCCACTGGGTTTAGGGCCACCGGAGGGGCTGCCTGTTTCATGCACCTCCCCCGGTGGGGCCCCTGACTTCGTATGTCAAAGCCCTTCTGCTTCCAGGATGAGTCTGGGAGGCCACATGCCATCTGGCCACTGCCTACCTGGGTGGCTTCATCTCCTGTGGCCTACCCTTTGGGTTCATGCTGTGTTGACGGGCAGGGCTGTTGCAACCTCTGTGCCCTTGCAAATTCTGTCCCCTTCACCTGGAATGCCCTCCACCGTTACTCAGCCTCTTCCCTCTCCACCTGAAAAACGAAAAACGTATGCATCCTTTAAGCCACTCCCCTGCACCCCGTGTGTTCTTCAGGCATAACATGTAACAGAACACATGCTTTTTTTTGGGGGGGGTGGCATACTTGAGGCATATGGAAATTCCCAGGCTAGGGGTTGAATTGAAGCTATAGCTGCCGGCCTTCGCCACAGCCACAGCAACACTGGATCTGAGCCGCATCTGCAAACTACACCACAGCTCATGGCAACGCTGGATCCTTAACCCACTGAGCGAGGCCAGGAATCGAACCCACATCCTCCTGGATACTAGTCGGGTGCGTTACCGCTGGGCCACGATGGGAACTTCGTGTTTTTGTTTCATTGCATCCATCTCGCTTCCAGACTGAGCTCCTTCAAGGCAGTTTTCTTGTGAGTCCCCAGCAGACACACACAAGGTCATCCGCAGCTGCTAAACAGCTGAAAAAACGTGGAGTCCCTTCAGGGGCAGAAACCAAGCAGCATCTTTCTCTTACTCGTATCACATGTCCTGCAGTCCTTGGTGTGCTGCTGGCCCTTGATGGTTCCTGGATGGTTTAGCAATTGGATGGAGGAGCCACGGTTAGCAAGAAGCTGGCGGGAGCTGTGGTTCATGGACACCCGAAGTTCCATTAGTGTAATGAACCCAAGGAGATAAAATCCCCCTGTGCTTTTCTCCTCCAACTCACATGCTCCTTATTTATTACTATTAATAATATTATTATCGGCTGTGCCCACGGAAGTTCCCAGGCCAGGGATCGAACCTGCGTCACAGCAGCAATTAGAGCCACAGCAGTGGCAACATTGGATCCTTAAGCTGCTGAGCCACCAGGGAACTCCCTCGGATGCTTCTTAAATGGGTCAGGGAGGGGGACAGGTGGCACCTTCCAGCTTTCTGGTGAAGAAGTGCAGGCAAAGGAGGGAGATCCAGGGTTGAGGTTCTACAGCCCCCAAAGCCTCGGTGGCCTTGGGAAAGGGGTCAGCACCGGGACGCTGGGAGAGCCGTCCGTGTTCCTGTTCGGTCCGGTAATCGAAGTGGGAGAGGGTGGTTCTGGCAGCCATGGCCCTCGGGCGATGGTGAGGGAGGGGTCGGCAGGGACCAGGCTCTGGGGCTCCCAGACACAGGCAGACCCAGGCCTGTCCCCAGGGAAAGTCACCCCTTCCAGCCTGGCAGCAGAAGGAAGGTCCTCCCCAGCCTCTGGAACAAGCACCCTTATTGTGAGGCTCTGTCTTCTCACTTCCAGTCACATGAGCTTCCCTTCTATGTCCCTCAACAATGCCACCTGTCACTTGAAGCCAGGTAACACTCAGAGCAGTAGAGCTCATGCTTGGCTTTCCAGACCCCCTGTCTGCTCTTTGTCCCGCTGATTTCCGAGGGCCTCAGCCGTGTTCTCCAGACCATCAGCAAATACATGATTTCACCTCCCAGCTGGCCCCCTATCTTCCTCAAGGGCGTCTCCACCTTACTCAGCCATTGGGAGTTCCTGCTGTGGCTCAGTGGTAACGAACCCAACTAGTATCCATGAAGACTCAGGTTCGATCCCTGGTCTCGCTCAGTGGGTTAAGGATCCGGTGTTGCCGTGAGCCGTGCTGAAGGTCACAGATGCAGCTCAGATCCTGAGTTGCTGTGGCTGTGGCTGAGGTGTAGGATGGCAGCTGCAGCTCTGATTTGACCCCCAGGCTAGCCTGGAACTTTCATATGCCACAAGTGCGGCCCTAAGAAAGCAAAAAAAAAAAAAAAAAAAAATTACTTAAGTATCCCCCCCCCAGCTCACCCACCCCCACCCTCGAGAAGCCAGACCCACAGGGATTCTGGGGCTGGGGCTACAGAGGCGCAGGCGCCCGGGGCTCAGAATTGAAGGGGCACTCAGTCTCAGGGTGTGGGAGTGCCTCCTTACATTTTGTGCCCTGAATGCCTCCCTCCAGCCCTGACTTGGTGCTGGGCTCGTGTACTTTTTTTCTTCCTTTTTTTTTGGCCCCGGCATGCAGTGGCTTGATGGGGAGATCTCAGTTACTAGACCAGGGATTGAACCCCAGACCACAGCAGTGACAGCACTAACCGCTAGACCACCTGGGAACTCCCCCGGGCTGGTGTATTGATAAAAGGATGGGAGGAGAACAGGAGGGTAAAAGGAAGGTAGAAGAGCGAGTGCTTGGAGGACAAAGTGGGGAATCTGAAGTTAACAGGAAAGTGGGGACTAATGGGCACAGGGGACCGAGGGTGGTACTTCAGGACAGGCAGCCCCTCAAAGCTCTTCCGCACACAGCCCTGGACCCACCAGACAGACGCCACTAGAGAACAAGGAGCAATAGGACAAATAAAACACACTCACCCTTTTCTCATTGGGTTACCCTAAGTTTCTGGTTCTGGGGAGGGGTGGGGGTGGGGAGTGTGGAAAAAATCCCCAAGTCGTGACCCTCTGTTTACCCGCCTCCTTCGACTTAACCAACACCTTTTTCTCGTTGTCACGAACCTCACCCTAGCCTTGGTGATCCAGACCCCTGAGGTGCTGGGGCCTGAAGAGCCCTCAGAGACAGCTGGGCCAGGACTTTTGAGCACTTGATCTGTGGCTGGTCCACAGTGGCCGGTGCTGGAAGTATAAAACACACACTGGGCTTGTGAGAACAAACCCGGAAACAAAACAATGTAAACTAACTCATTGATATTTTACAAAATGTTGATTACATGTTGAAATGATAACATCTGGGATCTTGGGTTAAATAAAATGTATTATTAAAATTAATTCCCCTGGAGTTCCTGTTGGGGCCCAGTGGATTAAGAATCCAACTTCCATATGCCACAGGTACTGCCCCCCCAACCCCAAAATAAATAAATACATAAAAATAAAATAAAAGCCCCTCCTTTTTTTTTTTTTTTAACTTCTGTTAATGTAGCTGCTAGAAAGTTTATACATGTGGCTGGCCTCCATGGCTTGAATGACATGTCCATGGGACAAGCCTGAAGGAGCTCAAATTCCTCCTTTTTTTTTTTTTTTTTTGGCTTTTTGCCTTTTCTAGGGCTGCATTCACGGCATATGGAGGTTCCCAGGCTAGGGGTCTAATGAGAGCTGTAGCCACCAGCCTACGCCACAGCCACAGCAGTATGGGATCTGAGCCAGGTCTGTGACCTACACCACAGCTCACGGCAATGCCAGATCCTTAACCCTGAGCAAGGCCAGGGATCGAACCCGCAACCTCATGGTTCCTAGTTGGATTCGTTAACCACTGAGCCACGATGGGAACTCCAAATTCCTCCTTTAACAGATGAGAAAACTGAGGTCCAAAGAGGAAATCTGATTTAGCAGATTGCACACACTAAAAGACACTGTCACTTCCAGTCCCCAAATACACACACACACACACACACACACACACACACACACACACACACGCTTAGGAGCCTGGGGGAGGAGCAGGTGCACCTAGACCCTTGAGCTGCAGGCCTCAAGGGAAGCTTTCCAAGACTCAAGACCTTGACTGTAGTTTCTTGACAGTGAAATAAAAACCTAACAAAGGTGGAGGCATTGTCTTCCAAAAGCCACTTTAAAAAAGCCCTTTGGAGGGATTTCCTAATGTGGCACAGCAGGTTAAGGGTCTGGCATTGTCCATTCGGCAGGCATGGATACCTTAACCCAGGGCAGTGGGTTAAGGTTCTGGCATTGCTTCAGCTGTGGTGTAGGTTGCAGCTGCAGCTTGGATTCAATCCCAGGGGCTGGGAACTTCCATATGCTGCTGAGAAAAAAAAAAAAAAAGCCCGTTAGACTCTGGAAACATGGGATTTCCAGAGTGAGGAGAGAGCTGGGCAGGCTAGGTCTTCCTCGTTCATTTATATGCCTAGTACTCCAGGTTAGGTGACCAAGTGCCATAAGTAACCTGCACCTGCACCTTGAAAGGCACAACCCCCTCCCCCAAGGCGGTGGGGCAGAACCTTGCCTGAGGCCAACCGCCTGGAGGCAGCCATTTAGGCATTGTTTGACAAGTCAATAAAGCCAGATTTCAGTGGGATTGGCTTGATCGTGGAAGAGGGGTGGGTAGCGGAGGGAGCACCAGATACCAAAGGCAAGTTCATTTCATAATTTTTTCTGGCATCCACATTCTCCTCTCCCTACATCCTCAAGGCTTTAAGAGCGGTAGTAAGGAAAGTGGAGAGATTATGATCTCTCCATGTCTTCCGTCCGGGGCAGTGCCCGTCTGGGGACAGCTCTGGCCAGTAGTCTGACCAGACTCTGGGCCTGGGAGGAAGTTTTCCTTGGCCTCTACCTGCCCTGGCCGGGGAGCCCCCAGACGGCAGCCAGTTCCTCCTTTCCCGGGCCTGGCTTCCCACGGGACCCAGGAATCACACCAGCGCTGCGGGCTGTCTAGCTAGCCCTTGCCCTTGGCAGACAGAAGTGACCGGCGAGAGGGCGGGTGTGGCTCGATCGCTGAGGTGACATCTTGCAGCACCGATGCAGAGCCTTCCCCTCTGACCCCTTTACTCCGCGCCCTGAGACATCCGGGGCAGCTGATGCGCCGGGCGGGACTGGGTGGGTCCCCCGGGTCCCTCCTCCCATTGCCCCCACCACCTATTTCAAGGGTGACTATGCCGCTGACGTCAGGCAGTTTTTGGCTCATTCCCTGGCGCGGGGACTTTTATTTTCATAACAGCATGCAGTGCCGCGGAACTAGAATGGGCGTGTCCTCTCCCCGGACCCTCTCCCGCCCCTTGTCCCTCCGCTCACCCCCTTGCTCCCTCCTCCCTCCGACGACGGCTGCCTTTATAACCGCTGGGCGCCGGGAGGGCGTAATCGCCGCCCGCGGGCTCTCCAGCAGCTGGGGCTCCGGGGCTGCCTCTACGCGCGGGAAGCAGCGCCAAGTTCACCCTCCGCAGCCGAGGCACCGGGTGAGTGAGGCGCGCGAAGCCCAGAGCGCGCCAGACTTGGGGGTTGAAATCCTCCGGGAGAACGGGGCTGGGAGCGGCGGCTACCAGAGGAGAGAAATCCCGGTCCTGGGCTACAGCTGGCTCGGAGTAAAAACAATCCCAGGAAAGGAATTACTTGAATTTAACTCAACTCAGATCTCCCCACCACCGGAAACCGCCCCCCGCCCCAGGCTAAGATAGGAAGGCGGAGAGCAAAAAATCAACCCGGATAAATTGTTTCTGTTCAGACATTGAACAAACTCAGGAGGTAGAATCCTGGCCAGGCAGGGGAGTAGTTTTGGGTTTAGACCAGGGGAAGAGAAGAGAAGATCTTAGAGAAATCGCAGGGACCGGGGACGGTGGGGGTGGGGGGTCGACAGGAGGAGCGAAAGGGTGACCCAGGTCCTGAAAAGTGTCCATGTATCTTGTCCTTCCGCGACATGCATGCCCTTCTGAACTTGGGAAAGTAGATTCTAGAAGCTGCCTCTTCTCTTGATGTGAGTGTGGGCCATCAGCCCCATAGCACTCCCACCCTGGCTGTCCCCTGAGCTGCTCTGGACCCCCGGGGTTGAAGGTAGTTTGAATGTCCAGTAACGGCCCACCTTCAGGCAACAGGTGGATCCGGCTCCTGACTGGGCCTACACTGTCCAAGGTGGTCCCTTAAACCTCCACCTGTCCCCAGGGTTGGGGTGGGGAGGAGGAGGAAGCCAAGCCATGATCAAGCAAGTCAGGATCAAGGAATTTGAAGGATTTTGCGTTCCTGACTTCTTTCCAGGCTGATTTTTTTTTTTTTTTTTTTTGCCAGAGGGTTTGTAGACGCCACACCTGTTGAAGGGTTTGGTTGAATCAGCCTAGGGCGCGGGCTCATTCCTGAAGGGGAACACTTTGAGCCACTTCAGATACAAAGGGCTTGGGAGGGAGAGGGGTGAGGATGGGGGTCAGAGCCACCCTCCAGTCTGTGTGCTGGCCACCGCCAGAAGAGGGAAGGAATGGGGGGAAGGAAGCCTCAGCAGAGGTGTCGCCTGGGAGACAGGCTCCTGGCGGTGTGAGGAGGTGGGTGCCCCCGGGGCAGATGGGAAGTACTCTCAGTCTTGAGTCGGGAAGCCTGTTCCCACCCCAGCTCTTCAGGCCATGGAGCTGGGGCTGGGCCTTGAGTTCCTCCTAAAGGTTCTTGGGAGGGCCCCCAGCTCCCTCCCAGGGCTGCGATTCTAGCCCCTCTCCATCTGCACCTGTCTCTTTGGGGATCCTCTTTGGACTGCTTCTTTGTATTGCACTTCTCGTGGGAACTGAAGCTAACAGGGTGTGAAGAAGAGTTTTGGCTGATTTTAGGCTTCTCATTCCCGGGGCTGGTCTTCAGGTCCACTGCTATTTAAGAATCCACGGATGGGAGTTCCCATCGTGGCTCAGTGGTTAACGAATCCGACTAAGAACCGTGAGGTTGCGGGTTCGATCCCTGGCCTTGCTCAGTGGGTTAAGGATCCGGCATTGCTGTGAGCTGTGGTGAAGGTTGCAGACGCGGCTCGGATCCCGCGTTGCTGTGACTGTGGCGAAGGCTGGCAGCTACAGCTCCTGTTAGACCCCTAGCAGGAACTTCCATATGCCACGGGTGCAGCTCTACGTAAAAGGCAAAAAGACAAAAAAAAAAAAAAACCCAAAAAACCCACGGATGGAGCTGAGGAAATGCAGGAGATGTGTTGGTATAATAGGGCCTTGAAAAACAATGAACTGAATAATATTTTTGCTTGAGGTGTCTAGAATTTTTTGAGTTTGGTGTGTTTGTTTCTACTTATGTTCTTAGTTTTATTGCCTTGTGGTCAGAATATATAGTCTGTACATTTCTTATTTTAGACTTTTTATTTGTGGTGTAAAATAGGCTGCTTTTATAAATGTTCCATGACCACTTCAATAGAATAAATCATTTAGGGAGGGTCGGTAAACTAGATTCAAGGTCAGACACATTCCACAGCCTGTTTTTTATGAATAAAAGTTTTATTGGAACTCAGCCATGTTCATTGTCTCTGTATTATCTATGGATGGTTGCAGCTACAAACAAATGGCCTTCAAAGCTTAAATTACTGATTATCTGACCCTTTACCAAAAATGTATGCTGATCACAGATACAGAGGATCTGAATCACATGATTAATTATAGAGATTTTATAAAATATGAAGATAGGGCATATTTTGACTAGAGTATCCATAGAACATTTATAAAAACATCGTATTACTATTTTTATCTATTTCATCTGCTAAAGACTGCTAAAACCTCTTGTAACTACAGTATTTCTTTTGATTTCTCCTTGTATTTTTGGTAGCTACTCTTTTATGTATTTTGGTGCTACGTTATTCAGTGCATAAAAGTTCATGATGGGGAGATTCTGCTATATGGCTCAGTGGTAACGAATCCAACTACTATCCATGAGGACGTAGGTTTTATCCCTGGCCCTGCTCAATATTAAGGATCTGGTGTTGCTGTGAACTGTGGTGTAGGTCTCAGGTGTGGCTGGGATCTCGCCTTGCTGTGGCTGTGGCATAGGCTGGTAGCTGTAGCTCCAATTCAACCCCTAGCCTGAGAACTTCCATTAAAAAAAAAAAGTTCATGAAGGTTGTATCTTCAGGGAACTCCCAGAGCATTCTTTTTTTTTTGCCTTTTTGTCATTTTAGGGCTGCACCTGTGGCATGTGGAGGTTCCCAGGCTAGGGGTCTAATCGGAGCTGTAGCCGCCGGCCTACCCCACAGCCACAGCAACGCAGGATCCGAGCCGCGTCTGCGACCTACACCACAGCTCATGGCAACACCGGATCGTTAACCCACTGAGCAAGGCCAGGGATCGAACCCGCAACCTCATGGTTCCTAGTCGGATTCGTTAACCGCTGCGCCACGACGGGAACTCCCCAGAGCATTCCTAATTATTATAAAAAAATCTTTTAAGTCAATAGAATAGCTTTCTTGCCTTGACTAAACTTTGTGTGATAGTAATAACTCAACTCATACTTCATTTTCTTACCTTGAACAAGCTGTTATTTAACTGTGTGCCTGATACATAATCCTTGCTAAATAAACACAATCTGTTATTATTGCTTTTTTTTCATTTTTTCCAGTTTAGCTTTTTTTTTTTTTTTTTTGCCTTTTGTCATTTTATGGCCGCACCCGCGGCATGTGGAGGTTCCCAGGCTAGGGGTCTAATTGGAGTTGTGGCCACTGGCCTGTGCCGCAGCCACAGCAACGCAGGATCTGAGCCGCATCTGCAACCTACACCACAGCTCACGGCAACGCCAGATCGTTAACCCACTGAGCAAGGCCAGGGATCGAACCCGCAACCTCATGGTTCCTAGTCGGATTCATTAACCACTGCGCCACAACGGGAACTCCCATTTTAGCTTTTCTGAATCCAGTTGTTTAGGTGTCTTATAAGTATAGTATATTTAATTTAGTCTTTTCAAAATAAAAAAATGCCATTTACATTTATTGTAATAACAGTTGCTTGCTGTTGTCATCTAATTTTCAGCTATTTGCTCTGCTCTCTCCTTCTTCTCCCACATTAAGAAGTCTATATTGTATTTTTAGATATGCCGAGTGTATGGTAGTGCCATTCTCAGAGTTTAGATACACAGGCTTGTAAGGAGGGACGATAACTGTATCTTGGGAACATTATTACCTTTATGTGTTAAAACAAAATACTTAAAAGAAGGTGTCTTTGAGAGCTTTGAGATAGCAAAGGACTTCATTTTATCCACCTATTTTCTAAAAATTTTCTTAAAATTCTAGGGCTAAGAGATTTGGAAATTTCACTCAAAATATGACATTAAAAAGGGTGATTTCTAGTATTTTGTATTTCAGTAATTTCTGTAAAGTTCACATGCTTTGTTTAGAATAAGAGGAAGATGGTGGTGTTCCTTGGTGGCCTAGTGGTTAAGGATTCTTTTTTTTTTTAACTTAATGAATTTTATTTCAATTATAGGTGTAAATAAATCATCACAAGTCAATTTGATAGATTTTGTGTCTCAAAGGATTCTCTGTTGTCTTTGCTGTGGCTTATGTCACTGCTATGGCTTGGATTTGGTCCTTGGCCTGGGAACTTCTGCATGTCAAAGGCACAGCCAAATTATTTATGTATGTAATATATATATATTACATACCATACATATTATGTATGTAATATATATATATTACATAATATGTAATGTATGTAATATATATATTACATACATTACATATTATGTATGTATGTAATATATATACATATATCTATATATATATAGAGAGAGAGAGGAGGGAATGAGGAAGATGGTAATATTCCTAAAAGTGGAACTACCCAAAAGTGAGGAAATTAGGATGAATACTGTCATTATACTTGTTTAGATCTGCCAGTGGTGGAATGATGATTTATTTTCTTCCAGTTACTACATAGAAACTCAACTCAGCGATGTTATTCAGATGTTATTCATAAGCAGTTGCCACGGTGCATCACTTCTATGTCATCAGAATGTGAATGGCTTCCCCAAAAGAGGGGATCTTACGGATTTCCCTGTAGACACTTTCCACTTATAACTAATCCTTCACCTAGGGCAGAGAAATATCTGTGGGACTCCACCCTCTTCTTAGAACTCAACTCAGATAAATAGGATCTGCAAAAAAATTAGCATCAGCACATATTCATCTCCCAAATCCTTCCTCCCCATTACTCATGATTGCTCATAAATAGCTTGCTTTTAGTTATATGGAGTGGTCAGTCTTAGTCTAAAATATTTGCTCGGAGTTCCTGTCGTGGCTCAGTGGTTAACGAACCTAACTAGTATCCATGAGGACACGGATTCAATTCGTGGCCTCGCTCAGTGGGTTAAGGATCCAGCGTTGCTGTGGCTATGGTGTAGCCAGGCAGCTGCAGCTCCGATTCGACCCCTAGCCTGGGAACCTTCATATGCCTCAGGTGTGACCCTAAGAAGACTTAATAAATAAGTCAAATATTGCTCAACAACTATTGTGCAGGAGTTTCCCATTGTGGTACAGCAGAAACAAATCCAGCTAGTATCTATGAAGATGCGGGTTTGATCCCTGACCCTACTCAGTGGGTTAAGGATCTAGTTTTGCTGTGAGCTGTGCTGTAGGTTGCAAACTTGGCTCGGATCCTACATTGCTCTGGCTGTGGTGCAGGCTGGCGGCTGTAGCTCGGCTTCAACCCCTAGGCTGGGAACTTCCATATGCCTCGAGGGCAAACCCTAAAAAACAAAAAAGAGTCAGTCTTCTCACCTACAAAATTGGTTGGAGGAATATTAAATGAGACAATAGATGTAAAAGTATGTAAGTGAGTAAACACGCATAAAAACTTATAGACACTTAGCATCGAGCCTGGCTTGAAAGAGGACTCAGTATGTGACAGCAGTTGTCACTGGTTTTATTCATACTTATACTGTGACTGTTATTGCCACTGACTGAATGTGGCAGTTCCAGACTAGAGAGATTTAAATGCTAGCAAATCGCCAGTTTGCCTGGCTGGGATGGTTTGAAGGCCCAGCTTTCAGAAACACTGGACTTATTTGATATCATCTCCCCGGCATTAACTCTAAGAGGTCACTTCCCTCTTCTTTTAAGATGACAGGAGATAGATCTCATAAGGAGGAAGGTTAAGATCAGCTCTGGGCGAGGTTCAAGGCCAAGGTAATTGACACCCAGATAATCTGGGGAAGCCCGCACACGGCCAGTGGGGCAACCTTCTAGGCCTGGGCATAAGTAATTCCAGACCCCGTCCATAGCTCTCTGGGAAAAGAGAAGCTGGGAGACCCTTCAAAAGCTGGCACTTGTCCTTGCGTTCCAGTCCATGCTGTGTGTCAAGGCCACTCTAGGGTCAGTCCTGCAGGTGGGTGATCCCTTCATGATATTGTGTCCCTCCCCTGGACCTGCGTTCAGATCCTTCCACTTGATCTCCAGCCCTGGTCTGGGATTTGATTAGGAGTTTGCCGCTCAGGTGCTTTAAAAGAGGTGGGGAAAGGAATGCCTCTTGTAGCTCAGTGGGTTAAGAACCCAACTAGTATCCAGGAGGATGTGGGCTCAATCCCCGGCCTTGCTTAGTGGGTTAAGGATCTGGTGTTGCTGTGGCTGTGGTGTAGGCCTCTGCTGCAGCTCTGATTCGACCCCTAGCCTGGGAACTTCTCAGTGCTGCAGGTGCGGCCCAAAAAGAAAGAAAAAGAAATTTTTTTAAATTAAAGGAGATGCGTCAGGAAGGAGGATGAGAGGGGGACGATGAGGGGGAGGGAGGAGATTTGGAAACTGTCTACATGGAGCTCCCCAGAGGGATGGACAGTGGAGCTGGAATTGGGCTCAGACCACATGGGTCAGCCCCAGGCCCCCTTTTACAGAGGAGAGGATGGGGTCCCAGGAGCTGGTGTCCGTGCACAGAGGCAGCTGGAACCCCTCTTTCCTAGAGGAGTGGAGTCAGAGGCTTGGAGTTGAGCTCAGAGACCCTCCCTCCCTGCCTTCCTCCCCGTCCTGCCCGCAACCCCCCACCCCAGTCCCCCTTCTGGTTCTTTTTCCTTTCCCTCTCCCTCTCTTTCCTCCCTCTTTTGGTTTTTGTTTTTTCGACCTTTTTTTGGTCATGCCCTGACTCATCTGAAAAGGGCTTAAGGCAGGGCCGAGGGATTTCAGGGTCTCAGTTGTGGGTGTCAGTGAATTCCTGGATGCGGGCAGTGGGTCAGCAGTCGTAGGAAGTGAAGGGATCTCACCCTTATGACCCAGAGTCCTTCCTTTTGTCCCTGGCCTGGAGCGACACAGTGAAACCTCATCCTCTCCTTCCAGAGTGCAGGGCTTAGTCACCAGGGGACTGGGTGGGAGCCAGTGACTCAATCTCCGCAAATCCCTCTCTGCCTCCTGGGAACACTTTGGGATCCAAGCTACCAGGAGATCCTGGAGTCACTCAGACGGGAGCCCAGCTGCGGCCAGAGCTCCTGTCTCAGACCCCTGAGGAGGATGGGAGCCAGGGGGTTAGACCTGAGGATGCAGACTGAGGGCTTTTAAGAAAACCAGGTACCAGCCAGCCCACTGCTGTCACAGGAACAGCCGCTGCTCCCCCACCGGACTCTGCATCTACCCACATGCTCACTCAGGCAGCCTGGTTAAGTGCACTAGGCTAAGGCTGGGGAGAGACTTTTTAATTTAATTTAATTTTAACTTTTTAGGGCTGCACCTGTGGCATATGGAGGTTCCCAGGCTAGGGGTCCAATTGGAGCTATAGTTGCCAGCCTACACCAGCCACAACAACTCAGGATCCAAGCCGTGTCTGTAACCTTCACCACAGCTCAAGGCAATGCCGGATCCCTGACCCAATGAACGAGGCCAGGTATCGAACCTGCAACCTCATGGATACTAGTCAGGTTCCTTTCCGCTGTGCCACAACGCGAACTCGTGGTAGAGACTCATTCCCCACCTTCACAGGGCCTTTGAATCTTGAAGGAGACACAGACTCACCAACAGGCACTACAGGGTTTCGTAATAAACACCACTGCAGGAAACACAGAAACTCGGGGCATTTGTGAGCTGCATCTCACCAGACTAGGGCCTCCAGGAAGACATCCTGGGAGAGGGGACATTTAAGAGGATGGGTAATAGGGGACGTCATGGACAATGTCCCCTGCAGATTTTTTTTTTTGTCTTTTCTAGGGCCGCACCCATGGCACATGGAGGTTCCCAGGCTAGGGGTCTAACAGGAGCTGTAGCCGCTGGCCTTCGCCACAGCCACAGCAACACGGGATCCGAGCCGCGTCTGCAACCTACACCACAGCTCACGGCAACGCCGGATCCTTAACCCACTGAGCGAGGCCAGGGATCGAACCTGCAACCTCATCGTTCCTAGTCCAATTCGTTAACCACTGAGCCATGACGGGAACTCCCCATGCAGATGTTTGAAGCAAGATGGTGGATAATAAGAAGCAGGCGTATTGGGACGAGGAGGAGGGCGTGGTGCGGCTTGAGGCTGGAGAAGCTGGTGAGGCCCGCGAGGCAGGCAGAGGCTGGGGGCGCGGAGGTTATGACTCTTCCCCTGGATGCGGATGGAGAGGCTCTGAGAGGGCAAAGCCTGGAGACAGAGAGCTCGGGCTTCTGCGTGGTCCGGGCAGAGACGATGGCGGGCTGACTTGGGGCTGGGAGAGGTGGTCGTAACCAGGAGATACTGAAGATGCGGGATTGCTGGGACCTGGATGATGGGCTAGCTGTGTCCTGGGCCACTTCCTGATCCAGTGGTAGATCTTAAGTTGGCTTTTAGTCCCGCTGCCGTGGATCCACAAATGGGGAGACCTCTGGGATGCCCGCCAGCCTCACTTTCTCATCTTCCCCACGGGCTGAAGAGCACACACAGCCAGTCCGTAGATAGTCTTTTTTTTTTTTTTTACTGGGTAGGAATTTGAGGGTCTGCATAACTCTGGACACTTGGAGCCACTCGCCAAGGGCAGGCTGTGTGTTTCAGCAGGTTAAGCCACACTCACAGCCTAAAGCAACAGCCGAGCACTCATGCAGTCATCCCGTTTCTGACTGGCAGGTTGTCCCCGGCATTGAAGTTCTTACCAGACCCGGGGGGTGTACCCCTTGTGTTCAACAACACCTCTTGGGTCGCGTTAGGACCTGTGACGCTGGAGTTAGAATTCAGGTTCGAGTCCTGGCCCTTCCTCTTACTGGCTGCGTGACTTCGGACATTTCAGACCTGTTACGCAGTCCCTGTCATGCTGGGGAAGGGGTGGAGGAGGGCCGAAAGGTGAATCAGGAAGGGTAATTTCAAATAATTAGTGACTCAGATAAAAAAAAAATATTTACTGAGAAGTGTTTTCAAAAAAAAGCATTTATGAGAGAATTGAGAAATACGAATTTTAACTGGGTTCACTACTAATGTTTAAAGTGGGATTAAGTTAAAAAAAGAGTTTTCTCTTTTTTAGAGAGGCATACCGAAGTACTTATGCATGGAATGATATAATGTCTGGGGTTGCTTAAAAATGGTCTAGCAAGTGGGGTGGGGATGTCAGTGAAGCAAAACTGGCCACAGCCAAGTTATTTTTTATTTAGATTTTTTTGGCCATGCCTACAGCATGTGGAAGTTCCTGAGCCAGAGACTGAGCCCATGCCACCGCAGTGACCCCAGTCATTGCAGTGACAACACTGGATCCTAACCCACTGTGCCAACAGTGAACTCCCTAGAGAGTTTTTTATTTTATTTTTTTTTTTTTAAGGGCTGTAACCACAGCATACAGAAATTCCCAGGCCAGGGATCGAATCAGAGTTGCAGCTGCCAGGCTATGCCACAGCCACAGCAACGCAGGCTCTGAGCTGCGTTGGGACCTACACCTGCATGAGCTGCGAAGCTTATGGCAATGCTGGATCCTTAACCCACTGAGCGAGGCCAGGGATCGACACACATCCTCATGGATACTAGTTGGGTTCATTACTGCTGAGCCACAATGGGAACTCCAAGAGAGGTAATTTTTTTTTGGGGGGGGAACCTCATGGTTCCTAGTTGGATTTGTTTCTGCCGTGCCATGAAGGGAACTCCAAAGAGAGGTAATTTTTGAGACCGAGTGATGAATACACAGGCCTCCATTTTAAAAACTGTTTTAAAAGTACTTCAGGGGAGTTCCTGTCGTGGCGCAGCGGTTAACGAATCTGACTAGGAACCATGAGGTTGCGTGTTTGATCCCTGGCCTTGCTCAGTGAGTTAAGGATCAGGTGTTGCCGTGAGCTGTGGTGTAGGTTGCAGACACAACTTGGATCTGGCATTGCTGTGGCTGTGGCGTAGGCTGGCAGCTGTAGCTCCGATTCAGCCCCTGGCCTGGGAACCTCCGTATGCTGCGGGTGCGGCCCTAAAAAAAAAAAAAGCGTACTTCAGGGACTGTTTCTCCTTTTCCCTTGTATGACTGAGGTTGGAAGGTAGAGGTGAAACTGGGGGAAATTGGTTTTCTGTCCTTTCTACACACACTGTCCATTGCTTGTGTTGTTATCTGAAAAACTGGAGGAGAGTGTTGAGCCCAAAGACACAACCAAGCCGGAGATCAGGAGAAGGAAAGGGTTCATTATTTGCAGCAAGTAAGGAGAACACTAGGGATTTTTCCCAAAGCAGTGTCTCCTCAAACAGCAAAATTGGGGAAGTTTTAAGCTAGGGATACATGCATATTCATGGAGGGGTTTGGGGGTGGTGGTGGTTAATGAATGCAAGCTTTAGTTGATTGAAGTCACAAGGGTCAGAAAAGGTCCACATTGGAGTTCCCTGGCGGCTCAGTGGGTTAAGGACCTGGCATTTTCACTGCTGTGGCTTGGGGTTCTGTTATGGTACAGGTTTGATCCTTGGCCCAGGAACTTTTGCATGTCTTGGGCATGGCAAAAAAAAAAGAAAAAAAAATTCCGAGATGGAAATAAAGTTTATTACAAAAAATAAAAAATGTCAACATCATCTTCCCATAGGTTCCAGTTGATCTGGTGGTTACTTAGAGATGACTACTTTTCCAGGCTTTATTAGCGCTTCAGGCTAATCTTTAGGTAGAACTGGGAGTCTTTACAACTTAGCAGTTGTAACAATATAATACTGAGACCAGTTCAAGAGCAAGCACCGCAGCCAGCCTTAGATCACGAAGTGCCTTCAGGAGTTCTCAATGTGGCGCGATGGTTTAATTATCCAGCTCGTCTCTGTGGAGGTGCGGCTTTAATCCCCAGCCTGGTGGAGTGGGTTAAGGAGCCAGCATTGCTGCAGCTGTGGCATAGGTCACAGCTCTGGTTCAGATTTGAACTCTGGTCCAGGAATTTCCATATGTCACAGCTGCGGCAGAAAAACAAAAGAAAAAAAAGCCTTCAGCCCAAAATGGCTTATATTATCTTATGTCAGGAGAGCCGTGCTTGGTTTTCTTTCTCCAGGATGCCCCTACCTTATCTGTTCAGTGTCAGATGCTGGTGTGTAGGCGCCAAGAGACCCCGAGACACAAGCCCTTCCTGCACAGAAGCGAGGGGCCCAGAGCTCCCAGTGGGGGCAGGAGGTCTCTGCCTTACCACCCCTTTTGGGCAATGCCCTTTGGGAGAAAACCTCATCCATCTCTCAAGATTGAGAGTCATCGGGTTCAAAGTCCTTTATAATTATCAGGTAGTCGTAACAACACCTCCTTATCAACAAACAGCGCTGCCCTGAGGGGTGGGGAAAAGCAGGCAGGGAGGAGCAGGGAGGGTGCGAGAAATACCTTTCCAGCTGGACTCCACCCTTATGATTAATCCGAGAGGCAGTGAGGCAAGAGGCCGCAGTGAAAACAATGCAGGAGCCTGGTCCCTTGCCTCCGGCCCCTGCCCTTGAATTTCACGGGGCTCTTCCTCTTCTGCATGTTCAGCGTCCCCCCTCCGCCCACCCAGGGCGAGGCTCTGGTATCAGACTCTAGTTCCTTGTATTTCAGGGGTGCTCGTTTGCTTTTCTCCTTCCTCCTGCGTCCCATCCTTCACGGCCCTGCAGAGGTGGAAACTCGCCCATTCTATGCTCTATGCTCTGCCTGTGGTAGGGAGGATGGGTGTGTCATCTTCCTGGGGGTGGAGTGCAGGTGACAGACCCCCTGGACAGGGAAAGCCATGGGAAGACTGTGGCAGTGGTGGCGGATGTGGTCCGTCTCTCTCTTGCACTGGAGCACGGAACATGTCTGGTATCCGTTTTCCCTTTTGCTATCGAGCGTCTCAAAGAGCGATGAACCCAGGGGTGCTCGGCTGAAGGAAGGGCTGTGTGATACAAAGCGAAGCTTGGAGAGGCCCATCTCATGGCAAAGTTAGGAAAGTGGATTTAAGCCATCAACTATTTCAGCGATTTTTGGTTTTGTTGTTATTTTTATGGCCACACTTGCAGCACGTGGAAGTTCCCAGGCTCAGGGTCAAATTGGAGCTGCAGCTCTATGCCACAGCCTGCTGAGCGAGGCCAGGGATTGAATGGGCATCCTCATGGATGCTATGTCGGGTTTTTAACCTGCTGAGCCACAACAGGAACTCCTATTTAAGTTATTTTTATGCGAACACAGCACACATAATATTCTAACAACTACATAATATTTATTCGTGTATGTATGTATGTATGTATGTCTATTGCATGGACATATATATGTAATTTTTTCCTAATTGCTATGTGAATAAAAATGCTGGAACATGACTATCTCCTCATACTGGAGTGATGATTTTGCATTTTTAAGGGAAACAGGTATTTGGATTCTCTCTGCGTGGAAGAGGGCAGCCCTGGAGGGTCAGCCAGTGATGGCTGATTACTGTGCTCTGCCTTGTGATCTGATCTTGGAGGGACACAGCGGAAGGGGTGGGGGGGGTGTTCTTTTTGTCTTGGGTTGTTTACAGCACTGCCCTATGCTGTGAAGGGCCAGAGAAATCACGTTTATAAGCACTTACGGGTATGTGGTGAAGAAATTCTGAGCTGTTTTTTCTGCTGTAAGGAAAGAAAAGGACTCTGGATATTTTGCACTTTTTCCTGCTTCCTGCCAATTAGAACTCCCTTGAGAGGTAGAACCTGTAGTAGTTAAGACCAGGGATTCTCACCTAGAGCCAGATAACCTGGATGCAAATCCTGCTTCTACCATTTTCTGGCTGTGTGATGTTGGGCAAGTAACTTGACCTCTCCCTGCCTCGGTTTCTTCATCTGTCAAATCAGGTCACTAAGTTTTAGTTGAAATTAAACTAATATGTCTGTATGAAGGGTGATTAGAAGGGTCTCTGACCCATAGTAAAAACAGGCTGGAGTTTCTGTTGTGGCTCAGTGGTGATGAACTAGACTAGTATCCATGAGGATGTGGGTTCAATCCCTGGCCTGGGTTAAGGATCCAGCATTGCCGTGAGCTGTGGTGTAGGTTGCAGACGCGGCTTGTATCCCACGTTGTTGTGGCTGCAGTGTAGGCCGGCAGCTGTAGCTCTGATTAGACCCCTAGCCTGGGAACCTCCACATGCCACAGGTGCAGCCTGAAAAAAAAAAAAAAGGTGCTTTAGCTATTGGTAATATTTTTTGTTGGGTCACCCACTGTTTTTGTCACCCAGGAAAAACAGGTAGCTAATTAAGACTTGCTATGACAGGGAAGACTGCTTTCTGCATTTGGGGGGTTAGTAGAGCCATCCTTACAAACCTTAGTTAAGAAGGGAAAATAACCCTTCTGACATGACAGCAGAGCTGAAGCAAAGGATTTCACAGCTGGGAGGGGGAATGTGGACCTTCTGTGGAGAAATCAATGGTTCAGATAACTCCTCTGGAGTTTCCCTGGTGGCCTAGAAGTTAAAGACTCAGCATTGTCACTGCTGTGGCTCGGGTTCGATCCCTGGCTCTTGAACTCCCCCATGCTGTGGGCCTGGCCAAAAATAAATACGCCAACAAACAAAAACAGGTTACTCCTCTTACCCACCATAGAATGGGATGCTTACAAATAATATCCGAGGCTGGGCCAAAGGTGGGAAAAAACCCAAGACTGATAAATTGTGATTCAACTTCCATAGGCTGTGGGTAAGGCCCTAAAAAGCGAAAAAAAAATTGTAATAATTCGCATCTACTAACCTCAAACTCCTTTCCCACTCCCTCCCTGTCCCTTGGCGACCACAAGTCCATTCTCTATGTCTGTGAGTCTGTTTCTGTTTCATATATAGATTCATTTGTGCCATATTCTATTCTATTCTATTTTTTTTTTTAGGGCCACACCTGTGGTTTATAAAAGTTCCCAGGCTAGGGGTTGAATAGGAGCTGCAGCTGCAGGCCTACACTACAACCACAGCAATGCAGGATCCAAGCCATGTCTTCGACCTATGCCATAGCTCATGGCAATGCCGGATCCTTAACCCACTGAGCGAGGCCAGGGATTGAACCCAAATCCTCATGGATACCAATGGGTTCTTAACCCAGTGAGCCACCATGGGACCTCCTGTGCCATATTTTAAATTCCACACAGAAGTGATACCATATGGTATTTGTCTTTATCTTTCTGACTTACTTCACTTAGTATGAGAGTCTCTAGTAGCACCCATGTTGCTGCAAAATGGCATTATGTTGTTATTTTTTATGACTGAGTAGTATTCCGTTGTATATATACACCACATCTTCTTAATCCACTCATCTGTTGACAGCCATTTTGGTGTTTCCGTGTCTTGGCTATCGTGACTAGTGCTGCTATGACATACAGATGCAGGTATCTTTTTAAATTTTAGTTTTGTCAGGATATATGCCCAGGAGTAGGATTACTCGATCATAAGATAGTTTCTTTCTTTTTTTTTTTTTTGTCTCTTTAGGGCTGCACCCATGGCATATGGAGGTTCCCAAGCTAGGAGTCAGATTGGAGCTGTAGCCGCCAGCCTACACCACAGCCACAGCAACGCGGGATCCAAGCCATGTCTGCGACCTACACCACAGCTCACGGCAACGCCGGATCCTTAACCCACTGAGCAAGGCCAGGGATCGAACCCACAACCTCATGGTTCCCAGTCGGATTCGTTTCCACTGCGCCACGACAGGAACTCCAATTGTTCTATATTTAGTATAAAAGAAGCCTGAATTCCAACTTTGGGATATGAGTAGATCATCTTCTCAGTGTGTTACCTTTCTGGATAGAGTCACTATTCTTTGTCCCCTCTCCTCCCCCAAAAAAGTAAGTTTGTAAGTTCAGGGGCAAAACCCTGGCTAAACATGCAAAATTGTTTCTGAATCATTTTTGGTCCCCTGTGCCCAGCTTTGTGGAGAGATTCACCCCCATCCCAACTTTGCTTTCTTGCAGGACCAGAATGTCCACGACAGCTCCCAGCGGTTGCCGCTCGAACTTGGACCCCAGGTACTTCAGACTGTGCGATCAGAAAGCAGCTTGGGGCATCATCTTAGAAGCGTTGGCCGCCGTGGGGGCTGTGAGCTCGGTGGCCTTCATGATGGCCCTCCTGGTCCTTGTCTGCAAGGTGCAGGACTCCAACAGGCGCAAAGTGCTCCCTGTCCAGTTCCTCTTCCTCCTGGGCGTGCTGGGGATCTTCGGCCTCACCTTCGCCTTCATCATCAGACTCGACGGCAGCACGGGGCCCACGCGCTTCTTCCTCTTCGGCATCCTCTTTGCCCTCTGCTTCTCCTGCCTCCTGGTTCACGCCTTCAACCTGACCAAGCTGGTCCGTGGGAGGCAGGGGCTGCCCTTGCTGGTGATGCTGGGCCTGGCCGTGGCCTTCAGCCTGGTGCAGGACGTCATCGCCGTCGAGTATATCATCCTCACCATGAACAGGACCAACGTCAACATCTTCTCCGAGCTTTCCCCGCCTCGGCGCAATGAGGACTTTGTCATGCTGCTCATCTATGTCCTCTTCCTGATGGTGCTGACCTTCCTTACGGCCTCTTTCATTTTCCGTGGACCCTTCACTGGCTGGAAGAGACACGGGGCCCACATCTATTTCGCCACGCTCCTCTCCGTCGCCGTCTGGGTGGTGTGGATCACCCTGCTCTTGGTTCCTACCCCCGGGCCCCAGTGGGACGACACCATCCTCAGCGCGGCCTTGGTGGCCAATGGCTGGGTGTTCCTGTTGGCTTACATTGCACCTGAGTTTCAGTTGCTCACCAAGCAACGGAACACCATGGATTACCCCATGGAAGATGCTTTCTGTAAACCTCAACTCATGAAGCAGAGCTATGGTGTGGAGAACCGAGCGTATGCTCAAGAAGGAGTCATTCAAGGTACCAAGCCTGGCTGGGTGGAGAAATCCTTATAGAAAACGGGGGAGAATCATAGGATATTATAGCTGTAAGGAACACGCAAGATTATAGGTGCCATTCTCCTAATGGAAAAGATAAGGTCCCGTAGGCTCACATCTTGCTTAAAATCATCCAGCTAGTTAGAGACGAAGCTGGCCTCTGGAGTCTTCATCTAGCACTTTCTCCACAATGCCATGTAGATTTCTCTGAATCAAATCACGGTGGAGGGAGTTCCCATCGTGCCTCAGCACTTAGTGAACTGGACTAGCAACCGTGAGGACCAGGGTTCTATCCCTGGCCTTGCTCAGTGGGTTAAGGATCCGATGTTGCCGTGAGCTGTGGTGCATTTCGCAGAGGCAGCTCGGATCCCGCGTTGCTGTGGCTGTGGTGTAGGCCGGCAGCTACAGTTCCGATTTGCCTCCTAGCCTGGGAACCTCCATATGCCACAGTGCAGCCCTGACAAGACAAAAGACAAGAAAAACAAAAACAAAAACAAAACCACGATGGAGGGAGCAAAGGACTGGAAAAAGCAACAATTAGAGAAATTCCTACAGACAGGTGGATGAGCTGTTCTTTATCAAAGACAACTAGGCAATCCTTCCAGATATGTGGACCCTTTGTAGACTGCAGTACATAAAGCCCAGCCGTGCAGTGACTCCAGAGCACAGAGCAGGGAGAAGGCTCTTTTATCATAAACCAAGGGGGCTTTCCATCAAGTTCCTTAGGGTTTCCATGTAGCCTGAAGAGCTCTATCCTACTGCCTGTCTCTGGCTCCTGGGAGGGAATTTTGCTCTTGCCTGGAGTCATGAGCGGCCAGGCTACACTGACAGCAAAAAAAATAGCTGCCTTTGCTCATACGCCTCTATGTACTGGTCTCTTGGGTTTCGGTCAGTCTCTGGGCCTCATCAGGGAGGGGAGTGAGTTAGGGACAGGAGTGAGGGACCACCAAGGGCAGGTTCATAGCTCTAGCCAGCACATTTCTCTGCTCTCGAAGCCTGTGGTGCGAAGCTTGCTGGTGTTTCTCTCTGCTGCCCTGGTCCCTCCCCTGTGCACTTGCAAGACTGAAGGGAGTGGGCAGAGGAATTTTTATCACCCACCCTCTCCTGTCCATTCCGTCACCTCTGGACTCTGTGTCATTGTTTCCTAACTAGTCTTCCTTCCTTTAAACTTCTTCTCCTTCTGTTTTTTGTCTTTTTGCCTTTTCAAGGGCCGCACCCGTGGCATATGGAGGTTCCCAGGCTAGGGGTCTAACAGGAGCTGTAGCCGCCAGCCTACGCCACAGCCACAGCAACGCGGGATCCAAGCCGCGTCTGCAACTTACACCACAGCTCACGGCAATGCCGGATCCTTAACCCACTGAGCAACGGCAGGGATCGAACCTGCAACCTCATGGTTCCTAGTCGGATTCGTTAACCACTGAGCCACGACGGGAACTCCCTTCCTTTTACCTTCTTTCCATTCTCTGGCCGCTGTCAGCTTCCTCTCCCTAACATACTTCTCTGGCCACCACCCCTTTCTGCCCACATACCTCACTTGCTCCCCCAGTTCATTGCATTGACTGAATCCTTGGTGAACCTTTTCATAGCCCGAACTCCACCGGCACTGAAGCTGTGCTCTCAGTTCAAACAAACCGAGCCCCTGCACTTTCCTGCCTGTGTGTCTGGGCACAAGGAGCGTCTGTCCTCTGTCTGACATGTCCTTCCTTAGCCTCGCCCTTTCCAGAGTCGCTGTTCCCAAGGCGTGCTCAGTCTTAGCTCCGCCCACAGAGCGCTAGACCTTGGCAATGCTCTTATCAGGGTCTTGTCTCATCGCATAGCTATTTGCGTGGCTGTCTTATGTTCCAGACTCTCCAGCGGCAGCCTCAGGGCAGGAATCCTTCTGGCTAATCCTCCTGTTCTTAATGTCTTACCTATGGAGGGTGTTTAGGTATTTATTGAGTAAACTGCACAGGTAAATTTGGTGGGAAATGGATGAATTGCTTTAAATAGCTACTCATGATGAACAGACGTTTACTCGTCTGTTCTGGAGTTTGAATCTCTGTGATTGCCCCCCAATAACTAGAAAACACTTGCTCATACATTCTGTCCATTCACAAGGAAAATTATACCACGTTTCCCCCCTTGTCAGGCAGGTAAAGAAGTAAAAGCCACTCCAGGTACACCTCTGGCCAGATCTTTGAAAAGACTGGTTTCAGGGAGTTCTCGTCGTGGCACAGCGGAAACAAATCCGACTAGGAACCATGAGGTTGCAGGTTCGATCCCTGGCCTTACTCAGTGGATTAAGGATCCGGCATTGCCGTGAGCTGTGGTGTAGGTTGCAGACACAGCTCGGATCCTGCGTTGCTGTGGCTGCGGTGTAGGCCGGCAGCTGTAGTTCCAATTAGACCCCTAGCCTGGGAACCTCCATATGCCGCAGGTGCAGCCCTAAAAAGACCAAAAAAAAGGCAGAAAGGAAGAAAAAACAAGACTGGTTTCAAATGTGCTTTGAAAGTGGTCCTGGGATGAGAGGCGTCTGGAGAGGTTTTGGAAGGCATCTCCCTAGTGATTATATGTGGCTAGTTATTCATTTATTCAACAGTTTGGGGCTGACTCTGTGCCTGGTCCTGGGCTTGAGGATGGTCTCCTTCCTTGAGAAACTGACCATCCACCAGGGAGACAGAATTAAATGAACTGTGTGTCACGCATTGAAAAGTGTCTCAGCTGGGTGAGCACGGGGCGGGCGTGGGGGTGGGGGCAGCGGGGACCGTGGCATTAACCTGCTCCTCTGGCTGTTTCAGGTACCGAGGAGACAGGCGACACAGTCTACGCGCCGTACACCACCCACTTCCAGCTGCAGGTAAATGAGCTTTGTCCTTTTTCATCAGTGGCCTTAGCCCCCCAGGAGCGTGTGTCCTTTGGGAACAGGTGATGTTGCTATTCTGATGGCCCCTGGATGCCACTTGGAAAGGATGACTGGGAGTTCCCGCTGTGGCACGGTGTGTTAAGGATCCAGCTTGTCTCTGTGGAGGCACTGGTTTGATTCCCAGCCCAGCACAGTGGGTTAAGGATCTGGTGTTGCTGCAGCTGTGGTGTAGTCACAGCTCTGGCTTGGACTCGATCCCTGGTCCAGGAACTTCCATATGCTCGGTACAGCCAGGAAAAAAAGAAAAAAAAAAGAAGGAAGAAAGAAAGGGAATTCCCGCTGTGGTACGGCAGAAACAAATCCAGCTAGTATCCATGAGGATTTGGGTTCAATCCTTAGCCTTGCTCAGTGGGTTAAGGATCTGGCATTGCCATGAGCTGTAGTGTAGGTCACAGATGCGGCTTGGATCTCGAATTGCTATGGCTGTGGTGTAGGCCAGCAGCTGTAGCTCCTATCCGACCCCTAGCCTAGGAACTTCTGTATGCCTAGGGTGCGGCCATAAAAAGCAAAAAAAAAAAAAAAAAAAAAAAAGAAAGAAAAGAAAGGGTGACAATGGCTACTTTCTTGCAATCTGCCTCACCAGGTTGGGACAGGAGAGGTGCCTGCAGGGCAGGGGAGGGCTTAGAAGAAGGGGAGGAAATTTCGACTCCTGCCTGGCTGCGGAGCCCCTGATGTGGCTGGGACGTGGCGCGGGTTTAACAACGTGAGCGTTTCCTTTCCAGAATCGGAACTCCCCCAAGGACTTCTCCATCCCTCGGGCGCAGACTCGGGTCAGCCCCTACAGTGACTACGGAGGAAGAAAGGATGTCAGTTAACCGGTCCCGGGAGGTGGGATGAACCCAGCAAGTCAGCAGAGCCAGCGGGGACTTCACGGGGTGCGGGCTTGGCCCCCAGCCTTCTGCGGAAGCTGCACAGAGCGTCGCAGGAGGGTCTTCTGACCTGACGGAGGAGAGGGCCGCCAGGACTGCAGTTCTTAGCCGCTCTGCGGTTGTTCCCTTCGTCCCATCCTTAGGCTGCTTCTCTGGAGTGGGCTTCTCAGGCGACTCAGGGTGACCCCGACCATCCTTGCCGTTTTACGCGCAACTAGGGCTCAGGTCATCCGACCATACGCTGGCTCGTTCAGCCTCAGATGCCAACTCTTGCAGCTCTGGGCCGGTGCTGTGACAATAGCTTGGCCCCCCGAGCCGAGCTGCAAATCTGAGCAAAACCCGCGAAGGCCCACACCCGCATCTTGCTGGTGCCTCCGTTTGTGCCTGGATGGGCGGGGCTGAAAGTCACCCTAAACTGGCTCACCTCTGTCCCAGCGCCGATTCACACCCAGACTCACCATCCGTCCCCAGACGCTTCACCAGGAGTTCTGCCCGGGCCCGCCAGCAGACCAGCCTGACTGCTCTTTGCCAGGAGAACGCGTGCGCTGTTTGGCTCTAAGTCCCGGCGCTGATTTCCCCGCCCCCCGCCCCGTCCCCTTGCTCCTCAGCCTCTGTAAATAGCGTTTCTGGACGTGGGTATTGTCCACACACGAGGGGAGTGTTCCTTGTAAAATAAGTTATTCACTGCTCTTCCCTGGAGATGCAATAAAGGTGTGGTGGCAGTTCTTTGGCTGTGGCTGCAGCAGGGTGACCGGTGCGCACTAGACACAGGGACAGTCTGCAGCCCCTCGTCTTCACGTGGGAGCTGCAGTTCCAGGTTCACGTCCACTGGGTGTGGATTGCTCTTGCCTCGCGTCTTTCCTTGGGGGGGGGGGCGGGGAGCCAGGAAGGGTCCTGGACCCGAGGGTTTGCTGTGGGCAAACAGGAGTGGCCACCTTGGGATGGAGCTGGGCAGCCCATGTCAGACAGGGAGGAGCCCTCAAAGCCAGGTTCACGTTTCACCTGAGGTTTAACTGTAGCAGGGGAGAAAACCAGATCCCTAATTTGACAGAACTGGTTCATATTATCTCTCGGAAGAGACAGGGTAGCTAACAATTATCATTTACTTAATCCCAGGCACGGCTCTGAGGGGCAGGGCAATAGAAAATTGCATTTGGGTGGAAAAGGAAAAAAAAAAAATCCCCATGCACAGAAACGGAACGACACTTAGAAGATTGTAGCTGAATTAGAGAGTCACCTCCCCAGGGCCTGCTGCTCCGCTTCTCATCACAAAGAAAGCCTGGTATGGGGAGGTTGGAGGGGCATTAATGGGCTGCTGAGTTAAGGACACTTACATCCCACAGACATTTAGTTGACTGTTGCTCACACGGCTTTGCCCTAACATTAGTCTAGTTTTATGTTGATAAGGGGAATTACAAGTGATGATTTGCATTCTTCTAGACTATTCAAGTTTTCCAAAGAGGCCATAACCCAGTGAAGTTTTTTTTTCTTTCCTTTTTTAGGGCCGCACCTGCAGCATATGGAAGTTTCCAGGGTAGGGGTTGAGTCAGAGCTGCAGCTGCCAGCCTAGGCCACGGCCACAGCCACGCAGGACCTGAGTGGCGTCTGCAAGGTATGCCACAGCTTTGTGGCTATGCCTGATCCTTAACCCACTGAGCGAGCCAGGGATTAAACCCAAATCCTCATGGAGACTGTGTCAGGTTCTTAACCCGATGAACCACAATAGGAATTCCCTAGTGAGGTTTGTTGTGAGGAGAAAGCAATATCATTTCATGTATGTTATCTCACAGTGTAGGTACATAAGAAATACATATTTCCTCCCGTCTTTTCTTTCCGTCTCTGTCTCCACCCATCAGCCAAGCAAAGGGAGCTGAGCAAGAGGTAAAGCCACAAAACACTCTAGCTTTGCTTTCTTATTTTATTTATTGATTTATTTTGGCTGTGCCCATGGCATATGAAAGTTCCCAGGCCAGGGATTGAACCCGTGCCACAGCAGTGACAATGCTGGATCCTTAACGCACTGCATCACAGGTGAACACCTAGGTTTGCTTTCTTATTAAGGTCTGTGGCCCCATGACAGCCGACGTCAGGTCAACCTTTTCAAAGACAGAAGAGGGAATGGAAATGGCATCCATTGCTGGAAATTGGTTTCTCTTCTAGGAAATAGAGTTTGGACCAGTGGACCCTTCTCACACTGGGTTCTTTTCTTGCCAGGTGGTAGAAGAAAGTCATTCCCTGCCACCGCCCATCAGATGCTAACTTGGCTTCAAGTCTCTGTCTTCTGCACATAAGTAAACTTTTTCATTACAATAAGGACATGTCAAGAACTGGAGGTTTGGTCCTCTGAAAATTATCCTCTTAGAGAAGAGGGTTTCAAAAGCCTTCTTGTAAGTCTCCATCTCCACCTGGGCTGAAATAGATGGTGCGAATTTAGCCCAGCCCGGTCCTTCAGTGACGCCAGTTGGTTGATGAATGGGAACCAAAATGGCATCTCCTTGGAACTAAATGGGTGATAATGAAATGAAGCTCAGCAGCCTTCCCCTCATCTTTCACTGTCAGATGAGAGGATCATCTCTCTGCCTCTCATTTAGGCTGAGGCCGCCCACAGCTGCCATACCCCCTGGGGCCACTGGATGGCGCTGAAACCTCAGGCATCCGCCCTCAGGGATTCGGCGAATGCCTACCTACAGCCGCTTCAGTGGGCTTGAGGCAAATCCTGCCCAGTCTGAGAGGCTTGAATCTGTGAGTTGTTGCGTCCTCCCTCCCACCGTCTTTGGAGAATCCATTCTGCATCCCTTTTGCCGGAGCTTCACTGCCCTGTGTCTTATTGTTGCAAAACTCTCCAAGGTATTTCCAGCTCATTTACATACAGCCCGGCATCTTTACAGATAGTACTCTCACAGGGTGTTGTTCTCATGTCGACAAGCGTTTTTGCGATGAAAACATTGACTTTGGGCAGGACAAGTCTGCCAAAGCAAAGAGCACAGCCTGGGCCCGGAAATACTGCAGTAAATCCGTCCTCGCTCCTTTCCCCAGCATTCTGGGTTTTCTCCTTTAATTTCTATGCTGGACCTCAGTGCCCCGCCCATCTTTTCCTTCTTGTCTACTTCCTTCTGCTGCTCCCGACTTTGCAGGTTTACTACGGCCCCAGCCCCAAACCCAACCTGAAACTTGGCCTGAGGAGTGCCTGTTGTGACTCAGAGGGTTAAGAACGCGACAATAATATCCGTGAGGATTCAGGTTCCATCCCTGGCCCAGCTCAGTAGGTTAAGGATCTGGCATTGCCACAACTACAGCGTAGGTTGCAGATGTGGCTCAGATCCGGCATGGCTGTGGCTGTGGCTGTGGCTGTGGCTGGAAGCTGTAGCTCCAGTCCACCCCTAGCCTGGGAACTTCCATATGCCACGTATTCAGCCCTAAAAATGAAAAAAAAAATGCATAGGATGATTTCATAGAATGATTTCAGAGTTGGAGGTGGCAGCTTCAGAAACAATCTCTTTTTTTGCTTTTTTTTTAGGACTGCACTCGCGGCATATGCAGGTTCCCAGGCTAGGGGGTCGAATCGGAGCTGTAGCTGCTGGCCTGCGCCACAGCCACAGCAACGCCAGATCTGAGCCGTGTCTGCGGCCTACACCACAGCTCACAGCAATGCCGGATCCTTAGCCCACTGAATGAGGCCAGGGTTCGAACCCGAAACCTCATGGTTATTAACTGGATTCGTTTCTACTGAGCCACCACGGGATCTCCAGAAAAATCTTTCTCAAGAGTTCATTGCTGAGATCTGGGACCTGGGAACTCTCTCCCCTCAGTGTGTAGCCTGCTGTCTTTGGAAATTCTCTGGTTCACCTGTGGTCCTTTTCTGGCATCCGTTGCATCTGCATCTGGGCAGACAATGGTTTGCCCCCTTGGCTTCAGGGTTTCCAGGCATGCAGAGGAGTCTGTGTGGCAGAGGATGGGTGCCTGACCCTGATTTCTGCAACCCCCTGGCCGCTACCACTTCCTTGGTCCTTGGGAGCGGAATACTCCAGTGCCTGAAATGCGGCACTTGAGGTTAGAGAGCTTCCTTAGTCAGTGTCCAGAGCCCTCCTTTTACAGAGGAGGGAATTCAGGCCTAAAGGGTTTAATATAACCAGACCCAGATTTATGGTTCTGTGTTCTTTTTATCGCCAATACTTGTGTAGTCCATTTTAGACAGTTCCCCCTCCCCCCCCCCCGCAAAGGGTTGTTTGAGGAAAGAATAAAATGACTGTGTTTAGCATATATTTGAAGTTCCTCTCTCATTTTCCTTTGCCTCCCCAATGCCCCCGATTTCTCCTTCAGTCATCCCTCCCCTGGCATGGAAGCTGTGGGAAGAGGGACCTGGTAAGGGCCGGTGATTTCTGGGTCACCCCAGGTCACTGTCCTGCAACCTCCAAGCCACGCAGGGCTGCAGGGCAAGGCAGAGTTCATCCTTCAGGTCTCGGTGATAATCCTTCCTCTTCCTTGAGTCCCATCCCGAGTCAAAACCCATACCCAGCACCTCTTCTGTTCCTTTGCCTGAAGTTATAGCTCCCTCTGCAATCTCTTCCTCCCTATGCGTTTTTTTCTCTCTTCCTGCCTGCCTTCCTTCCTTTCTTCCTTCCTCTCTCTCCCTATCCCTCCATCCCTCTTTCTCTTTCTTGCTTTCTTCCTTTCTTTTCTCTCTTCCTCCCTCCCTCCCTCCTTTCTTTCTCTCTTTCTTTCCTTCCTTCCTTCCTTCTCTGCATGCAAGGACCAGGGATCGAACCCACACCACAGCAGTGACAACGCCAGATCCTTAACCCAATGAGCCACCAGGGAACTCCATGGATTTTTTTATCAGCTCAATTAAAAGAGATCTGAGAAGCGCACGTAGCTGTGCGCTGAGCTCTGGACACGGTGGCAGGGTCTGGCTTCATACCTTGTGATAATGTAAAGAAGGAATAATTCCAGATCAATGGTTTTTTGGCTGCCCTGGAAGCACATGAAAGTTCCCAGGCTAGAGACTGACTCTTAGCAGCAGCTTCGACCCATACAACAGCTGCAGCAACCCCAGATCCTTGACCCACTGTGTTACAGTGGGAACTCCTCAGCATGATATCTTTAGGAACAAGATACCTTCATGAAAAAGGCAGGGATAATGACCATGGCGTTAGAGGGAGTTATTCAGTCAAATATCCAAGAAAAGATCATTTATCAGATGGAGGTCTTCTAGCGGTTTCTCACAAGGCTCTGTTTTTTGTTTTGTTTTTGTTTTTTTGGTTTTGCTTTTTAGGGCCGCACCCAAGGCATATGGACTTTCTCAGGCTAGGGGTTCAATCAGAGCTACAGCTGCCTGCCTGCGCCACAGCCACAGGAACGTAGGATCCGAGCCACATCTGCGACCTACACCACAGCTCATGGCAACGCTGGATCCTTAATCCACTGAGCAAGGCCAGGGATCTGACCTACAATCTCATGGTTCCTAGTCTGATTCATTTCCACTATGCCACGACAGGAACTCCAAGGCTCTATTTTTGAATCTGTTTGTATAACGTCTTTATTGACCACTTTGGATAAAAATAAAGCGTATTGAGTTTCTGTCGTGGCGCAGCGGAAACGAATCTGACTAGGAACCATGAGGTTCGATCCCTGGCCTTACTCAGTGGGTTAAGGATCTGGCGTTGCCGTGAGCTGTGGTGTAGGCTGCAGACACAGCTCAGATCCCACGTTGCTGTGGCTGTGGTGTAGGCTGGTGGCTGTAGTTCTGATTTGACCCTCAGCCTGGGAGCCTCCATGTGTTGCGGGTGCGGCCCTAAAAAACAAAAAGCAATAACAACAACAACAAAAATTTCTCAAATTTTGTACATAACCCAAAATTGGGAAAGTGTGAATTATAAAACCAGATTCAAACGTACTGCAGTAGACTGGATTAAAGATCCCAGACTGAGAATTTAGTGTAATAGATGCAAATGTATTCCTGCCTCCAAAATAAATTATGTAAGTATGAGCTGGAAAGGCTTAGTTTAACAGTGGTTCTTTTTTTTGGTTTTGTTTTGTTTTTGGCCATGCCTGGGGCTTATTCCTGGACCAGGGATTGAACCTGCATCACCACTGCCACAGCAGTGACAATGCCAGGTCCTTAATCGCTAGGCCACCAGGTAACTCCTGTGGGGAATTCTGTGTTAGTAGTGAGGGCGCACTAATACTGTCCAGGCCTCTGGAATTCACTTGCCAAGTTATTGTTCTTGGGGTTTGAGTCCAAGAACCCTTTATTTTTTTATAATGATTTTTATTTTTTCCATTAAAGCTGATTTACAGTAAGAACCCTTCATGGGTTGTGGGTTTGGGCACCCAAACACTCCCTTTGCCCTCGGGTGAAAATAAGACCGTCTCCACCACTTGGATGAACCCTAACCCCTTAGTAGGTGTTATTTTTTGGTGTCATAATCCACTGCCTGGCCGGTAGTTGTATATTTTTTTTCATTGCTTAATGATTTTTATTACAGTTATAGGTGTACCGGTAGTTGTATTTTGCAGAAACCTTCTTCACAGCCTCGCTGTGGAATGGAGGGTGCCTTGTGAACAGAGTCTGTGCGGTATTTAATTCCGGTTTCCTGGGGGCATGATGACGATGAGGTAGACGTCTTTGCAAAGACACGAACTTCATAAAAACCAGCGTGCCCTCCCCTGCCCCCCACCTCTCATCTCCGATACATGCACTCAGTGCCTGGAATAGGGCCTGCTTTAGTTCTTTACACAGAAGCTAGTTATTTATTTATTTATTTATTTATTTATTTATTGGCTTTTTAGAGCTGCACCTGTGGCATATGGAGATTCCCAGGCTAGGGGTCTAACAGGAGCTGTAGCCGCCTGCCTTCACCACAGCCACAGCAACGTGGGATCTGAGCCGCATCTGCAACCTACACCACAGCTCACGGTGACGCCAGATCCTTAACTCATTGAGCAAGGCCAGGGATCGAACCCGCAACCTCATGGTTCCTAGTCGGATTTGTTTCTGCTGAGCCACGACGGGAACTCCAAAAGCTATCATTTTTAAGTACAAAAACTACTAGTCTGCGTGTCTCTTGAAGGTGATTCACTCCACGAGGAGAACACTATGATCTGTAACGCTCAGGAAAATCCAAAAGGTTTGTGGGTTGCACCAGTGTACCCCAAGCTTGGCTGTCTGAGTGACGAGCCCGTGAACTCTGTGAACACCTGGGAATCTGGACTTGGCTAGTTGAGAGAGACAGAGACAGACAGAGACAGGGACAGAGAGAGAGATACAGAGACACAGAGAGAGACGAAGAGACAAGAGAGACAGAGACTGAAGGGAGGAGGACCAGGGCTGAGCCGGGGAGAAAGCGTGGGAGTGGGGGCGAGGAG
This sequence comes from Catagonus wagneri, assembly GCA_004024745.2. Taxonomy (NCBI): domain Eukaryota; kingdom Metazoa; phylum Chordata; class Mammalia; order Artiodactyla; family Tayassuidae; genus Catagonus; species Catagonus wagneri. The sequence continues at coordinate 7,361,961 of PVHT021183648.1, forward strand.
ATGGGGGGAGAAGGCTGATAGGTAGAAGGTAGGCTTGTAACAGCAACAAAATGATGGCAAAATAATGAAGAAAAGAATAGTATCCTAAGGGGAAATGAAAGTTAAGGACTTAAGAATCAGAAATTCAAGAAAAACAGGAGTTCCTGTCATGGCTCAGCGGTTAGCAAACCCGACCAGCAACCATGAGGACGCAAGTTCGCTCCCCGGCCTCGCCTCGCTCAGGGTTAAGGATCTGGCATTGCCGTGAGCTGTGGTGTAGGTCACAGATGCAGCTCAGATCCTGCGTTACTGTGTCTCAGTGTAGGCCGGTGGCTACAGCTCCAATTCAATCCCTAGCCTGGGAACCTCCATATGCAGTGGGTGCAGCCCAAAAAGACCAAAAAAAAAAAAAAGAAATTCAGGGAAACATTGACACAAATTCCAGTGTCATGAACTGTCTCTGAAATTGGGCAGATGGGTTTGACCTCATCATAGAACTTCCTAATAGCCATTAGGAATGGCTATTTTTCCCCTAAGTTCCCAGAAATTCCCTGAATCATGAAAGAGGGGGGACAACGGGAGAACAGCCTCTGAGGGCACAGACCTGGGCACGTGCAGAAGGTGGTTCTGCCCTGACACCCCCTCTGCCACCCCACCCCCCCAAAGATGCTAGCTGGGTCCCCTGGTCCTTCCTCTCCCCTTCACATCTGGGGCAATGTCACACCAAATTAGAAATTGTATATGTTCCCAGGTCACTGGGGCATGTGTGTGTGTGTGTGTGTGTGTCTGTGTGTGTGTCTGTGTGTGTGTGTGTCTGTGTGTGTGTGTGTTTATTGCATTTAATTTTAGGAGAAAATAAGATTATAGGAAGAAAAAGAGTTCTTCCTTTTTTTTTTTCTTTTATTTTTTTGGCTGAGGCTGAGACATGCAGAAGTTCCTGGGCCAGGGATGGAACCTGCCCCATAATAATGACAACACCGGATCCTTAACCCACTGAGTCACTAGGTTTTTTTTTTTTTTTTTTGGTTTGTTTGTTTTTTGTTTTTGCTTTTTTTTTTTTTTGCTTTTTTTAAAAGGGCCTCACACACAGCATATGGAAGTTCCCAGGCTAGAGGTCACAGCCACAGCCACAGCAACAGCAACTCGGATCTGAGCCTCATCTGCGACTCACACCACAGCTCACAGCAACGCCAGATCCTTAACCCACTGAGTGAGGCCAGGGATCGAACCCACATCCTCATGGTTCCTAATCAGGGTTGTTACCCACTGAGTCACAAAAGGAACCCCTGTTTTTTTTTTTTTTTCCAATCAGTTCTGCGTAAAGTGTAAATGGAGTTATTCTGGTCTCCAAATATCTTTTCCATCAGCTTGTGCGAGTCTCTGAAATCCCCAGTTCGTGTGTGAGGTGTCAGCTGGCATAAGCACATATGCGCACACACACACACACACGTGCACACACACACCCCTACCCATGTACAGATCCACACATCAGATGTAACTGTAAGGGACAGAGAGTCATTCCCACAAGTGAAGCGAAACCAGTATCCTATGAGAAGGGGTGCAGGCCACCAACTGTCCCTTCCTTAGGGCGTACTTTGCATCCCCGTGACCTTGGTTTCCACCATCTTCCTCATGTACCTCTAGGGTGTGTCACAATCACAGGGCACGACCTCACTTTCTGCAGCTTCCCAGAGCCCCGCTTTTCTCAGGGTGTCCCTTCAGCCAGAAATGCATTCCAGTCTGAAAAACCCTCCGATATAGAGAGAAAAAATTTAAGCATATAATCTATGTACCTAGTCGAGGTTCATTCCAAGTAGGTTTTCACAAGACAGTTTGGTTTGTGCCTAAAACCTTAAGTGGGGCCTTCTAATCAATTCACCCACTGCGACGCTTAGAAAGTGACACAGGGAGTTCTCGTCATGGCTCAGTGGTAACGAATCCAATGAGTATCCATGAGGACACAGATTCGATCTCTGGCCTTGCTCAGTGGCTTAAGGATCTGGCGTTGCTGTGGCTGTGGTGTAGGCCAGCAGCTGCAGCTCCAATTGGCCCCCTAGCCTGGGAACTTCCATATGCCATGGGTGCAGAGCTAAAAAAGACAAAAAAAAAAAAAAAAAAAGAAAAAAAAAGAAAAAAAGGGAAAAAAAGAAAGAATTATGGCATCTTGCTCAGAGAGACCACTGTCAGATTCCCTCTAGTCTGCTCTGGTGTCTTTGGTGCCATTTATCTGTAAATAATTGTCAGGAATTTCTTCTGATTGATCATTAGCTTGTGTTTGTTTCCACACAAGCACACGTCAATCTAACATGATAAAAGTTATTTGCAAGCCTGAGTCTTGGAGGAAAGAAAGGAAATTCTTCCCTTTGGGGGCTGAGTGCATTTCATCACGTCCAAGTTTTATTTCCCTGAGGCTTTTCTTTGTCAAGCTTGGGAAAGTGCTGTTTCCTAGGAGAACCATGTAAGAACAAACTTCAAATATGAGAAAAAGAGAAAAGCATTGCCCAAAGCCAAAAAATCAGAGAAGCATTTTAGATTGATCTCCCCAAAGATCAATGGCAATCTTTTTTTTTTTTTTTTCTTCTCAAGTGCATTACTTTCCTAAACTGGCTTGAACCAAATGGATGAACAAGGACCTTTCAGACTGCATAAACCCAACTGGAAATAGATGAGAGTGCCAGCCAACAGGCTCAGAACAGATTTATCTTCCTAAATTTCAAGGCAGTGAGCTGCTTCTGGCAACATTTCCTCTTAGGAGGACTGAGCGAGTGTGTCCTGGATTGGAACTGGGTGGGAGTGGGTGAGGTTCTGTGGGCTGCAGCAGACGTGGGTGCGGCAGGCTGAACCCTATCACTGGACAAGGGGAGAGAGCGAGATGCAAATGCGAAGCTGAATGTTCTCAGGGACAGGACCGACTCACAAAACTTTTCCATTGATTATGCCGTATTACGCTGATCGCTTTCTGCCTTCCTGAGCCAAATTGGAGAAGCCTGGACAGAGCAAAGAGGAAGCCTTCTCTGGTCAACAGAACAAAGCTTCCCAAACTCTGGGTATGTGTCGAAAATGCAGAGTCTCAGTGCCCCCTCCTGGAGGCTCTGATTTTAAATAGGTCCGGGCCCAGGTATGAAAAACACGAATCCCAGCTGATTCTTCTGATTGGGCAGCTCTGGGAGAAACATTGGAAATTTAACCACATCTTTCCCTCATTTTCCTTTTTTTTTTTTTTCCTTTTTAGGGCCGCACCTACAGCATATGGAGATTCCCAGGCTAGGGGTTGAATCGGAGCTGTAGCCGCCGGCCTACACCACAGCCACAGCAACGTGGGATCCGAGCAGTGTCTGCAACCTACACCACAGCTCAAGGCAATGCCTGATCCTTAATTTGCTGAGCAAGGCCAGGGATTGAACCTTCAACCTCATGGTTCCTAGTCGGATTTGTTAACCGCTGCGCCCGGACGGGAAATCCTCCCCCTCTGTCTTTACTGCAAGTCCACAGACTTGTATTCACCTGTGCGTTTCCACTTTCCACAGCTGGTTCAAAACCACTCACTCGCGGTCCTGTCCCTCCCCAGATCTGTCTTTCCTCCCAACCCTTTATCTCCGTTACCTCTGTTAGAGTGGAAGCATCAGCTTATGAGTTATCCAGGCCAGGATCCTGATTCCAACCGCTTCCTCATTCCCTCCCTCTAAGCCTAAATAGCTGTTTAAGGCGGTGGTTTGCAGGCCTGGCTGCAAAACAGAATCATCTGGAAAGATGTTAAAACAGGCCCAGGCCTGGGCTCTGCTCCCAGAAATTCTGATTTAATTGGCCTGTGGTGAGGTCAGGCCATGGAGAGCTTTTCAGACTTCCCACATGATTCTAACAGGCAGCCAGTGTTCCCTCTCCACCCTCTGTTCATCCGCTTCCATCAGGCAAATCAGATAAGCAGGGCTGGGGCCTGAAACTCTTAAAACTTGGGCACAAAATTCAAGGGAGCGCCCAGACCCTCAGTCATCAAGATAAATCACAATGTTAAAAAAAAAAAAAAATCAAACTTAGTGCAAAAAGTCCAGGATTGACAACACATCGAAGTTTTATTAAAACAGGCTGCTGGGGTGTGTTTGTTTCACGACCCTGCGTTATTTGGCAACAGGAACAATTGTTTCCAAGCAGGCTGTGCCTCCCAGGCTGGTGTGGCTATCACCTCCCACTCAGGGATTTATGGGGGTTGACAGAGGCGTGGAAACATGTTGGGCAATGGAGGACTCTAGAATTTTTTTTTTGCCCCCCCCTTTTTTGTCGTTTTTAGGGCCGCACCCCCCGCATGTGGAGTTCCCAGGCTGGGGGTCTAACAGGAGCTGTAGCCGCCGGCCTATGCCACAGCCACAGCAATGAGGGATCCGAGCCGCGTCTGTAACCTACACCACAGCTCACGGCAATGCCGGATCCTTAACCCACTGAGCAAGGCCAGGGATTGAACCCGCAACCTCATGGTTCCTAGTCGGATTCGTTAACCACTGAGCCACGATGGGAACTGCTTAAACATGTCCTTTACATTTTTTTTACCCAAAAGGGCAGAAGGTCAAAACTTTTGGTCATTCACTAGGTGCTGGTTTGTGCAGAGACCCTCGCTCAGTACACACATTTCTAAAAGGAGCAGCTAATCTGAGTGTAGCAGGAGAAAAAAAAAAGGACAATGGAAACTTGGGCAGAGTGTGAGAAGCTGAATAGCAGCTGAACACTTAGATTCTAGTTTGTTCTGCTTCTAACAAGCCATATTATTTTGAATAAGTCCCCTTCTTCCTCATAAAAGGAAGTGTAACAGGAAGAACAGAACTAACACCATGTTGAAACTGCCTCTCATTCTTTGGCTTGTGTACTACATTACTTTAGCCCTGAATGTCAGGCGTTAGACATTAGAGAAATATTGCTTGTGCTTAAACGGCTCATTAGGTTCCTTGCAGAAAGTTCCCATCCCACAGATCCGGGTTAGCTATGTCTATTACTTCTTGAAGATAAGTTCGACTTCAGCCTAGAAACTCTGCAAATAAGCAGAGATAAGAATAGTAAAGTAAAAATAACTGCTAGCAACTTGAAGTTTTTCAGGAGACTTGTGATCCAGCCTAGGTGAGCAAGCAGAAGAACAAAGAAATGTTATGCTTCCCTTGAAGACCTCACGGCTCCTAGAACTGTAATCCCCAACCCCCACTTTTCCTTTAATTCTCTGGAACCCTCCCACTTACCCTTTTCCCTGAGCATAAAAAGAGGCTGGATTCTACTCCAAGTTAAGATGGATCTTTAGGACATTAGTCCATCTTCTTGGTGTGCTAGCTTTCTGAATAAAGTCTCTGTTCCTTGTCCCAATACTTGTCTCTGGGTTTGCTGGCCTGTTGGGTCATGAGCAATATAAGCTTGGGTTCAGTAGCAGAGGGAGTGGTGTTCCTGAAATTCTCTGCACTGTGTTATCCCCAACCCCCCCAAAAGAATAAGCTCTGTCAGAGCAGTGTTGTGTAACTTAGCTGCCTAGGGCTGAGTCTGAGAGCAGTTCTTGGCACCTAGCTGGTGCTCGGGAAATACCCACCTACACTGTACATCAGTCATTAAAAAGGCCACTTTTCAACGTATGGAGTCTTAACTATTTTTCAAAGTGCTTTCACATAGCAAGTGCTCAGTACTCACTGGTCTGAAATATCACAGGTAGTGCTCAGAGGTGCATGCTTTGCTTGTTAATACAGAGATACAGGCAAAGAGAAGCCTGGGAGAGTGGGAGAGGGGTGGCATGACCATCAGAAGGCCCAGCCCCCCACGAACTACTGTGTGACTTTGGGCAAGTCATTCCATTTCTCAGAGGCTCTGTTTTCTCATCTGTGAGGTGGGTGACTGAATCAGACCCTAAGAACTCTTTGGGCAGCACGTCTCAGACTCTGGTCCTATGACACCGATGACATCTAACAAAGAGGTCTCAAGGACAGATGACTCCTCCGGGAAGGATGTGAGGCTGCATGAGGAATGAAGGCAAAGTAATTAAAGCAGAGGCGTCAAGGCATTAGAAACATCCAGACAGGCAGACTCTGCTTTTCATGTGCACCCCCCTGAAGTACTTTATGAGCATCAACTCGGGTGGCTCCTCCTTTGCTGTTACTGGTTCATCAAAGCAGGTCACTGACCTCAGTCACGCCTGCCACCATTCTCACTGTCACAGGGGTGCTCACACCTTGGGAGAAACCTGCCAGATTTCACGCCCATGAGACGTCCAATGGATCCTGAACGTTCTGTTATCACTTTTTTGCAAATTCTGGGTATTTAGGGGGCCTTTCATAAAAAGTGACTGGAGGAGTAATCCAGGAGTAAGTTACTGCTGACGTCTATACTTTGTCATAATAGCATGACCCTAATTGCATCGAACAAGGGTCTTTTGGTCCTATTAAGAGGTGGCAATTTGATCTAGCATTGCTAGGGAAGGGGATCTTTCAGTTACACGAATGAAGAAAGAGACTTGTAGTCATGGAAGGGTGGCCAGCAAGACTGTAATTATGCTCACAAGGGCAGTGTCCAGGCGGATGGAGAAGACGAGGAGGCAGGGAAGGAAGGAGAGGCCGATGCTTTGTCGGTAGACGGGCTCTCCACTGGCCCATCAGGGCTATGTGAAGATGGTCTTCTGAGTTTTCACTTCCCATGTTTCCTGTTGACATCATAATACTGCATCTTGCCTGGGGCTTAGTTTAGCCTGTGCGATGAAACACTCCTCTGAGGGATCAACAGTCTGTGAAGGAAGAAATGCCATTGTCAACTTTCCGAGCCAACACAGGGAACGATACACTCTAGAACTATGCTTGAAATAGTATAATTTCAGCAGTTCCTGTTGTGGTGCAGCGGAAACGAATCTGACTAGGATCCGTGAGGACACTGTTTCGATCCCTGGCCTCGCTCGGTTGGGTTAAGGATCCGGCATTGCCGTGAGCTGTGGTGTAGGTTGCAGACGCGGCTTGGATCTGGTGTGGCTGTGGCTGTGGTGTAGGCCGGCAGCTGTAGCTCCGATTGGACCCCTAGCCTGGGAACCTCCATATGCCACGGGTTTAGCCCTAAGAAAAAGCAAAAAAAAAAAAAGAAATATTATAATTTCACCATTACTGCATCCCCTGTTAATAAAAAAGAAAACAATGCTGAGGCTGCCCATATCAGAACTACTCTATATTCTTCCCTCTTAGCCATTAACAAGAATCTTTTTGCAAGATCACTAGAAATTGAAAGGAATCCAAGAAATTCTTGGCAGGGATAGCAGAGATTTTCTCATAGTGGAAATTTTCTCTGGAGGGTTAATTACAACAAATGCTAGAGGTGTGTACTGGGTCCATGTGTCCTTCGGGAAAAGGCAGTGCCTCAGATAACAGACCAGAGGGATTAACCTAGTTAGAGCTGCCTGATGCATTCATTGATCAGTCTGAGCATGGCTTTCCCTCTTGGACCTTAGTGATTTCTGATCCTCATGCTACAACTGTGTCCCAAAGTGGTATTTCCGTTTTTTTTTTTTTTTTTTTTAAGAGCTGTACCTGCCACATATGGAAGTTCCTAGGCTAGGGGTCGAATTGGAGCTATAACTGCCGCATACACCACAGCCACAGCAACATGGGATCTGAGCTGCGTCTGTGACCTACACCACAGCTCACGGCAACGCCAGATCCTTAACCCACTGAGCGAGGCCAGGGATCAAACCTGCATCCTCCAGGGGTACTAGTCGGGTTTGTTACCGCTCAGCCACAACGGGAACTCCATATTTTTTGGCTTTTGGGAATCTGTGTCTTCAAGCCTTTGTAGCACCAATGCAAGTTGCCCCAATTCCGCCCCAATTCAATCCTCTGTTTTTGCAAGCGAGGATTAAAATGGTATGCCCATCTGGGCGTCCAGATGATGCCGACAGACCCAGCCCAGTTCTTGGGGCAGGCTGGGCTGCTGGAGCGAGACAGTGACTCAGAGAGGCAGCCAGTGTGGCCAGGAAATTCATTTAGACAACCGATCCTAAAAGTGGATCTGGCAGTCATATTTACAATCCCCCGCTGTCCCCAAGGCAAAAACTTGCTCCTCTTCACCCTCAGCAAACCCTTCAAGTTGCCTTTTCTTTCAGTGACATACACCTGCATCAGACTATATTGTTTTCTTCTTTTTTTGTTTTAAGGGCCGCACCTGTGGCATATGGAAGTTCCCAGGCTAGGGGTCCAATCGGAGCTGTAGCTGCCGGCCTCCACCACAGCCACAGCGATGCTGGATCCTTAACCCACTGAGCAAGGCCAGGGATCAAAACCGCATCCTCATAGATACTAATGGGGGTGCATGTCCCACTGAACCACAATGGGAACTCCTGCAAATATACTGTTGATGGCGATGGCTGCTGGGGACTGGGGTGGAGGGTGGGGGGCTCAGCAGAGGCAAAAGGCACTTAATCCCTGGTATGGATTAAGTCTGGATGGTTCAAGCTCCACATGCCTGTAGGGGTGACCCTGCCCTGCCTGCCTGTCTTCGCTCAGGTCAGTACAGCTGTTGAAGGTGAAGCGCAGACAAGCACATTTACCTGCAGCTGAGTGGGGGAACCATATGAGGTTAATGCTACATCCTCCTCGACTCCATCACTGTCTCGGGCTGAAAGCCAAAGGAGGGAGGGCTGGGTTAGTGTCAGAGATTCATCTGGAAACAGCACATGAGGACTATGCGATTCAGGGGCTTGCAGAGAGGCTCCTGGCCCTTTAAAAAGGAATTCTCAGCTGAGGCTGTTTGTTTTTGTTTTTTTTTTTTAATTTATGATTTAAAAAAGAGTGTTTTGAAAGTTTCTGGGGAAGCTCGCATACAGATGACATTCGTACTCTGGGAAAAAGTACATCTGTGTTTAGTAATTGAAGAGACTGAAGGCCCATCATCATTTTGTAGAGAAAGAGCCCCTAGCATGGGCCAGTTCATACCATGAACTTGAGCATCTCACAATGCTTTTTTTTTAATCTTTGAAATTTATTTGTTTTTTAGCTGTTGCCTGCAGTGGCTTGCTGTGGGATCTCAGTTCCCAGACCAGGGATTGAACCTGGGCTCTAGCAGTGAAAGCACCAAATCCTAACCCCTGGACCACCAGGGAACTCCCTCATGGTCTTAAACAATAAAATAAAAGGTCTTCGGTAGGTCATCTCTAGCGTCCCTTTAGGCTTGATACTCTTCAAGCTTTGGTTCAATTTTAAAAACTGAACCTAATTTTAAAAATCCCTAAAGACCATTTTATACTGTCGTAGAATAATCACCCATGATTATTTGCTTAATGTCTGTCTCCTCAGCAAGACTGCAGGCTCCGTGAAGACAGGAACTGTGTCTGTCTCTGAGGCCAGGCCCTTGCTTGATACATATATGTTGTTTGATGGCCTGGGACATAGCCGTGTCACTTTGTTCCCATTTAGTGGCTGTGGCGCTGAATGGACGGACAGCTCTGCCTTCTCACATTAGCTGTGTTACTTGGAGCAATGTTCCTTAAACTTTCGTTGCCTTTATTTCCTGATGCAAATAAATGAGGGATCACGATGATTATCATAGACAATCTATTTCATAGAGTTGCTGTGAAGATTAATATCTATAAGGCCCTCGGAATATGTATAAATATATATATATATATATGTATATAACATTTTTTGGCCACACCCACATGGCATGCAGATGTTCCTGGGCCAGGGATTGAATCTGAGCCATAGCAGCGACAATGCTGGATCCTTAACTCACTGAGCCACGAGCGAATTCTGGGCGTGATCTATAGAAAGCACCACAGTGCTACCCTTTATATATTATTATTTGTGGTAGCGCTGGTGGTGTAGTTTTTCTTTTATTTTTGTCTTTTTGCCTTTTCTAGGGCCGCACTTGCAGCATATGGAGGTTCCCAGGCTAGGGGTCTAATTGGAGCTACAGCTGCCGGCCTTCGCCACAGCCACAGCAACGCAGGATCCGAGCTGCGTCTGCAACCTACACCACAGCTCAGGGCAACGCCGGATCCTTAACCCACTGAGCAAGGCCAGGGATCAAACCCACAACCTCATGGTTCCTAGTCGGATCCGTTAACCACTGAGCCACGAGAGGAACTCCTTTTTTTTTTTTTTTTTTTGGGGTGGTATAGTTTTAACTTATACTCTAGCATCCCCTTCCTGCTGGCACAGAGATTAGATCCTGTGCAGAAAAGTGTTCTTTCCTTCATGGTAGAATGAACTGAATCCTTGGTTTAACATTTTTTTTTGTCTTTTTGCCTTTTTTTATGTAGAGCTGCACCCACGGCATATGGAGGTTCCCAGGCTAGGGGTCTAACAGGAGCCATAGCCGCCAGCCTTCGCCACAGCCACAGCAACGCGGGATCCGAGCCGCGTCTGCAACCTACACCACAGCTCACGGCAACGCCGGATCCTTAACCCACTGAGCAAGGCCAGGGATCGAACCCGCAACCTCATTGTTCTTAGTCGGATTCGTTAACCACTGAGCCACGAAGGGAACTCCAGAATCCTTGGTTTAACTTTGTTCCTTGTGGCACAACAAGACTCCTTCATACTCAGCCCCTCGGTAACCAATGTTCCTCCAACAGTCTCTTCAGACCAGATCATAAATTAGAGAAGCTTAATTCTCCAACTTGAGTTATTGTACATGAATTTACCCAAAAGCCGAGTGTTTCTTTCCATGAATCCTGTCGGGGGCATTATAAACATCATTTAATTCCCTGGTAGCCTAGGGATTAAGGATTTGGGGTTGTCACTGCTGTGGTTCAGGTTGGATCCCTGACCCAGGAGGTTCTACACATAAAGGGTGGCCCCCCACACACACCAAATTACAAGGAGCCTGGGCTCCTAGAAATTGAGGAAGTTGGTTTGGTCTCAGTGGTGGTAAGAAGCAGAGCCGAGTCTCAAAGCCGGGGCACACGAAGACAGGGTCCGCACTCTTTCCACTGCCCAATTATCTGTTGCTTCTGAAAGTGGATGAATGTCATTGTCTTTGCCTGATCTGTCCTCACATCAAGCAAATCCTGCCCAGACTCGCTGCTTTTCTACTTTATGCCACCCTCTCTGTGGCTCTTGAGGGTGACAAAAGAGGGTGACAAAAGAGAGATTTTGAGGTTTCTGTCTGAGAAAGAACAAACAAGAATGACAGTGCCTGGGACCATCCAAACTGTTTTTTTTTTTTTTTTTTCACAGTAAGGTGGGCACCCTGAGGCAAAAAAAAAAAAAAAAAAAAAATATATATATATATATATATATATATATATATATATGTTGAGTTCTGTCAAAAACGGCTATGTTTGGCAAAAGTTGCTGTTTGCTGTAAGGAAAACAATCTGAAGGGCCTGTGTTTGCAAGAACATTTTTCTCTTGTTCATTTGCTATTCATTGACCCGTTTTTACACTGCAGAGCCTCATTATTTCTGTCTTCATATCTTCAAAATTTCATCCTAGGTTTGTCTATAGACATTTAAACACTGGATGGAAAAAAAACACCCACAGTAATGTGATACTTTAAAATATACAGGGGTCTTGCTTTAGCAAACTTGATATAATCATATTTTAGTTAATCTAATTCAGATAAAGTGGGCAATAATTAGAACGTCCCTTCATTAAGAAAAATTCATGGCTGATATTCTGCATTGGAGATCTTTGCAAACTATGTCATGTTTAAAACTCTCAGTTAAAAGAGCAACTGGTTTTTAAAAGTTTAGTCAATATACAGCTTTTTTTTTTAGGAACATGTTTATAACATAGGGCAAAGATTATTTATACTCATTGGTTCCGTGTCTTATAGTAACACGCCTGATTGCATTTTCATTCTCCATGAAGATGTGTTTATATCTTGGAACTAAGTCCATAAGCTACTTGGGAGAGATAAAGCCTAATCTTTTGAAAGACTTCCTGGGAAGTGGAGTCCTTAATCCCCTTTGCTGATCCATTTCAGGATGTACTAACTCTTAGTTTCATACTTTATCTAAATGCTTTGGGAGTTCCCTTTGTGACTCAGTGGTAATGGAACCTGACTAGTAACCATGAGAACTCAGATTCGATCCCTGACCTCGTTCAGTGGGTTAAAGATCCAGCGTTGCCGTGAGCGGCAGTGTAGGTTGCAGACACTGCTTGGATCTGGCGTTGCTGTGGCTCTGGCTGTGGCCGGCAGCTGCAGCTCTGACTTGACCCCTTGCCTGGGAATTTCCATATGCCGTAGGTACGGCCCTAAAAAGCAAAATAAAAATAAATAAATATGAAAGCTTCATGCTTCAGTTTGAGTTTATTTCTATGGTTCATCTCTCATTGGAGACAGAAAACAACAGGAAGGACAACAGCCTCTTGGAGAGCGGTCCACACACTTGGGAAATTTTGCTAATCCCCTTTCATCTACTCTCCTTTCAGCTGAATAATTCTGGTCTCACAACCCAGTGGTAAATCAAATAATTATGTGATGGGAGTCACAGTTAGAAACCAGAAGAGTCACGTGACAAACGTGTGCCTCATGGACTGGAACAAAATGTTGTGTTTTGGTAAAGAATTTAGAAAAATCTCGACTCTCCACAGGAAAGGCACATACAGCTTAAGAACTGCCATCGCAGTTTCATTCTCTTGCCCACGTAGGTCCGGTGTTAGAAGCCCTTAGTCAACTCTGGGGTTTTCTACCCACCGTTTACAAGTCCCCCCACTTCTCATTAGTGGATCCCAGAGCTGGAAAGGGTGTCCTTGTCAGAGTCCGACCAGGGCTGAGAAAAACGGGCCAGTTGTTCTTGCTGACCACACATCTGTTTGCACAGCAATGTGATTGTTTCTTGACCAAAGACAGTAGTGAGCTGCTTTTCCACGGTCAGCTCACAACCTACAGTAATGCTTAAGATCTTTCCAGTTACTGTTTTTATACTGCACTTGTCTGGCTCGTCTCTATTTTGTAGCTCTTTGTATGTTTGTCCTAGCTGGGTGTCATCTTGTCTTTTCTCTTGAGTTTTAATCATTCTCCTAATTTTTGACCTTTGTACTTTTTTCCAGGTGACCGACCTTCTGATCCCCTTCTAAGTTTAAGTTTCTGGTTATTCGGCCTAGTTTGGGAGAGCAAGCTCTATGTTCTTTTCTACGCTATCAATTTTTTCTCCCCTACAAAATATCAAACTACATTGACAATGACTGTCACTGGCAGAAATGGATTTTTCTGCTCAGAAATGGGTTTTCCAACCATGCTCCAGTCATAAGGATAGTTATAAGGAAACACTGTGCTTTTAAAAGCTCTTGTTCTTCCAATAAGACACTTCGAGAACCCCTTAAACACTTGCCTAATCTTTTTGGGATACGAAAAATCGATCGTTACAAATTCCAATGAGTTTGGGGTATTTGGAAATTCTAAGAACTTTGTTCTCTTTCTCCCCCCGCCCCCTGACTTTTGTTTCCTGGAAACATGCAACAGCAATAAAGCAAACACAATGTTATCCTATCTTTTGGTGAGAACTGTGAGAAGTAGTTTCAAGAAAGACTGACTCTGTAATTTTGCTACAGACCTCAATGACCTGATTATGCATCATCACGAGCAAAGCAAAACTCTTATAGGAAGGACGTACAGTGTCAACTTCTGACTTGTGGTCAACAGAACTGAAAAGAATTAATGGAGGCATCTCTCTGAAGAGGAATTAATTTGAATGTGTAATTAGCCATAGATTACAGCTCAGAAGAGTGTTTGACTTGAAAGGAAAGCTTCCATTAATTTCTTTTGAGCCTGGCGAATGTAATGTGTGCTATATAATATATAAAATAACGTAATCTTTGCACATTAGAAATACATTGTGAGTAATCAGATGCCTGTTAAGACAAAAATTGGTGTAAAAGTATGATATCGGGTAGTGAATAATAATAGGCCAGATGTTTCAGAAAGGAAAGAATGGGTTTTGACATATTTCCAGATAACTGAAATTAGCCACTAATTCCGCCAGGTTATTGGGGTCCAAGCCTCCTTGTTTTCACGGATAATATATTTTATTTTTTAACAATATGTAGTCAGGTAGCTTGGTCTTACATCAGGACACAAACCGGACCCAGAAATTATTAGGAAAATGTTGCCTAAGCAAGTTCTTTATTTCTATTAATGATTACATATCCGAGCCGTCGCTCAGAATTTTGACTTAATGGCTCTTCCTGTCACTTTTTGTAAACCTTGAAGGCTTTCAAGGAGCAAGTGGTGTGCAAAGGAGAAATCCAGACATTACTGGGCTTTGCCACTCTAATGAGGTGATGAATCCTATGAATCAGTCTAATAGGATGTTTAGGCCAGTGAGCTTTGAGGCTTAAATTTTACAGATCTTAGTCACTGTTGCCAGGGTTGACTTTTGCCCTTGATGGCCAAAACATCTGGACTTACCACGCTATGTCATCCCCGTTCAAGCCTCATTTGGGGCTGGTTAACTCATTTTATAGTGGGTGCCTTTCTTGGTTTTTGTTTTTTGTTTTTGCTTTTTAGGGCCGCACCCTCGGCAAATGGAAATTCCCAGGCTGGGGGTCCAATTGGAGCTGCAGCTGCTGACCTACACCACAGCCACAGCAACATAGGATCCGAGCCACGTCTGCGACCTACACCACAGCTCACGGCAATGCCGGATCCTTAACCCACTGAGCAAGGCCAGGGATCAAACCCGAGTCCTCATGGACACTAGTCAGATTCGTTACCACTGAGCCTTTCTTCATGCAGGGTAATACTCAGAGCCACACCCTCTTGATTTAGGCCCTATGAGTCATTTCAGTCTTGGTCTCTCCCCATCAAACTCCATATTTTGGAAGAACTGATTTTTCAGAAAAGTTTAACCTTGACTCCAAGTGTCTCCATCTCCATGCTTGAGCTACCTCGTCACCCACCTCAATTCTGACCACTTCCTTTTTGTTCCCCCTTGATCGATCCTCTTATCCCAGTTTTCTCCTGCTTCTCCCTGCTCCCTGGACCCCCCAGGCAAGTACCTCTTGAGAGCTCCTGGTTCTCTGCTCTGAAGCTGTGATGGTAAGCGGGGACCGGGCAGGCACCGGCTTGCCCAGGGCAATCCTGCCTGCTGGACCTGTAGAGAATGCACAGCTCCGGGATGATGTAGAACAGCAGGAAAACCCACGCGTTGGTCACCAGGGCGATGCAGATGATAGGGTCGTCCCACTGGGGCTGCGAGTTGCCTCTCATCAGCATGGAGATCCACACCACCCAGATAATGATGGAAACGAGCACGGTGACGAAGATGAGCCGTCCGTGCTGTTTCCAGCTCTCACACGGGCCACAGAAGGTGGCTTTGGAGACGAAGAACGTGAGGGCCATCAGGAAGAGGACGTACACCAGGAGGACCACAAAGTCCACGCTGAGCTGATAGGGTGTCATATGCACAAACCTCATACCCCTGGTCATTATGAGAGTCACGTACTCAATGGCAATGATCGTCTGCAAGAGGCTGACGCCGATAGCGATGCACAGAATTGTGGTCCAAGAAAAGGAGACTCTGCCCCGGACCAGCTTCACCAGGTTGGAGGCGTGAGCCAGGAGGCACGAGAAGCAGAGAGCAAAGAGGACCCCAAAGAGGAAGTAGCGGACAGGGGCTGTTTGCTCATTGAGCTGGAGGATGAAGGCAAAAGCCAGGCCAAAGAGCCCCAGCACACCCAAGAGGAAGAGGAACTGGGTTGGGAGGACGTTCCACTGGCTGCAGTCCTGGACCCTCCGCAGGAGGAAGAGAAATGCCAAGAGCAGCATCACTGTAACCACTATGCCAATTGCTGCCAGAGACTCCAGAACAATGCCCCATGGTCCCTCAGTGTTACAGAAGAGGTAATAGTCCCCAGTGGACTTCACGCAGTCCTCGTACATGGTGACGTATGGGTGGGCCTCCCGAGAATGGTCTTTCGTTCCCCTGCCCAAAAAAGAAAACGAAGGAAAAAAAAGATGAGACAAACAAGACTTTGCATCCACCTGCAAGCACACCTGTTGGGTAGTCCTGGGCAGGGCAGTGTAGTGTCTCTGAGTCCTGGGTGAAGACCCCGGGACGGACAGAATGAAATAACTCAAAACCATCAACCCCGCGAACCATCCTGGCTCCGTCCTGAAGGAAAAGAACAGTCTTCACCTGAGGGCTCCAGAAAACTCATTCATTTTGATGTCACAACTTCCGCCGAGGCTTTTTTTTTTTTGTCTTTTTGCCTTTATCTAGAGCCGCACCTGCAGCATATAGAGGTTCCCAGGCTAGGGGTCTAACAGGAGCTGTAGCCGCCGGCCTACACCACAGCCACAGCAACGCGGGATCCGAGCCGCGTCTGCAACCTACACCACAGCTCAAGGCAACGCCGGATCCTTAACACACTGAGCAAGGCCAGGGATCGAACCCGCAACCTCATGGTTCTTAGTCGGATTCGTTAACCACTGAGCCTCGATGGGAACTCCCACCAAGGCTTTTCGAAGCCTAAGATAGGATCTTTTTCTTAAAACAGGGTGAGTGATAACATGTGCATGACTGATGGGACTCCAGTTACATCAGGCTCCAGAACAAGGGTTGTCAACATCAATGGACCATTTGATCATCTAAGACATGATGCACTGCTTGAAAGAGACAGATATATATATATATATATATATATATATATATATATATATATATATATATATATTTTTTTTTTTTTTTCCTGCACCCGAGGCATGCAGAAATTCCCAGGCCGGGGATCCAACCCACATCGCAGCAGTAACCAGAGCCACAGCAGTAACGACGCCAGATCCTCAACCCACTGAGCCAGCAGGGAACTCCTCCTTTTAATTCATGTCAATCCAGTGCACCACATTAGGGGTTAAATACCCACTGTTTGCCTGTCAAGGACTTTTACAAAATGGGCTCTGCCTTTAATTAATTTTTTGGACAGTTTAGCACCAAAATCTACATCTTGACTGGGGTTATCTCAAAATAATAATAATAATAATAATAATAATAATAATAATAATAATTATACATTAATTTGGAAAACAGTGCCCTGCAACTGAATCCTCCCCCACCCGACTCTGCTCCCCTTCAGTTTGTCCCAAAGCAGCTGGCTGGAGCTGCGGGCACGGCCCCTTCGTTCCCACTTACCTCCTCTGTGTCCACCCTGGAAGCCAAGGCTGTAGCTGCTGCGAGGTGGTAACTGCCAGTGAGTAAGGAAGAGACAACCTCGGCGTCTTTAATCTCTCCCCAAATGGGCGGAAGGATGGAGGCCCACACTCAGGTTCCTGCAGCGCCTATAAAAAGAACCGGAAGGTCAGAAAGACACACCTATTCCAGTTTCCCAGCAGCTTTTCTATAGCTGTTTCTTTGGGGAGAACAGTCATCTTTCACTTGACTGCTAACCAGAAGCACCTTGACCTTGGAGAGGTCCTAAAGCGGGTGTGGGTTTAGGGAAAACCGCCTCCTCCTCCTCATAGGCTCCCATGTGGCCGGAGCCGGACAGAGCCAGAGGCTCCTTCATTGGCTTCGTGGGAGGACACTTCATTCTTCCTCTGACCTGCTCCCTCAAAAGCCACTTCCCACGTCTTGATATCCCACCTACGATCCGGGAGAGCACGCATCCCAAAGGATTAAAAGCTTTACTGGGCCCTAAAGAAGGGTTACGTGCATGATAAGGGCCAGGGGTTCGCAGCACAGAGAATGAGGGCGGACTGGTCTTCCTTACTCTGCCCCTTTCTCTCGCTGTCCTTTGACTCTGGCTGCCTGTCCAGTGTGGGCCCTACTTGCACCAGCAGTTCTTGGTATCGTCGAAGCCTTTGGTGGAGTTTCTCTCTGTCCTTGCTCTCGGTCACCTCCAACAGAACACACTATTTCCGGGGCTTGTTCCATTGGGGCCTTCCCAGGGCCCAGGAGGGAAGAACTCGCAGTCCAAAGTTCCAGCTGATTTTTGGCAAACAAACTCTTTTTCTCCTGTGGTGATGCGTAATAGAGCACACAGCACGGAGCCCAGTCCCTACTGGCCACTCCCCAGCCCTCCTTCAAATGTACTTACTCCTTGGTTCTTTTCCTGGATATATGCTTTTTTTTTTTTTTTTTAAATATTTGGAGGTTTGGGGAGTTCTCTTCATGGCTCAGCGGTTAACAAACCCAACTAGGATGCATGAGGACACAGGTTCAATCTCTGGCCTCGCTCAGCGGGTTAAGGGTCTGGCATTGCTGTGAGCTGTGGTGTAAGATGTAGTCGCAGCTTGGATCCCATGTGGCTGTGGCATAGGCCAGAGGCTGTAGCTCCCATTCAACCCTGTAGCCTGGGAACTTCCATGAGCAGCAGGTGTGGACCTTAAAAAAAAAAAATTGGAGGTTTTACTTGCTTTCATTTTTAAAATGTATTATTTTTAAATTGGAGTATCAAGAATACTTCAATTGGTTGATTTCCAATGTTGTATTAGTTTCTGGTGTACAGCAAAGCGATATATATATATATATGTAACTATATATATAATTATACAGATAAAAGTGATATATATTAACTAGTATATATGTATGTGTATATACATATGTATATATATACATATTCTTTTTCCATAATCTTTTCCATTATGGTTTATTACAGGGTACTGAGTACGTGGGTATTTGCATTTTGACAGAGGATCTCTGAGTCACCCCCAAATCAGGGCCTGACAGTCTGGTTTCAAGTCTCTCTGCGGCCTGGCCCTCCCTTCCCCGTACAACCGTATTTCTTTTAGGTCACCTGGCCCCGGGTTTTATTCGGGTGGGTTTTCCCACTCCCACCTGCTCGCTTTCTCTTAGATGTTGTCCCTGGCCTGAACTACCTTTTGCTTGGTTCCCATCGATCCTGTTTCCTAAGCAAATACTTTCCTTACCTCTGAGACCTGGTTCAGTGCTCTCCTCCATGGGCTTCTCTCCTTCCCTGGGCGCTCTGGCCCTCAGTGATCAGTCCCACGGGAACTCCACCATACGTAGGGTCTGTGCTTTCCCAAAATGTGGACATGTTGGGAGTTCCTGTCGTAGCGCAGTGGTTAACGAATCTGACTAGCATCCATGAGGACTCAGGTTTGATCCCTGGCCTTGCTCAGTGGGTTAAGGATCTAGCGTTGCAGTGAGCTGTGGTGTAGGTCACAGACGTGGATCAGATCCTGTGTTGCTGTGGCTGTGGTGTAGGCCGGCAGCTCCAGCTCCTATTTGACCCCTAGTCTGGGAACCTATATATGCCACAGGTGAGGCCCTTAAAAAAAAAAAAGCACCCCCCCAAAAATACAACACCAAAACCCCCCAAAATTATGGACATATGGAGCTCCCTGGCGGCTGAGCAGGTTAAGGATCCAGTGTTGTCACTGCTGTGGCTCAGGTTACTGCGATGATGAGGGTTTGATCCCTGGCCTGGGAATTTCCACATGCCATGGGTGTGGCCAAAAAAATCATGGAAATAATATTTCCGCCCATTTAATTTGCATTAATCCACGTATTAATACCTGTAAGCAATAAATGGTTTAAAAATAATAAATAATAAATTTATTAATTACTTTTATTTATAATTGCCTCATCCCATTGATTAGATTTATAGCTGCTTGAGGGCGAGGAGCCACATTTTCTGTCCTGGCCCCTCATGGAGAAGCTCCTAGGTGATGGATGGGTCAGTTAATTGAAGGATTCTCATGATGGAATTCCCGGCCATGTGAAGGCATTTTTACCTGTGTGATTTTTCCAAAAGATGGTTCTTAATGGAAACCACGTGCAAATAAAATCAGAATCTTAACAAACCCTGGGAGTTTCCGTTGTGGCTCAGCAGAAATGAATCCGACTAGGAACCATGAGGTTGCGGATTGGATCCCTGGCCTTGCTCAGGGGGTTAAGGATCCCGCGTTGCCGTGAGCTGTGGTGTAGGTCACAGACGCGGCTTGGATCTGGCATTGCTGTGGCTGTGGCGTAGGCTGGCGGCTACAGCTCCAATTCAACCCTATCCTGGGAATCTTCATATGCTGCGAGCTTGGCCCTAAAAAGCCAAACAAACAAAAAAAGAGAATCTTAAAAAACCCTGGACAAATTCATTGTGAAGTGGCATTCTATCACGAGAGACTCCTTAATTTTATTTATTTTGTATGTTTTTGGCCATGCGCACCCCCGCCCCCAGCATGTGGAAGTTCCCAGGCTAGGGACTGAACCTGCACCGTAGCAGAGACCTCAGCCGCTGCAGGAACAATGCCAAATCCTTAATCTACTGCACCACAAGGGGACTCCTTAATCTACTGCACCACAAGGGGACTCCTTAATCTACTGCACCACAAGGGGACTCCTTAATCTACTGCACCACAAGGGGACTCCTTAATCTACTGCACCACAAGGGGACTCCTTAATCTACTGCACCAC